>VZRI01003176.1:67026-80496 GCA_013397515.1 Upupa epops
CCTCATCTCTAGTTCCTAAATTTCCCTCCATGTCCAGTAAGGAGTGGAGGTTATTACTACCCCTTTTTTTCATTGATATATTTGTAAAAGCTCTTCATATTATCCTTAACAGTGGTGGCCAGCCTGAGTTCGAGTTGGGCTTAATTTTCCTCCTACACAACCTGACAATTCCTCTATACATGACTAATCATAAAATGGCTTAGGTTGGGAGGGACCTTAGAGATCATCTAGTTTCAATTCCTCTGCCATGGACAGGAGAAATCAGAATTGCAGAAATATCAGAAAGTAATAAAATGTCTAACAGCCTGAAATAAAGCCCGAGTTGCTAAAATGCGGAATAAATGAGAAACGGCACTTTTTTCATACTACTATAATGATTTCAGGGCAGAAGGTTTTCTCTAACAGAGTATAAAATTGGCCAAGTGTGACAATAGTTCTTCAATAATCTTCTGCTCACTACAGAAATTAATCTACTCTGTTGTCTGATTTGAAAATATTTTCAAGATCTTACTGAAACAAAAATCATATGTTATTGTCTCAAATTTTACTGAAAAATAAGAAACCTTGCCTGATAGTGAAGTTTATATTATTAATAAAATGTGATATTTTACTACATGTTTAGACTATGTTGAGATTTCTTATATGAGCTATTGCTAAGCTTGTTCTAGAATTTTGAGATAGCTAATTATCAAAGACTATAATTTTATACCACAAGGTTTAATCTCAATTCAAGCAGGGGGTTTCATTATTTGAATAAATAATAATAATTTCAATTTCTTGATCAGAACTGCTCTTGTTACTATGAAGTACCAACCAAGGATTAAGGTACGATGATAACATTTAACGTTTAATCCGGTCTCAAGATTTGGGAAAATGTGTTTAGAGTATTCCTTCTAAAATGTCTAAATAATAACTCATGACTTTAAAGAAATGTTTTTTTAAAAAATCCTTACTCTCTCTAACTTGCATCAGGAAACACCTATGTTCAAGAGTAATGTTACAGTAACTATAAGGATCAAAGCATGTGAAGATGGCAGCATTTCTGGGAAAAAATATACCTTCTGTAGCAAAGATGAAAGAGTGGGGGGAAAAAACATGAGAAAAAATGTTATGGCTTATAGTTTCTTCAGTAAGTTCTCCTTGTTTGTCACACCACTGAAATTTTCCAATCCTGTCAGCTAACCTAGATGTCTCCTCCTTACCAGTCTTGCTTCTCTGTTTTTAATTTCTACAGATTCTTCTGTTCTTACCCATATTTTGCTGAATGGACTTTGAAATGCAACTGCAGTTTTAGGTATTATTGTGCAAATTAGTTGAAAAATCACACTACTTTGAAGAGTGATAGACAATAACAACTGTTTTCCTGGAAAAAAATGAAAGAAGAAATCAGCTGCCTGAAATTCAAAACATTTTTTCAGTTTAATTACAGAAGATAATTCTATGGGTAATACTCAAATGATTAATTTTGTTTAGGTGTGTTTGGGCTGGAAGAAGTATCAGGGGAACTCTAGGCCTGTCAGCCTGACCTCAGTGCCTGGCAAGATTATGGAGCAAATCATCCTGAGTGCAATCGAGCAGCAGGTACAAGGTAATCAGGTGATCAGGCCCTGCCTGATCTCATTCTACAACTGGATGAGCCTCCAAGGGGATGAGAGGAAGGCTGTGTATGTGGTCTACCTAGACTTCAGCAAAGCCTTTGACATGGTCTCCCACAGCATCTTCCTGGGAAAGCTGGCAGCCCATGGCTTGGATGGGTGCACCCTCCGCTGGGTTAAAAACTGGCTGGATGTCCAGGCACAGAGTGGTTGTGAATGGTGCCCCATCCAGTTGGTGTCCAGTGAGCAGTGGTGTCCCCCAGGGATCAGTGCTGGGCCCAGTTCTATTCAACATCTTTATTGATGACCTGGATGAGGGGATGGACTCTTCCCTTAGTAAATTTGCGGATGACACCTAGTTGTGGGGGACTGTCAATCTGCTGGAGGGGAGAAGATGCTGCAGAGAGATCTGGACAGGCTGGGTCAATGGGCAGAGGCCAATGGGATGAGGTTTAACAGGACCAAGTGCAGGGTTCTACATTTTGGCCACAATAACCCCCTGCAGAACTAGACTGNAAAGCTAGGGTTTTTTTAGCCTGGAGGAGATTCAGGGAGACTTTATCACTCTCTACAACTACCTGAAGAGAGGTTGTAGATATGTGGGGTGGGACTCTTCTCCCAGGCAACTAGTAATAGAACAAGAGGGCATGTCCTGAAGCTGCACCAGAAGGGCTTAGGTTAGATGTTAAGAAGAACTTCCTCAAGGAAAAGGTGGTTAGCCATTGGAATAGACTGCCTAGCAAAGTGATAGAGTTTCCTTCCCTGAAGGTGCTTAAGAAAAGACTGCATGTGACACTTAGTTCAACGGTCTAGGTGATTGTGGTGGTGTTTGGTCATAGGTGCTTGATGATCTCAGACCTCTTTTCCAGCCTCAATAATTCTGTGGTTCTGTGATTCATGTAATATAATTAAATCAACCTTTTGATAATGTTGTATGCCTGTGCTAAAACTCAGTTGCATAATAAAGAGGTCTCTGTGTCTTACTCCTTTGTATTTACCAATCTGAGAAGATCAGGTGGCCATTCTATCCTGATATCTGAGCCTAACCTTTAGGCTGGGAAGATGTAATGTGACATGTTAACATTATGGGTGTTTGAAATTCTGTGAAACCCTTTACTGGTAGCAGTTCCTAGCCTGTGCTTTTCTTCCCAACCTGTGACCAGATGACTCATTTGAAACCTTGAGCAGAGGAGATGGTGCTTAGGAGGGCATACGTGGAAAGTCATATCTTTGTGGCTCAAGTCCTTTCTTTCTCCTTTAGTGGTTTACTAGAAGGTCCTTGAGTCTTAATATCTCACTACACTAATATTTTCTTCATATCCTAATTAATTGAAAAGAAAATTGTTGATTTTTCCTTGGATTATTGTTAATTTTCCTTTCCCTTTAGATGTCATAGCTCTAAACAATTTTCCTGGACTGCATGTTGGCAAAATTGATTAGTATGGAGCATCAAGCAGTAAATATAATGATCAGTATAAACTATCTTTATAAACATAAATTTCCTAGTATAAAGTGGAAAACCACAGAAATGAGTAAATTAAAGCTATTATAAAATAATCTACTCAATAGCATGCTAGATTCTTCATATTTCTAAACATCTGAAGTGATTTTGGTTACTTTAGCTGCATTACCAGGAAATTACAAACGTTTGACACAAAATGATTATATGTTTTTATAAAAACATAGATGCTCAGAATTGTTAGGTTTCTGCATAATAGCCTGAAAATATATGTTACCTTAGGTGGAATATTCGATAATGACATGAGCTTGCTTGTCACTCTAAATGAAAGTACGAATTAGGAGAGGACAATAAATGCATAAATTCTCAACGTAGAATTGATCATTACTGAGGACTGAATAAGAAGAAAACAACATTGCCCATGTTTTCTGTGTTGTTCAAGGAATGACAACCAGATTTCAACAGCAAACTCCATATAGCATTTCAGATTCATGTACTGTGTGGTCTTAATTAATAGCAAAATCTAAAAGGTTTTTCTTTCACAGATATATGTAGCTTCAGTTTTTGTATTTTTCAACAGATTTCAAATTTTCTAGTTCACTGGCTGAGCCAAAATTACTCTGTATTTATTATGTATTGCACCAACCAGAAAATATTACTTGCCTATCCATCTAAACGTGCAATTTGTTAGGTACTTTTTTCCCCTAAGAAAAATCTACTTCCCCATGTGTTAAAACCAGGTTTTGATAATTTCTGTCTCTAAATGATTCGTTTTAGCTTCTCCCAATGCTTTGCCTAAGTGGTGATTTTTGAGAACAGTATTTGTGATACAAAAATATTGTTTTGGAATTGGCAAAATTTCATTTCCTTTATTTGTCCATTTTCAGAAATGAGAGATTTTGAAGAGAGGTTTTTTCATGACTGAGCATAAAGCTGACAAGTGATGGGAGGTTAACCTAGATAATCCACGCACAAATGATTCAGTCTTCAGGTAGGCTCACTAGCTTGGCTTGCCATCCCCTATCACAGAAATAACTCTAGTCTTGAAAACAATTTCACTTTGAAGTTACTCTAGAAAGATTCAAACAAATCTAAGTGACATAGATTGGCCATTACTAATTTCAAGCTAACAAACAGAAGCTGTTAATGAACAACAGAGAGGTTCAAGTTGGAAAAAAGTGGCTGGTTTTACATTATGTTTTTTATACTTTTGTGAGTACTACATAAAATCTGTATCACATAAGGTCTGAAGGATCAAGGGGGCCTTGGTCTGAAACCTAGAACCAGGGCAGAAGACCATGTTCAGCAGGGGTGCGTTGACACATTTTCCTCAATATTCAGTCCTCTTCTGGCTGATCTAAACATACAGACGCTGCTCCAAATCAGGGAATGTGCAGGGTGCCAGTTCATGTCACTTCTATAACTCAATAGAAGGACCAGTTATTGTAAGAAAGACCTCACACCTCAACCAGGTTTGAATAATTTCATAGTGCTAGATGAGCCAAAAGTTCTGTCTCACCCTGTCCTTAGTGCTGTGGGACATCACGTGAGGAGTCATCTACTCTAACTGAAAGATTTCTCAGTAACACAGACTAAAGAATTTCAAATTGTTGTAATGGCTAAGCAATTACAAAGGGTCCCAGAGATAACTTTTTCTATCAGATAAGTTGAAGTGCTTGTATGACACACCCTTTCTCCTCCTCATCTCCTTTGTAACATGCATAAGTCTTGCTCAAATGTCTTCTCTAGCTGCCCAGCATTGCTCCTTTTCCATAATGCTGGTTTGGTTTTACATGCTGCATTCAATCTAATGTCTGGATTTCTTCTCTCTTGTTCAGAAGATGAAATTACTGATTTAAACATTATGACAAGTGCTACAGAAAATAGAGGCAGCATTCAAAATGAAGTTGTTCACATCTACCCTTCTGACCTATTTCTGTTCAGCCTGAGACACAGAGTAGGAAGGGCTTCTGTCAGTCTGCATTAGCATTCTATTCCATCCCACACCTGCAGCTGGTAAATAAATGGAGAGTATTGACTGAATGAATCACTAGGTGCTCAGGTATCTCTCTCTGTCAAAGACCTCCACTTGGCATTTCAATTAATTGATCTGGACAGATTGTCCGTGGCTGCTAACCACTGTCATTCCTTAAAGCTAACATATCTTATTCAGTGAAGATGCTGTTGTTAGCCAGTCCTGAGCAGTAGTGATGCAATCCAAGATGTTTTATACCAGTGGCATCTACTTCTTGCCTGATGCTAATCTTGATAGTTTGTTTCCTTCTGCTGTTAAAGATCTAGGTGACAATATATCACAGTGTAAGCTCTTCCCTTAGTTTGCTTCTAAAGTGCCTCCTTTCACTTGTGTCCCTTGTCCTGTCAAACTTCAAGAAGCTCTTTTTTGAATAACAAATTAGAGGTGGACAGGAAGTAGCTGCATTTATCTTCTTAATAGTGAAATTCCCTTTATCTTTTCCTTTCTGTCCCCACTGTAAAAAAGACCATCTTTTTGCATACGTTTTCTGTTAAATAAGTAAGACTCATATTTTTGAAGGAGGGGCAGGGGGTGGGGGGAGTACCATGCTGGACATTCACATACTTATAGGAAATCTTTCAAGCAAACCAACCTAGAAATGCACAAGGGTGTCCACCACAAATAAAAGCACATCAGTAGTGTCAACTGTCTTCATCTGTCTGGATGCTTACTGGAGGATAAGGAATACTTTAAAAGCTAAGTATTAAGGTTGCAGGTGATGGTGCAGAGTATGGGAGAGGAGGCTGAAGCTTGGCTTCATGTCCATTCTGATGCAGGGGTGCAGCAAATCTGCACTTGTGGTGATGGAGAACCTTGGGGTGAGTAGTGTGGCAAGTGCTACATAACCATGGTAATAGGAAGCGGAATAGATTCCTTTTACTTGAAATATAGGTACTGAGAATTGCAGCATAAAATGAAATTGAAGTACTGCCTCAACCTTTTGCTATTTCACAAAGATGGGCTTAATCAACAACCTCTGACATCCTGCCTACAAATCTGCCCTTTCTTTTTAGCTTAGGGTAGGAGCAGATTGAAATGCAATTACAGTTATATTTTGTGTTTACAACCAGAACTGTCTTGTGAATGCCAAATAATTTTTGAAGTTCTGAGAACAAACGACTTGTATTTTTCTTTCCTTTGGCTGAATGCAGAATATGGGTGTCTCAGACATGAAGCTTCCTTTCTATCTTTAAGTATTTTTTAATGTTAGATCAGTTCTCTGAAACATGGACATATGAAACCTCCTTTTCCATACAATTTTCCTGTGCCTTCAGTTGTTAGTCTTATGTGACTGTTGTAGATTGAATATGGTGACAACAGTTTGTGGTTGCTTATTCCTAAACTCAACCTTTTCTTAACAAAGACTTGAAGAGTGACTCCTATGAAGACAGTGATTTGGGAAGCTGGGTTCAAACAGGTTGGAATTTCATTCCCTGAGTTTCCTTTCAAATCTCCTCTAGGTAAGCAGCACTTACATGTATGTTATACATGGATACAATTCTGTATGTTTGACACCAGAGAAACCTAAATGGGTGCAAACCCTCTGTCTCCCTCCCGTGGCATTGGCTCTATATCTGTCATCTCCAGCAAACTGGAGCCAACTGTCCTTATTCTTTTGAAATCACCTCTGGTCCACAGTTATGTCTCAAAATTACCTTATATTAGTTATTCAGGTTCTTGTCATTCTGCCTTTAATCACTAATATACAACGTGCTAAGCAGCAATATTTATCTGAGCATCCAACAGTACTTATACTTTATTTCTGGTAGTGCATTCAGCATGTAGAGTAAATGTTCCATTAAGGTTCTCCTAGAGTCACAACTTGAAAATGAAAAACTGATGTGTCTTTAGTTATAGCAGTGTCCACAGCTGTTCATTTAAAATGAAATCTTAAGTCTTGTCAATTATATGATAGTTTATGTAAAATTTGACCAACCTATCCTTGGAGTCCAACATACAAATCTTTCTCGCTAAGGTATCTGAATCTATTCCAGGAAAATCTTCTAGTTCTGTATATATTAAAATACATGGTGCACTGCATGTGCTATAGATAGCATGACTGATTCAGGATGTTTTCCTAAATAGTACCTCATCCAGACTAGAGGCAATATTGCAATGATATTCATAGTGGTTGAATGCATCCCTCTGAACAAAGATGGATTTTACTCTTTACTGCAGAGTTGCAATACTCTTCTTGCCAAGAAGATAATGTAAATTTTTCAAGGAAAACTGCATTTCTAACAATCTCTTCTAAGGTTGTACTTATCATAGAATCATAGAATCATTAGGGATTCGAAGGGACTTTGAAAGACCATCTAGTCCCATCCCCCTGCCACAGCAGTATCACCTAGATCAAATCAAAAAGGAACATACCCAGGAGGGTTTGAATGTCTGCACAGAAGACTCCACAAACCTCCTTGAGCAGCCTGTTCAAATGCTCTGTTACCCTCACTGGGAAGAAGTTCCTTCTTATGGAACCTCACATGTTCCAGGTTGCACCAATTGCCCCTTGTCCTATTACCAGATGACCTTGAGAAGAGCCTGGCTCCATCCTCCTGACACCCACCCCTCACATATTTATCGACATTAAAAAAGTCACACCTCAGCCTCCTCTTCTCAAAGCTCAGGAGACCCAGCTCCCTCAGCCTTTTCTCATAATGGAGGTGCTCTACTTCCTTCATCATCTTTATTGCTCTACGCTGGACACCCTCCAGCAGCTCTGTGTCCTTCTGGAACTGAGGGNCCAACCTATACTGGTCCCTGGGATTGTTCTTGCCCAGATGCAAGACTTGACACTGACCCTTGTTGTACTTCATTCCATTTCTCTCTGCCCAGCTCTCTACCCTGTCCAGGTCTCCATGAATGGCAGCACAGTCTGCTGGGGTGTCGGTGACACCACCCAGCTTTGTGTCATCAACAAATTTACTGACAGTGCACCCTAATCTCTTATCCAAGTCATTAATTAATACATTGAATAGGACTGGTCCAGCTCTGATCCTTGGGGGACTCTACTAGATATGGTGCTAATAAATTTTTACGGTATATATTTGTGTAAAAATATTTTTACAGTATTTATAGAAATATAGAGCTAATAGGAATTATTTTTTGATATATTATTAAAATACTATCATCTAGCTGAAGAATTTTATGAATGATGCAGTAAGAAGAAGTGGAAGTCATAAGGTTTTATGACTTTTTCCTTTGCTGTCAACAATACAGGAACAAATGAATACCAAGAAGCAGCAAATATGATCATCATGAATTCAATAAGAACAAAGAAATCTGATTTCTTGCCATAACAGAGAAATAGGATTTGAAAGTACCGAAGATGCAGCAGATGTCCATTTTCTAGATGTTCATCTGAAACAGGAAATTCTCATAAGCAAGCTAGGGACATGAGGTCTAGATGATACTACTAGATGTTGGCCATGAAGGCACTGATTTAGCCCACTGTCAAAAGGAAGAACATATGGACTGAACTTCTACAAGTGCCCGCCGGTTATAGTACAGTGCATTGTTGCTTTGCAAAATGAAACTGGGAGAAGATGGGTCATTGGAGTAGAATTGAAATGCGTCTTGATATAAACTACAAAAATGACTTGAAAAAAATAAGGTGAAATTTAGTAAACACAAATGTAAAATTTAAACTTGGGCGTGAGCAATTGGCAGCATAACTAGAAGCTGTGAAATAAAAGGCAAGGCCTTTTACATAAAACAGGCCACGACATAAATGTGACTCTAAGATTAACAATTTTTGAAAGGGCATATAAGTGGATAAAGAATAACCTGGTTTTATCTCCTGTTCCTTGTCCAGTTTGGGATGTGGTAATTCACAAAATCCATTGTTAAATTGGACAGAGTGCAGAGAATGTCCAGAGCCTTAGAAAACATGAAAAACAATGGGAAAAGTTAGAAAACAGGTTTTAAAATCTAGGAGAGAGAAGCCTGGAGAGGGGAGTGACAATAGATATTAAAAGCATAAAAGAATGCTGCAAAGCGGAAGAGAACAATTTGCTCTTCATTGTGTAAAGTGTAAGAAATTCTGTGCTTAAACAGCAGCAGGAAAGATTCAGTTTAGATGTCAGGAAAATGTTTTTAGCACTGAAGGTAGCAATGCACTAAATTGCTTCTGTATGTAGAAATCAGTGGAAGTCTGATATTAGGTTAGACAAGCATCAGTAAAGATCACTGCAAGATGATCTGGACATGGAGAAAAGGGATGGAAAAGGATGATGTGTTGTTCTTTCCTGGGTCTGTTTTTTAATGTTCCTATGGACATAGTAGAGAATACTGGTCATGGATCAAAATTATACAGCACTGTCTCAAGTCTATAGGCAGTGGAAGCAGGGACAGGCTGACTGGGAGGAATACAGAGGACTTGTCCATGCAGCAAGGATGTAGATTAAAAAAGCAAGAGCAGAGATAGAATTAAATCTGGCCAGGAAGATAAAGGGAAACAAGAAAGGCTCCTTTGCATCCATCAGTAACAAAAGTAAGGCTGGGGATGACACAAGGCCTTTCCGGAGAGATAAGTGATATGGAGAAAGCCGAGGTGCTTAATGACTTCTTTGTCTCAGTCTTCAGGGGCAAAGTCTGTAGCCACCCCATTTGAGTCCCAGTAGGCAAAGACAGAGACACGGTGAAGGATGATCCAACCACTTTCAGTGAAGATCAGGCTCAAGACCATCTGATGAACCTAAACATGCACAAGTCCATGGGGCCTGATGAAATCCACCCACGGTCCTGAGGGAACTGACGAATGAAGTTTGCCAATGACACTGAGCTGTGTGGTGTGGGGGACACGCTGGAGGGAAGGGAGCTCATACAGAGGCACCTGGAAAGGCTGGAGAGCTAGGACAGTGCCAATCTCATGAGATTCAAAAGGCCAAGTGCAAGGTCCTGCACCTGGGTCGAGGTAATCCCAGGCACAAAGACAGCCTGGGGGGTAAATAGATTGACTGCAGACTTGAGGAGATGGACTTGGGGTTGTTGTTGGCTTGTGGCCCAGAAAGCCAACCACATCCTAGGCTGCATCAAGAGAAGCCTGACCAGTACATTGAGGGAGAAAATCCTTCCCCTCTATTCTGCTCACGTGAGACTCCATCTGGAATGTGTCCAGAGGAGGCCATGGGGATGATTGGAGGGCTGGAGCACTTCTCCTATGGGGACAGGCTGAGAGAGTTGGGGCTGGCTGTTCAGCCTGGAGAAGAGGAGATTGGTGTGATCTGAGTGGCCTTCCAGTACCTGAAGGGGGCTACAGGAAAGCTGGGGAGGGGCTGTTTACAAGGGCTTGGAGTGATAGGAGCAGGGGGAATGGTTTCAAGCTGGAAGAAGGGAAGTTTGTACTGGAAATGAGAAAGAAGTTCTTCATGATGAGGGTGCTGAGACACTGAACAGCTTGCCCAGGGAGGTTGTGGCTGCCACCTCCCTGGCAATGTTCAAGACCAGATTGGCTGGGGCCTTAAGCATCCTGGTCTAGTGGGGGGTGTCCCTGCTTATGGCAAGGGGTTGGAACTAGATGATCTTTAAGGTCCCTTCCAACCTGAACCATTCTATGAATCTATATGAATCTATGAAGTAATCCCGTAATGGATGTACAATGACCAGAGCAGGGAGGAGCGTGAGTGCTTGCCAAGCTCAGCAGAATTCAAGTTCAAGCTTGGTCCACTGCAGAGTTTAGCAAGAAATGGCTGCCTTTTACAGGATATACTCCCAACAAAAATTTTCACTTCCTATGTGGGGATCTGAGTGGGCTGTCTTTATGTCTCTGTCTTCTACTTTTTCTTACTGTAGTATTTCAGGTAAAAAGAGATGGAAAGTTGAACGGTGAAGATGATAGCATTGAGCATTTATGGGTAGGAACCAGGGGGAAGGCCAGCAAGACAGACATTATGGTAGGAGTCTGATATAGACCACCCAGTCAGGATGAAGTAGAAAAAACATTTTATAAGCAGCTGGTAGAAACTCCACAATTACTACCTCTTGTTTTCTTGGGGTCTTCAATTTCCCAGATGTTTGTTGGAAATACAATAAAGAGAAGAAACTGTCTTCAGGGGTCCTGGAATGGGTAGAAGAGAACTTCCTGATACAGCTGGTGAAAGAGCCAACTAGGGAAGGCTCAACAGCCAGCTAAATATGAGCCAGCAGTGTTCCAAGGTGGTCAAGAATGAAAAGAGCATTCTGGCTCTTGTGCGACCAGCAGGGGTAAGGAAGTGACTCTCCTCCTGTACTGGTGAGGCCACACCTCAAGTACTGGGTTCAGATTTGGGACCTTCACAACAAGAAATAAGGTAACCTAAAGTCACCTTTTCCTTGTTTCTAGCTGACACAAAGAGCTGGCTGTTTCTTGCTTCCTTCCTTCTTCATGGCAATTGTTGAAGAAAACCAAAGCTGAGAGAGCTGTGATGTATGTCCAGCTTTGACACTCCATCACTGACAGGTATTATTAATATTTTAACAAAACATTAAAGCCTTTCCTCCGTATCACCACAATAACAGATTTTCTTTTCCTTTCTCAGGACCCAAGCTCTATCTCCAGAGCACAGCAATCTCCATTCTACCTCTTCAACTTGCTCAAAGCTCATTGTGACCCAGATGTTTCTACTGTATATTCTCAGTATATTCTGAACAGTGATGTTGTTTACAAAATACCAGTCCTCTGTCAACAATTTTACAACTTCTGGTCTTTGTTTACATCCCCTATTGATGGAATTATGCTGACAGCTAGTTTTTGAAGGAGAGATCACAGGGAAGTTTCAAGGGCTGGTTCATATAATTTTCATGGGCTTTCTCACGGTTCAGGATGCTATCAGAGCAACTACTGTTTTATGAGGAGAAAAATAATATGTGCATTTTTCATGAAGAAATAAGTTCTAGAAAATCTTTACTTTGGGTGATGTATTATTCATTTATCAAAAATACTTAGACATTTGAATGAGAAAATACTTGAGAACTCTGAAGATTTTATCAATGTTGGCATGAATAATGGTCACCCCCTAATTGCTTTTGAGAACTGTTCAGCAGACACAGATGTTACATGAGATCAGTCCATGATTAGTACGCGAACACCTGATGATGAAAAATTTTCAAAGAGCAACCAAAACAGGTATTATCCAAAATGCAACTTAGAGGTGACCTGCAAACATCTAAGAAGTGAAACAGCCATGTAGAGCCAAACTGTACTTAGGACTGTAAATCTAAAGGGCAATGACAAATTGAGCTTACCAACAATCATCCAGCTTAATGTGAAACTAAATTATGCAGCAGAAATATGCTTAAGGACCCAGTGCCCAGATGTCACTCAGTTACTACAAGCTGCTTGAAATCTGTTGTCATAAATACTGTCAGAAATAAGGGACTAGAATAAAGAATCCAGGCTCTCATCTCTCACAGAGTTCAGGGATGGTTGTGTTCAGTGCTCTTCATGGCTCTAATTGGTAATGGAAAGCAAAGAAATAAATCTTTTAAATCTTTCTTTTCAATTCATTGTAAAATCTGAGACATACTCATAAGCACAAGGAAATGCTAAACATTAGAAATTGCTATTGAGATCCTTGGCTTACTGCATTCACAGACATCTAAAGGATACAGCTGCTACAGAGAATATTCCTGTGCTTTAAAGGAAGTGTTCTCAAATAAAATATTTAGTAAGCACTGATCATAGAATTCATTCAAAGGCATCATCAAGTACTTCCATGTGTTTATATCTCTAGTTAATTATCAAACATTCACAAATTAAGAAGACCCACATATATACTAATTTTATGTGTAAAGAAAAAATATAAATTTATTGCAAGATATGTCCCCTATTCAAAATGTTTTTGCTTTAATTGGAAACTCCATTCATTTAAATGAGGCAAATCAGTTTGCTTTTTATTTGTTTTCACTTAACAATTAAAATGATCGAACCAAGCTTGTTTGTTGTCACTAGGAAATAAAGTCAAATATAGAATCATAGAATCATTAGGAATCAGAAGAGAGGTCAAAAGATCATCTAGTCCAATCCCCCTGACACAGCAGGATCACAAAGACCAAGTAGCACACATCCAGGTGGGTCTTGAACATCTTCAGAGAAGGAGACTCTACAAACCCTTTGGGCAGCTTGTTCCAATGCTCTGTTACCCTCACTGGGTAGAAGTTTCTTTTGATATTTATATGGAACCTCCTCTGTTCCAGCTTGCACCCAGTGCCTCTTGTCCCTTCACCAGATGACCTACAGAAGAGCCTGGCTCCATCCTCCTGACACCCACCCCTCACATATTTATCGACATTAAAGAAGTCACACCTCAGCCTCCTCTTCTCAAAGCTCAGGAGACCCAGCTCCCTCAGCCTTTCCTCATAAGGGAGGTGCTCTACTTCCTTCATCATCTTCGTTGCTCTTT
>VZRI01003176.1:85834-103346 GCA_013397515.1 Upupa epops
GAGGTGTAAACAAAAACCCCCCCCCCCCCCCCCTAAAATTCTGTAACATTTGAGACCTAATTCTTCTAGTTATCATTGCATAGTTTTGTCTCAAGTAATAATGGCTAAAATATATAAAGACTTGAGTGTTACTCTCTGGCTTTTTGTCTTTAGGTCTTACCAGTTGGAGTTACCATTCAACTACCCTTGTTTTGTTTAAAATAATCTTCACTTACAATTTTCATTCTCTTTGGTTTTAATATCAATTTTTCCCACATTTATGCCTCTGTGTAGGACAAGTCTATTTCTTGTGATATGACCCTTATATATAACAACATCACATACCTTTTAAAAGATTCCCACTCCAGCATAAATCTACAGTACCATAACTAACTCCTCTTTGGTTTTTTGCTTTGCTTTCTTGTGTCAATATGTTCAATTAAAACTCTCTGTTATTTGTTTCAGGAGAGTTATAAGGATGATCCAGGGAAAAATCTTCATACAGCCATTATATTTATTAAAGAATCCCAGAAGTCATAAGACCAAGCAATTTGGTTTTTATACAAGTTGATCAAAACCAAAGTAATTCCAAAATTCATCACCAAAATTTGTTCTTCATTTAGAATTCCTCTAGAACCACGGGAAATGGCTGAAGTTGCACCAGGGGACATTCAGGCTATTAGGATATCAGGAAGAAGTATTGGACTGAAAGGGTTGTTGGACATTGAAATAGGTTGCCTAGGGCAGTGGTGGAGCACCCATCCATGGAAGTATTTAAACAACACATCAACCTGTTGCTTAAGAACATGGTTCAGCGGTGATATATTTTAGTATTACTAGCAGGGGAACAAGGCAGGTACTAATTTTGGGTGACTGTCAATTTAAAATAATTGTTGTGACTTTATTAAGAGAGCTAAATAATAATTTTTTAATTATCAGAAGAAACCTTAGTGGTAATCAATGTCCTTTATGAACAGAATTCACTACCACTGCAAAGTTGCCATCAGATAAGACACTTTTAAAAAGTATTTTGTCAAAAAAATACCTAGAAGTGTTCAAGACCAGGTTGAACAGGGCCCTGGGAATCTAATCTGGACCATAGCAGGGGTGTGGAACTGGAAGATCGCTGAGGTTCCTTACAACCTAAATTGTTCTATGATTCCATGATTCTGATGATGTTCCTTAGGGTTCACATCCTAGTACCTGGTGTTGTGTCTGAAATACGACTGACCATGGAAATGATGGATTTGACACAGAAAATACAGGAATTGTTGATTCATTTGCTCAGGGCAATAAGGAAGCCTTGCACTTATTGATTACCGATCTGGATCCTTAATATTGTTTAGTGATAAATTCTGCCTACAATAAGTCTTGGAACACATGTAGATGGGTCCCAGAAGTTGCTTGGGAACATAATATAAAGGTCAAATAAAGAATATGCTGCTCCTTGTGACTAAGGATATAAAGTTATGAGCTGGAAGAGCAGAGGAACTGTCATTGCTGAAGTTGTACCCACAGGAGCCAACAAGAGACAGTTCAGTGCTATTGACCATAGAGCATCATCCCCCATCAGTGACAGGGACAAATCTTATAGTCTATTTGTATTCTCCTGGCTTCTGCCACTTAGCAGAAGAGAGATAAATCTGTGTAGAATCACAGTGAAAGGACAATATCCTGAAGTTGTGTCTTCAGTGCCTCCCCAGGTTTGTACTATTTCTGCTGATGTCATTCCAGGAGCAAACATCCTCAGAAGATTTTCAGCTGTCTATTTTCTCTGCCTTTCTGAGCCAGCTTAATCTTTTCTGACAGAAGTAATTTAGTATTCATTTAGAAGTAAGTGAAAATCATCATATATCAAAATCCCCATCAATTTTAAGTATAATCTCTTACTGTTTATTTCAAAGGATTTTTTTATATTCAAGCTTTCATACTGTTTTGTTAATAGCATCTGCTTTTGGTCTTTCTAAGCAGGGGTACTCTGAATTTTTGGTATTGCTGCATACATTTACTGAAAAATATTTTCTCTTATCCAACCATGATCAGAAAACTCATACTATGAAGTCTCGGGGGAAAATAAGTCAATCAGAAAACAAAACTCCGAAAAAATTCACTCATTTATCTGCAGAGCTCTCAGCTGGCACCATATAGCACTGATTCTCCCTCCCTCTATGCTTTAGGCCACAGATGAGAGACTAGTTTCAGGTCTTTTTTGTCTTTTCTCCAAAGTCTTCCATGGACTTGGACAGTGCTCACTGATTGATGAGAGACCATCTGCTGGAGTAAGTACATTAGTAACCACATCTCTGTTATTACCCATTTCAGGCCATGAAGGAAATCTGACGTTATCTGAATCTATTTTACTGTCTGGCCTCCCACATCCTGTCATCTTTTTAATGGCTTTTGTTTCTTCACTAGAGTCTTTGTTTATATTCACAGCCACATCCCAATAAGTTTATTACCAATTTGTGGCTGAGGGTGAATGTCTATCTCTAGAGAAAGCTCTTAGGTGTAATTAGCATTCAAATAGTCCAATTATTTTATACTTGTGTATGCAATAAGACATTTCCCCTAACGTTCCAAATGACCCAAATGCTGCAGTTCTCAGCTAGAAGGAAAAAACATTAGTGGCAGTTGTACTATGAATGTAAAAATAAACCCATCATTAGTACAGCTGAATCAATTAAGTGTGCCATCATAACAGCTTTACAGTGCATATAGTATGCAAATGCACAAGGCATAGCCTTTCCTCACTGTTTAGAATTTACCAAAGTAAATATTCTAAAATAAAAAAATCCAGGCCACTGTGAATTGCTAATTAAACTGCTGCTTCCTTCCGTAATCTTTGCTCTTTAATTTTTAAAGTAAAGAATTGCATATTGAAGATGAGAGAGGCAACTAAGAGGATCCACTTATCTAAGTTACATTACAGTCAAATCCTTCCCCATGAGACCCTTTGAATTTTTTCCTGAGAGGTTCTTCACATGTCTGCCTTCAGATTCAATAGTCTTCACCCAGAGCTAACTCTGGAAAACAATCCAAGGAGCCATTTTCTTACTCAATTTTTTGCAGCACCAATGTGTTTGCTGTTATCTGATGGCAAGTACCATCGCTCCGTATCTCTTGCTTACAAGTCAGAAAATTCATTATTTATTTATTTATTTATTACTTATTTATTACTTATTGTTTTTCATTCTCACTGTACCTTTGGATATTCCATTTGCAACGTATTCATTTTTGGACACTACTTTTCAAAACAAAAATCTACATATTAATTTTATTTATTAAAAAAATAATGTTAAATGCATGCCTCTCTTTAAAATATTGAAGTATTTTAAATACCCAATAGCACCGAAGTCTTACAAAAATTCCTTTAGCAATTATATATTCCTCCTGTCCAGAATAGCGTCTTTTAATATCTCTGCAAACTATAAGTCTCAACAACAATCCCCAAAGCACAAAATCTTTGTAAGTAATACATTTCATATTTGGTTTATTTATTGGGGTATATGTATTTTTTGGTTGTTTTTCTTGTACATTTTCTGCACAAAGAAATACATTTGAGGGGTAGTAAAGAAAATTCAGGTGACAATTTCAGTTAAGAAAAATCAGCGATGCACTCCTATACCTCTGTTAGGTCATGAAAACAGACAGAAGTACAACTGTGGTGTTGAGATTTAAGAGACTACTGCATATTTACCCCATTATACATGTAAGATCTAATAGAAAAAAGGTATAAATGCTTGTACACTGTTGGGAAAATATAACTCAGTGAAGTCTTTCTTTGGGAAAGAAATTGAATAATTTGCTTTGTGCAGCTATTTCCTGTATTCTTAGTTATTCCATTTGCTTAGTAAAAGACTATATAATATTCATGGCTCATAAACAATTTCTCAGATGTGAACCATGAACTTTATCCATATTTTGTTTTCGCTTGTAACTCTAGCTCAGTGAACTTGTTTTGAAGACATGATTTTTAATGCACTCTAACGGTAATCATTACCATCCTGACATTAATCGAGGCTTCTGCTTTGCGTGGATGTTTTACTTTAGTACCTTTCATAAGTTTGACCATTGATTTATATATTAGAGAGCATTCTTCACAGAAGAGAAGAGCATATTTACATGAAAGCTCTTAGTAGGCCACATCTTTTCTCCAGTATATGCCAGAAATCAAATTGTTTTACATTTTGTGAGTAGATAAAACTTATGAAATCGAACCAGTGTACATAAAAGCAGATTTTAATCATGGAATCATATGGTTTGTGTTGAAAGGATCTGGGAGATCATCTAGTGCCAACTCCCCTGCCATGGGCAGGGACACCTCTCACCAGACCAGGTTGCTCAGAGCCCCATCCAACCTGGCCTTGAATACTTCCATGGATGGAGTAGCCACGACCTCCCTGGGCTACATGCTTCAGTGCCTCACCACCCTCACAGTGTTTAAGCACTTAAGTATTTAGCATTGAGGACACTATATTTTCCAGATTATAAATATAATGCTAAATACAGAGCTTCATTTTTATTTTCCTATTTGTCTGGTCTAGCGGTCAACAGATGCCACTATCCTCAAGGAATCAAAAGAACAGCAGAAATCTTTACCAAATCAACACCTACCTCTGGATATGCAAGCTGATATGAGCCAACATACTCAGCAACATAATGCTGGTGTAGCAAGTATGTACCACACATTAAAACAGAATTTCCAAGAACAAAAAATTTGGAAAACTGTGTGAACTGAGTGCTTTAAATTCAGCAAGTCATGGCATTCTAATAGGCATTTTATAAAGGAACTCAGCCAATACTAATTCAGCTACAAACCAGACTCCTCTAATGTAGCAATTAATTAATTTGTTTATATAACACTTTAGATAAGAATAGACAAATTAACACAACAGTTCTAAAGTCAGATGGGAAATGAATGCATCATCCTTCAAAATACTTTGCAGTACTAATGTAGTTGCTCATACTCTCTAGAATTCAAGTAAGAAATATTAGACATAGCAATGGGAATCTAGATTGTTTTAATACATGATCTGTATAGTAAATGAGGAAAGAAGGGGCATTTCTTGGACGGAATCTGAATTGTTTTAACAGATACACAAATCACTGGTCATATTTTAAAGCCAGTAGGCATAGTCCTATCTCACATACTTGAAAATAAAGGGTAGAAATAGAATTTTACTGAGATATTTACAAATAAATGGACTCAAGTTCATGTTTTATCCCAGGGCATTTATACTGAGGAATGACAGCTGATTAATGACTGGATGCTATGGACTTTAAAGGTGTTTTCCAACCTACATTATAATATGACATCTCTAAGGAATTATTCTGGCTCTTGCACACTGCTAGCCACAAGTTACTCCATGATCAAGCGTAATAAATATTTAGTTGCCTGCCTTTAGTGCTAAAATGGGCTACCTTGCTAGAATATTATATTGAGGGGGCTTTACTACAGTCATTGAATTACCTAAAGTTTGCTGAAGCAATTATTTAGTTAACATTTGTGCAATTGCCTCTCAATTTTCCTCTTGTTTAGAAGGATTAGATTTGCTTTTTTGTACTGCACAGTTCAAAGTAAACTGGGTAGTAAACTTTGGTTGCCATGGATCATTGAAACAGTGCTCCAGAAATGCCATCATATATGTGCTGTGATCATTAGTCTAGTGAAGAATATATTATTGATACAATAACAAGGAGTTTTCCTTGGGTCTAAGGCAGCTCAGTGCAGCTGATAGTGTCAACAAAACGCCTGACAAAGAATCCATTATAATTTGGAGATAAAGTAGTTATGAGTGATTGCACTACAAATCTTCTAATGCTAACACAGATAAAGAAAGCTGTTTTTTTAAATAAACAAACACAGACATTTGAAGCCTGCAGAAATGCCAGGTGCCCTGGTGCTGAGGTTAGAATTGAATTATTCCTGTTGTTCCTCAGAGTTGAGATACACTCTGAGATATACCTTCAAGAAAAAAAAAAGAAATACAAATCTTTCAGCCTTAGGAGGAGGAACTTTAATAAAAAGAGATCCTTCTTTCTGTTTTTGTTTTTTTTTTTTCTTTTCTGTCTGAACTCTGGATCTGAGAGTCAGTGTGTTTTGAATTGCTTTGTCCTGAAGTAAGGCAGTCTATAACAGGGACAATCCAAGGTCAGCAACTATGCAGCTCTCCCACTGGCATCTCCTCATTAGCTAAAAGTCTCTCTTTAAACCCTCACAGTCTAAGCAAAACTGAAACTTCTGCAAGTCTTAGCATTCTAAACTTTTTCCTTGGAAAGGAACAAACAGAAAAGGACAAGGAAATTGGACATTTGCATCAGCATGAAATTCCCATCTTAACTAGCCAAAGCTCTGAATCTATACAGGCAGGACTTTATTTTTACTTTTTTTCAAACTTTATGAAGTTTATAATCTTTTCAGTAATCAAATCAAGACTGAAGAGTAAATGCTACACTGCCATTTAACAGATGGCTACATAAACTGAAATAATTAAATACTAGTTTTCAGACAATCCCTCCCTTTTCTTAATCTCAGTAAGGATAATGTTGGCATGGGAAATGACCCACTAGCCCACTCTTGGATTGGCTAGTTCTTTTCTTACACATAGGAAAAGCAAAATTTTAATCTTTTCACACAGGATTTTCATTGAACCATGTGATACAGAACTGAAAAGGAATTCATCCAAAAAGGAAATAAAAACTTAATTCTACTTGTAAAGTTGCTCATCATAAGTCAAGAGTTCCCTCTCTATTATATCATGCACTAGCAGTTTCTACTGCAATACTATGTACTTATTTTTCCCCCACTAAAATTCTTATTAGTCAAATTTCTGGAAAGTAAACCCTTTAGTGATGAATGATGTGCTGTCAAGTTACAACTGTCCTTCTAGATTGTTATGGATATTATTTTTATGTGCCCTGTTAATGAGTGAAAATGATCAGTTTTAAGAATTACTTTTATATATCTCATTGTGATGCTTGCTTCAATGTGTTCTTCTAGGTTGTCTATCACCTAGGAAAAATCTTGCCTCTGAACTTGATATAATCTGCTTTTTTAAATTTTAATTGACAAAGCAAAACAAAAGTTAATTTAAAAAAAATCAGCCCTTGGATATTCAGCACATATATTCACAAATTTGAACTTGATAACAAAATGTATTCTCTCTAATAATTTTCTCTGCAAAAGCTCTTATATCAAAATTTTTCATAAGCATATGAAAGAAATGTCATGCAATTCAGTGTCTTCACTCAAACAAACTGGGTGAGATTAAAGAAAGTAAGACCCTAAAGGTAGTATTCACCAGAGAATCCAAAGCTAAGCAGAAGCAGGAACAGGCATTGTTTCCCCACAGAGCTGCACATCCCTATTTTCGAGCTGATGCCCATTCTTCACCAGTTTATTGCTGTGCTACTTAGCAAATCCTTTGTTCCCTTTAGCAATTGGTAAGTACTTAGGGGTCTGATGAAATTAGCACTGCCTGTTAACTTTTCCAGTAATGGGTCTCATATATCCACACATTATTTCAGTTCTTTCCAGTTCCCTATTTGGCTGTCAATCTATTTCCTGTACTACACACATTACTTTGTCAGTTTCTGGACCTAAAGCCTTCAGGGAGAATGTAAAATCCAGACAACAGTGTAAAGAAAAAGAATTACAACAAAAACTCAAAGACATAATTTTAAATGTTCTCAGCTAAGTACTGGGTAGTGAGAAAGCAGTTATTTCTTTGGCTCTTCCTTTCTGCCTGCTCTTCTCTGGGTGGACCAGCAAGATACTAGCTTTGAGCCAGGACAGAGAAGTCATCATTTACTCATTTAGTTAGGTTTGAGAACAATGGTTATTTTAGGCACTATGAAAAAAAGCTGTCCTAGGAGAGAAGTTAATGAGTTTTCAAGGTGGATTTTGAACACTTTAGTCATGTAAGGTGCTGGCTGGCACCTGAGAACAGCAGGTCTTCATCTCCTTATCCTACCTGATGAGATAATTCAGAATTAAATATGTAGAGATAGAGGAAGTCATCTGCATTCAGTATAAAGCATAGGCACCTAAGCTCAAAGTGGCTCAGTGCAGAACTGCATGGAAATTTTCTATTCCAGTTAATCATCTAAGCTTTGCTCTTATTTCTGTTGTCACTTTCACTTGTGTAGAAACTAATTATGGCAGCAGAAGACCAGATCATCAATCATGAAAGGAATCTTCTTTATGATGTCACTCCCCAAATAGCTTTGGTTAATAGCCTTGGATACTTTTCTATTGAGGATAGAAGTAAAACTGATTGTTTTGTGAACAAGATGGGATTTTCCCCAATAGTTAATATTTTTCGATCACCTTTAGGAAGTTCCCATTTCAAGGAAATGCTACTTCAGTCTCCAGTACCATTTTAAGGTCTGGCTGCTGACAAAAAGATTTCTTTATACAAGTGAAAAAGCTGCAATAACTACTACAGGGAACGCTGAGCCTGGCAGGCATACGCACATATCTCCACTGGCTGATGATAGAAGGATATGTTAGATCTATCTATATAGCTACAGATCTACTTATGTAAATAGGTATGATGCACAAATCTTCAGTGAATCTAGTATTAAATCATAAAACATCTCTTTTTCTTAGCAGACAAGAAAATGCTTTTCCTTGCATTTGTGCCCTATGGGGAGAGGCACACATATCCTCCAAATTAATGCTCTATGTTGCTATTAACCTTTATTTTACAGACCTGTCCTTTTCCTTAAAGGCCTTCTGACTGCAGAATTAAGATTAACGTCCAGAAATCTCTCACTTCGTTTTAGCTCTCAGTTAAAAAGCAGGCTGACAGAAGTATGCTTTGGTTGCATGCAAGACTATGAGAAAACAAAGATCAATTATCTGCTAGGGAGGCATGGAATGTTTTCCCATTCACTGATGATAGCCTCATTTATCTGTTGAATCTATAGAGACAACTAGGTGTTCTCTGTGCTAAATTACTACAGCCAGATACAGAAATGTGCTCTGGCTGCAGCACCTTTTCTGTTTTCCTTGTAGGTGGATGGCAAACAAGATTCACATGAAACAAGCATCATCCAGTCTGAGTCACAAGCAGAGCAGATCAGACTAACAAGTATTGCCATTAAAAGATTTCTCCATAAACATTACATATCACACCTAAATCACTGCCCTGTCAAATAGGAATTGGAGAAGGAGCTACATAGATGACAAAAAAATCCTTCCATAATTTACTTGTTTATGACTGGTAAAAAATCATATTCTGCAGAAGTTTGAAAGGGATCACCTCTGTTATAATTCAGTGTCATCTAGTGATAGGACAAGGGACAAGGGGTGCAAGCTGGAACAGAGGAGATTCCATATAAATATCAGAAGAAACATCTTCCCAGGGAGGGTACTGGAGCATTGGAACAGGCTGCCCAGGGGGATTGTGGAGTCTCCTTCTCTGGAGACATTCAAGACCCACCTGGATGTGTTCCTGTGCAACTCGGTCTAGGTGATCCTGCTGTGTCAGGGGGATTGGACTGGATGATCTTTCGAGGTCCCTTGATGTTGCCGTCTGGGTACAACGTGTTCTAATGTGCTACGCCATAACTGGTCAATTACCAACCAGGACCAATAACTGTATGCACACACCAATATGATGAGCAGTAAAATGGTGTTTATTACCATGTGGTGTGCGCTTATATACCTACTCCACTTCATCTACACCCCTTAGCTAAGTGTCATTCAGAGCAGGGGAGGTCCTATCACATCGCATCCTGTGTCCCTGACAAATGCCTACTACACCACTTTCCGATCCCTAATGATTCTATGATTCTATGATTCTACAATAAGAAATCAGTGCTTAAGTCAGATGGATGATTCTTACTGAATTATGTTTATGTGTCAGAGTTTAATCTTAAGTGTTAATTGAAGCATTATTTTTCCAAATACAAAAGATATGCACAGTGAGGACAAAAGAAAGACTACTTAGCTTTCTCTACCTATACATATATATATATGCATAGGGATGCAGAGGATATATATATATGCATATATATATATATACATGTTAGGTTGGAAGAGACCTTCAAAGGTCTCTAACCTAATCTAACCCAGGACTCACAGTTATTTTTGCATCCCTTGCCAAGTTCAGCTCCAGCTACATCTCAACTTTCCTCATCTAAACTTACAGACCTGGTAGGACACTTGAACCAGTTGGAGCAGGGTCTACAACCCACATAAATTGATGCAAAGGCTGGAACCCTTCTGCTTTGAGTCCAGGCTTCTCCTTAGCCTGGAGGATAGAAGTCTCCAGAGATTAGTAACAGTAAGTCCAACACCAGATGCCCAAACTTCCTTTGGTCTAGGTCCAGTTGCTTTCACAAGGAGCACAAACGTAACAGTTATTTACATGCAACACATACAGGTTCTTTTAGATTGCCAGTGGCATAGTTACAAACTGCAAGTTACCTCCATCTCCTTCGATCTAAAATACAATCACAAAAACAAGCTTAACATCCCCAGGAAAAATGCAGAGTAGCCAGGGTTGCAAATCTCACGTTCTGTTAGATACCGCCTCTTCTGACAGATAAGAGTCAGAACAATCCATTTAAATTACCCTGTGCATTGTATCAAGGGCTTATTCTCTAAACTAGATGTGTTATAGAGATAATATTTATACAGGTTTATCAAGTGCTTCAATGACATTGAGTGAGTGGGACTGTGGTCACTGAGTGGAAGTGTTGGCAGCAGAAAACCTGCAAAGTTGGTGTCAAACAACAGACACTGGATTACTGATCAACAACTAATGCCCAGAACAACCACAAGAACCAGGTGAAGGCCAGGCGGTCTGTGTTATGAAAAAACCTGGTGATAAAGACCTGAAAGTCTATGTTCTTATGCAGAAGTTTGGTGCCAAATGAGGAGCAGCTATTGCTGATTGGTGTCATTCACCTTAAATAAAATCAAAATGGCTTTTTATGCATGTTAATTAAGGATGTGTCACAAGGAAACTAGGATGGAAGTAGATCTTTCATCAAGCCATATTACCCCATAACATCCCCCAGGATTCATTCTTTGTTATTCTGCAATTGTATGGATCACAAATGATGTTAATTAAACTGAGGCAAACTTCTTTTATTTTCAAGAGGCAGTAAAATGCTGCATAAACTAGAAATGGAGATTTTACTTTTTCTATAATTACTTAATTTTTTAAATTACTTTTGGTGATGGATTGTAGAAGGAATCACTAAAAAGTGTTAAGCCGCTAATTTTCCCTCCTGGGAATTACTGATCTCTCAAACATAAATAAACATGTCTTCTTAGGAGACCATTCTTGGAGTGATCAACTCTGAATGTGGAGAAACTCAACAACATCTTGGTAGCATGACAGTACCAACAGGACAATTTCTCTCTTCCCCAAAAGAGATTATTTGTTGGGTTTGTCTTTGCTGGTATTGTAAATTGGCAGGATGCATGAAGGAAGGATTACAGTCATGGTTGATCAGGGGATGTGATGAACATATCTTCACAAGGATTCATCCCTTCATGTGAGATGTATTAGCAGATATTTTGAACTTTTAATTAACAACTGTTGGTTCAGCTAAAGGAGAGAAAAAAGGACTTTACCTGCAGCTGTGACACAATACACTGAAGAGCCAAGATTCTCCAAGCAGTTATTCCCTAATCAAAAGTATCATCAAGGTTTTTTATTTTCTTGATTTTTTTCAAGTGCCATATGTACACAGACAATGTACACAGACACACCTTGAAATGAGTTTATTTTGGTCCATACATCTTGTATACATATATATGTGTTTATTAACATTTAATAAAATTCACCCTAGCCAACAGAAGAGAAGGCAGAAAATGACATGCAACCATGGCAAAATAAAGAAAATAGGACATAACTGTTTTTACTCTGCCCTGTTACCCAGTCATCCTGACTTATTTCCATAGAGGACATTAATCATTCATTTTGAAGCACAATAGGAAAACATTAGTATCTGTTTCAATGGCCAAGTGGGATTTTTTAATGGAAGATTTGTGAGCCACGTTCATTGGAATGAGGAACAATTTTACAAGAGCAGGTATTAAGTGTGAGACAGACATAACTACATCTTTGGAGTATGAGCTCTTGGGTCATGATAAAAGACAGCTGCATTTTTGGTTTTGCTAGAAAAAAAAAGTAGATGACAGAGCTTTCTTTTTCAAACATAGGACTCATTGTGTAAATTAGATCCCAAGCTGTAACCATACTGACTATATTCCTAATAATGAAGAGAAACCAATTGGCTTGGTGAACAACTACTGATGGATATTATGAAAAATTTCTCTACAGAAAAGTTTGTAAATCAACTGTTGTGATCTACATATGCTTGTATTACTATGATTACATACAGCATAACAGTAAACACACTGGAAAATAAAATATATAATGAAGAAATAAAATATTAAAAAACAAATCCATGGTAAAGATAATGATTCAGGGCAGCAGAGATCAGTGGTAAAAACCATTAGGTCATTTTCCTTCTTTTTCTAACACTTCTTTTTCTAATACTCTCATAATATGTTCATATTAAAAGTTAAGAGAAATCTCTGGGCATGGAAACAAATTCTCATGTGATAAATAAAATATCAATAAGATTTCATTCTCATTCTTTTAAACATTACTTCAGAGGGATTATACAGTCAGTGCTTGACAGGATAGAAATGACCTAAATTTTAACCATCTTTTTACAACAGTTTTATAGATATTAAAGCTGTATTCATTTATGTCAGTGGTAATATTTTGTTCAAATCTCCATCCCTGGTGATTTTGCTCTTTTGAGTTTGCAGTAAAGCTGTTGTCCATATCCAACAGGTTATCTATTGATAGTGGTCTAAACACCACAGTAGCATAGTATCACAGTAATGATGAGGCTGGAAAAAACCTTAAAGATCATCCAGTCCAACCTAAATCCAACTAAACCAAGTAAACCTAACATCTAACATCTAGCTCATGCCACTCAGCACTTCACCCAGACTAACCTTGAACACCTCCAAAGATGGTGATTTGACCATCTCCGTGGGCAGCCCATTCCAAAATCTGATCACTCTTTCAGTGAAAAACCTTTTCCTAATGTCACATCTAAACCTCCCCCTATGAAGACCCTGTGAGGCAGCAAAGAAAGAAATGAATTTTAAAGTTGACATGAAAATAAATTCTAATTATTAGGATTAATAAGGTTTAATCAACTCCTCCTTTTTAAAAATTGACTATGATCTTTAAGACACAGTGACAATGCAACAGCCAGATATGTTACTTTATTTCTACCAGAAAATACAATAAAATCTTTTGTTTAATCTTCGCTGTATATTTTTCATCTGGAAAAATTCTTTACCTTGCTGCCACTCAAGAGTACCATTTCAGATCAGAGCCAATCTTCTGTCCTTTGCTTACCTACCTGTTTTCATAAACTCTAATTCTAATGATTAGTATTATACTAATGAAGTACAATACTAATCCACGTGTTGACCTTGTCTGATTAATGAAGGAAAATGAACTGTTATTTGGTTTTAAAGTTCTACTCTTTAAAACTTAACTTTAAGAATTAATAGACTTAAGAGGCATACTGCATTCAAAGGGGAAAAGAAGAAATTTTCGTAAGATAAGGTACTATGTAAACAGAGGGGTTTTGTCCTGCCTATTGCAGGAGGTTTTGTCAGCATTTTATCACACTATATTATATAAACTGTTCTTTCACTATGACTCTAATCTGCAAAAATGAAAGACAAGGTAACCCTTATTGAAGCAAGTTTCATCTACAATATAAAAATACAGATCTAAAATTATTTTATTTGCCCCTATGAACCCTTAATTTTTCCAACATGGTAGTGCAAGCTGTCTTGAAACTTGTTATAGTTTTCAGGAACTGTGGAAATATGACACAAAAATTTCTGTTTCCCAGATTCAGGCATAACTATGGTTGTGGGAAAAGTGTTTTGTTATCTGTTTCTTTTTTTAAATAACGGCCTCTATATATATTCAGCTTCTCCTGCTTTACCGACACCATTTGTCTTACAAGATCTACCTGTGTTATGGTGCTACTCTCTGAAACATATAGGATCACTTAGGAAACACAACTATAAGCCAGGTATTGCCGGACTGTGAGTACATGTGGCCTCACTGCATAGGGGATCTAATAAATGTCTGACTTTTCTGCGTCAGGTCTGGGTCCACAAGAAATATCTTAATATTTCAGAATATTTTTCCACTTAGAATTTATCTCCTGGGAATAGAAAAACTTTGTTTTGAAATACACTAGTTTGGAGAACTAGTGAACAAACTTAGAACAAACAGTCATAAAGGCCAGGCTCTTCTCAAGGTCATAGGAAAAGGGGCAATGGGTGCAAGCTGGAACATAGGAGTCTCCATATAAATATCAGAAGGAACTTCTTCCCAGTGAGGGTAACAGAGCATTGGAACAGGCTGCCCTGGTGGGTTGTGGAGTCTCCTCTGGATGTGTTCCTGTGCAATTTGGTCTAGGTGTGGCAGGAGTATTGGACTAGATGATCTTTCGAGGTCCCTTCTAATCCCTAATGATTCTATGAAGCAGATTGATACAGGTTTAGCAATACTACCACCAGCAGTGAATAGGCATCCAACAGTGGTGGCAATTTAAGTCTCAGGATTTCAACTCAGAGAGCAAAATTGTTGTGGTTCTGAGCAAGCTTTTTTCTTGATGGATACATTTTGAAATTAGCCCATAATTAGATCCAAGTAACTAAACCTATTACTTATTCCTAAGGACACAGACCAACATTGCCAGGATGTTTTTGATTCTCACTACTAAATTCCTTTTTTTCAAAGGCATTTTCAGATGTTGCATGTCTTGATGACTGCATGTCTTTCATGAAAGTTAAAGTTTTTTAATCTAGAATGAGGAAATATACAGATCCTCATCAGAGTTATTCTTAAAAATAACATTTTGGAATGAAGTTCTAGCAATTTTTTAAACACATATAAGTGCTTAAGTTATATGGGACATGTTCCAAAATGCATGAAAGTAAGTATACATGTTTACATTTTAATAAAAGGCACATATCCCCATATGTCCTCAGGTCTCCATTAAGTCTGAAAAACATGGAAATCCAAGTCCCAAAATGAAATCTGTCATGAAATGGCTTGTATATACATTTGACTATAAGAATTTATTCCAATTTTGCTTACACATTATTGAAAAAGATGGTTCAAATGGCCTCTGATTCTCTTGTTGGGTGAATTTCAATGAGTGCTCTGTGGTTTGGGCTGCAGTTGTCCACATTTGGATGTACAGATACAGACTGTTAGGTACACTGAGGAATAAATGTGAGTTCAACAGATTCTCTAGAAGCTCTAGAAGCTTCTCTAGACTGGCTTATAAAACCTTCACTCCTGCTCTGATTCTACTTGTGACTAATAATACTAAATAAGGATGAAGTTTTAATTGTTCTATGGCATTTTCCATTAGAATGTTACACTGCTTTACTTTTCCTTTTAATAAGGAACATAAGTTGGCTATACTTCTAGTTCTGATACTGATTGTACTAATTACATACACCAATAACCACACTTTTCTCAGAAATCTCCTGGTTACAAAAAAAGGAGTATCACCACAGAGTAGTTTACAGCCACTTAGTGAGGCATGGAATGTCTCCCGGTTTTGGTGGAAATTTATTCTCATCACTTGAGGATAAGCATAGAGTTTAATCAGATTACTTATGTGGTACAAGAACAAGAGGTGTTTTCTGTTCCTTTAGCACTGAAAAACTATTTCTCCCTTCTTGTTTACAGAGAATGACTAGTCTTCCTCAGCTTCAAAATGCAACAAAAGCACAACACATTTATGTTTTTTAAGAATACCACCTCAAAACCCAGAAAACACAAAGAAGATTCTCTGTATGCAGCAGCTTCAAGATTCTCTTCAGTATTGGTGAAACTTGTATTTCTAACTTTTCTATAGAAGCCCAAGAATTTAAGAACTCCTTTAGAATTTATTTAAGTTGTACCCAGGACAGTAGATTTCACTATTCCTTACAGACCTTATCTCTTCATTTTATTTCACATTTATTTTAGGTTAAATTAATTAGACCTAAAGAAACTAAATGAAAGATTAAGCCACAGTGAATGATTACATTGGCTTCCAATAAAAATGCAATCAGTTTTTAGTTTTCAGATAGCTAGCAAATATTACAGAAAGAAGATGAGCTTTACAAGAAGTTAATTGTTACATACATTAAATGGTCCGAGTAAATGCAAGTTTGAAGAAGGTTCCTAACCATGACTGTGATGTGTTTTGAAAAAATATTGCTGAGAAGGTAAGAAGAGAAGGAAAACTTGCCTTGCTTTAAGGCAAATTTTGATCAGCATTGAGAAAAAATTGCATGAAATTATTGTTTAAAGTAACAGGAATGACCTCTGGGCCCAAGAGGCCCCTTGTACTTGAGTGAATTGGCAAGAATAACTGCAGCATACATTCATGCTTTAAAGCGTACTGTTGTTTGCTTTTGATGGCACAATAGTAGGAAGGTAGGGTGAGTGATGGGAATTCTGTTTGGTTCTGTCACATGAAAAAAATGTATTTCAAGTCTCGTTACCTTTGTTCGGGCTGTGTTTCTTATGCAGTCAACAGCAGACTTTTATGTGACTGATTTGAACAAATTCAGACTCAAGATCTATGACCCTTTTTACCCACATCCTATGTGAATACAAAGGAAGAGGGGCCATAAGACTTTAAGCTAACCTAGTATAAGAGTGCCTTAACACCAAATATCCCCAACAGCCTTCCATTGAGCTGATGCAGATCAGCCACTTCACATAGTGTCAACCCTGCAAAAAGGATACCATGTTCAGTGGCTTCTTGCTCTGCCTTACCTATAAGATTAGAGGAGCAGAAATGCTGGATCACAGACTCTATGTAGTGGGAAAGAGAATAAAGACAAAAAGGTGAGACTCAGAAACATTCTTCAGCAGGTTAATCTGCTGTCATCTCTCAGTCCTGACATTATAAAAAGGAAAGAATGGAAGAAGTCAAATTTAATCAAAGACTAGTTTTATTTTTCCTGCTGTTAATCATTTAAGGATCTGTATAGGACAAATGCAAGATGACACACAAAGAGGGAATACTTGACTTCACTGGTGTCCCCCAGGGGTCAGTGTTAGGTCTGGTCCTGTTCAACATCTTCATTGATGATATTAACGATGGATTGGAATCCATCGTGAGCAAATTTGCGGATGACACCAAGCTTGGAGCCCATGTCGATTTGTTGGAGGGTAGGATGGTCCAGCAGAGGGACTTGGACAGACTGGAAAGATGGGCAGACTCTAATAGGAAGAGTTTCAACAAGTGTTGGGTTCTGCATTTTGGTTATAACAACCCCAGGCAGAGCTATAGGCTGGGAATAGAGATCTTGGAGAGTACTCAGGTAGAAAGAGACTTGGGGGTATTGGTGGACAGTAAACTTAGCATGAGTCAGCAATGTGCCCAGGCAGCCAAGAGGGCTAACAGCATCCTGGCCTGTATCAGGAATGGTGTGGCCAGCAGGGAG
>VZRI01003176.1:108758-126015 GCA_013397515.1 Upupa epops
CCATGTGTGTGATTTCCCCCCCACCAAGTGTACAATACCATCTGAAGCAGCAAGAACAGTCTGCTGAAGCAGAAAGGAAAATACATATATCTTTGTGACTGCACTTAGGTGTTCTCCTAAAACAGAACATTTTGGGGGAAGATTATAAAGCCCAGCCTAGGAAATGTTATCTGGATGACAACTGCTCACACAGGATGAGAGTGGCATATGCAGTACAAGTTGTGAAGGCAACATAAAGGAAGAAAGGAAGCATAACTAAGTCTGAACACCTGTAACTGGGAAAAACAAGAGGCTTTCAGTGTGTTACGAGTGCAGGCTGCCTGACCATCCTTTTTCTGTCTTTGGAGAATGTATTTGGGAAGCTTTAGGATCACAGACTGCGTATTTTAAAATCCCTCCTTGTATACACAATGAGTGTATTTAGAGAAAAAATTGAAAATTAGAAATCTTCTAATCTAGACAGATTTCTCTTCCCCAGCAAGCCCTATACAAACATAAACTTAATTCAAATATCTTTTGAAGTACATTCCGATTTTCCTTGAGTGCTGCTTTATTTCTTATCAGCAACTGGAACACTGGCAGATTTTCAGCAAACTGTCCATCCTTACTGTTTGTTTATTCCTTCTGGAGTCTTTTCATAGGAAATGGAAGAACAAACATATGAAAAATTATGAGATCACCAGCATCTCAAAAGTGAAGATTAGAAACTAACCTAAACAGTTCAGAACATTTTTCAAGTATTTAGAATTTTAAAAATATAGAAGACCTTGAGGAATATAGAAAAAAGATCACAGAGATACCTACATGTTGTGCCAGCTCCAAACATTTAAGGACTCTGAGTGTTCCTCAACATGTTCAGAAAAAACCTCCAAACTATTTATTATAAACTGATACATAGATGCCTCTCACCCTACTCATGTATTTGGATTTTTTTTTCCTCTGCAACCTGGAAGCTGAAGACACATTCAACAAAGAAGTAGCAAATCCCACAAGATAGTAGAAACTAGGTGTGAAAAACAACAGCTATTGAGAAACATGTAATAGCTCCTAGGAGATGTCAACTGTGTTCTACACCACTCCTGAAAACCCAGCTATTTACTTGTAATTCTGTACTGCCTCCATGAAAATAAAATGCACACAACAGTGAGATGAAGAATATGTAAGTAATTTTGAATGACAGCTCCTCTATTTCTTCATTTGCATAGGAACACACTTCTAGAGAGCTCTACTATAGTCTTCCTTAATTGTATAACTCTCTTGAGGGTCTCAGAGACTGTTGATTGAAGTATTTCACCAAGCTTACATACTGAAACAGGATTATTTTAGCACTTTGACAGTGTTAAAGTGTTAATAAGATGTGCAGCTGATGAAATTCATTCAGTGACTCAGGGAATGCATCTTTTGGAAAGTGCCTTCAATTTGACAGTAAAAATGAATCATTATTTGAATGAAATGGAAGCAAAGGGGGAAGCAAGGCTTTCTCTTTTTTTTCTTTTTTTTCTTCTAATTTTTATAATTCATAGGAATCTTCAGTCATTAAGAGATTTAAAAAAACAGATTTTTTGTGCTTTGTAGTTTCTCATGAGTATCAGCTAAAGATATTGAGACTCTGCGAGAAGGGAAATGTGGAAATGAGGGGAAGAAGGCAGGAAACTGTCAAAGTTGATTAGCAGTTCTGTTCTCAAGAGCTTCTAGCTTTGCCTCAGTTATGTTCATCACCAATTTAAGAACCAGTCAGAGGGTGCAGAAACCTTTCTGCAACCAACAAGCTTGATAATTCCCCCTCTTTCTTTTTCAAACAATAATCAACTGCTCTTCTGATTAGAAGGCAAAACTAAAAACTCAAAATCTTTCAGTTTGAAACCATTATGTCTTGTCCTATCATTGCATACTTTTGTAAAAATACCCCTTCATCTTTCAATTTTATTTAGTTAATGTAGTTTTTTTCCAGATGTCCTGCCAAAATACTCTGAGAAAAGCTCAGATAATATGGAAGTGTCTTGACATTTCTTGAGAAACCAGTGTCAACTTAAGTTACTGTGCCACATCTGACAGGATGCAAATTTAGTCCCACTATTTTAAGCCATTCACTGGTTTCATCATCTAGTATATTTTTGTTTTGGATCCATATGGGCTTATAAAATACACCCACGAAGCACATTTAGAGAATCGACTGTCGTCTCCACTTCTGGTACAGGACTGTGAAGCATGATACATGGGGCCAATTATTTGTGAGAGGACAGACATAAACCATATGGGTATAGTGCCACCTAATGCCATGGGAAGTTCAGGCTGTCATCACCTTCAACCTCTGGCAAGGTTAAGGGTACTAATAACTTTCAATGATTAACACAAAATGCAGATGAAAACCCTTCCTGAAATAGTTGGAAAATCTTTGTAAAATAGTATTGAATATACTTCTCTTGCTTTTACAAATTAAAGCATAACACGGGAATATTTTACCTACAGTTGAGTCATATGTAGGCCAATAATTCCTACTTCTCTCTTTCCAACACTAAAGATTTCCCCAAGCCAAATAAGAATTAGAAGGGTCTACAGAGAGAAGCCTCAACAGAATACCGAGAGAAGGCAGAAACAGACATAGATTTTTTCCATAAAAACATATACAGTATTTATTTTTGTTTCAAAAAGGGTTCTGATATAGGATAGCTTTTAGGTTAAAATTCCCTTGTCATCTATTCATGTTTAATAACATTCTCCTCATCTATTATGATTTATGGCTGCATGTATAATTTTCTGCCAGCCATCTTTGCAGTATTTGGCTCCACAGCAGATTCTCATAACACCCAGCTATCTGATTATGACCTTTAAGCCTGTGCATTTTCATATCAAATTATTTACATCAAACCAAAGATTATGTATTTATACCATATGGAACAATGCCATTTTCTGCTGCTCAGACCTAATCTTATGGCAAGGGTTCCTATAAGCTTTTTTTTCTATACACTGGCATTCATTTAAACCAACTACCACGTAGATTTCTTGATAACCAATTGACAGAAGGTTATCAGTATCACAGATAGTGAGTTTTACTCCCAAGAGATTTCAGAACTGGACAACATATGATGTTTAATTGCAGAATTATACCTAAAGCTTAGTGACAGGGTTTACTGGTAGGCTTGGGACAGTTGGGTTAATATCTGGACTTGATGATCTTGAGGGTCTTTTCCAACCTAAATCTGTGATTCAATGGTATGTGCCAGTATGATTCCATGTTAGAGGAGGTATCAGCTGGGCATGCTGCCATCACCAAGAGGCACTATGCATTATGAAGAAAAAGTATGGCAAAGGACTACCTGTCCCGTACCTGTTGAATTCTGTTGACACAAAGTCAAGCAGCAATAGACAGCAAATGTTTTTCCCTATTTTATTTTTGTCTGCAGATGTAGAAGTCTGTAGATACATGAAAGTACGACTGAAGTCCGTAAGAAGACAAAATTAATTCATTCAATTAAATTTTCTCCTATTCATACAACAGCCAAGTTTCATTACTTGATATCCAAGCTGTAGTTGAAACCTTGACTCCAAAAACTCTGCGTGGTAACAGAGAGTTATGTTTGTCAGATGCAGTTCTGAACTCTGACAACTGCTCTTCTTTTGTGGGTGAATTATTCAAATAGGTGTAAGTACCTATCTGTACCCTGTGTGTTAGAATTATAACACAGAAGATGGCAGAAATATGTATGTCAGTTAGTGACTGAACTGGAATCACAGATCTGGGAAAGGCTGTGAACTGGTGTTCAAAACTCCACTGTTAAACCAATACTAGACCTCTCAGAAAGTATCATTACTTATGCGTTACCTTTGCTGGCACATGTGAGATATTTGAAAATTTATTCTCTCTTTCCTCTTTACATTATTCAACATCCAGCTCCTTTATCCTTTCCTCTTTCCTCCATCTGGCTTGCACCTATTTTGAAGGGTTGAATACAGGTAACTCCAGCTGAGATTTACTCAAAGCTGAAAATTATTATTTATTGCCCTACAGGTTGTATATAGATCCCTCCATGTGGTTCATGTTCGAATATGATTTGCTATTACACCAAGGATATTTTCTGCTGTTGGGTGAATTGTTCCAAAAGCCTGCATGGGCAAATACTTCTGCTGAGGCACAGTATCTTGTACTTGTTGAGTTACAGCTGTTTGCTTTTAGTCTTGAGTTTAACAGGGTAAATCAAAACTGAAATCTTTTTTCAGCAGTCTCAGCTTGGAAGCATCTCCAAACATAATTAGCAAAATCTCTGTTCTTTTACCTTTCTTATTAATGAGATATTAACCTCTGCAGAATCTCACTTGCACACTCTTTCATTCTAGTACACTGATACTAATTCTGTTAGGAAGGTATGTCTAGTTGTAGGATCAATGCTGCAGTGCTTCCATCTAAACAACATTTCCACAGATTGCTTATGACATTTACCAGATGTAATTTGCTTTTAACTAGTCCAGAGTGAACATTACTAATTTAATTGCTTTTCTTCTAGATACACGGGGTTCATCTGTTTGTTCCAGTAATTTTTTAGAGGTCAAAACTAATCTGATTAAATCTGCAAGTCCCAAACTCCAATTGTTTTTTCCCCCTTTCTGAAGAAAGTTCCACTCTTCAATGTTCAGTGCTGTTCCACAGTGTTCACAGACCACTGATCACTGGGACTTCATTACCTGTTTGTTTTAGTACAAACCAAAATCTCTTCATTTTATGTTGCTATTTGAAGAACATTAGCTGTTCAAGTGATTCCCTTTTCCATTGTTTTTGTTTAGTTTATTATGCCTCTGGTGTAACAGTTAAATTGTTGTTTTAATTTTTGTCTTGACTGAGCACTCCTACAGTTTTCCCCACACTTCCTTTGATATCGGTATATTCATATATAGTGGTTCTTCAAAATGCATCTCTGAAACATGACTCGTACGTGGATAACACTATCACACAGGGACAGTATCACTCCTATCATCCTTCTTGTACTGTGCTTTCTTATGAAAAGTACAACAGATTAAATGACTTTAAAAATATCTACTTTCCATTCAAATTGCTTACAATAGGAAATGCTCATCCTCTGATTGATAGAAGGCCAACAGCAAATCTCATTTCAATCTATCAACTATTTTGGTGCTTGGTATCATTAGGCTGCTGGCTAAGAATGTCTTGCGCATTCATACTTTGGAGATAGGTAATGATGACAGACATATTCACATGCAGCCTTTCTCCCAGAAGGATTCAGAGAATATTGGAGGATGTAGTCTGAAATGTATCTGCATTATAGGATGTTTTATGAAATGAACCATGGCAACCATCTAGGAATCTCACTCCAGGAAAAAAACACAACCCACTGTATATAGAGAGACACATGAATTCTATAATTTGGTGCATATAATGATTTTTCATCTTTCAACTTCAAAACACTACAAGTCCTCACCAGAGGTCATATAGTTTCATAACTTATATTACTCTCGTGTCTGGAGGTATGACTTACCATATATTATCCTGGAGGGAAAGCTCTTTTTTTGATCCATGTTTAAAGTAATAATCATTTGGCATTCCTTAAAGAGATCTTTGAAGTATCTGAGCAAGAGGACCATCCTCCTAGAAAAAGCACATGAAAATTAAACTGTTTGCATTTAGAACAGTTATACTGTACCTTAAAGGAAGAATTATCTATCTTTCCTGAAGTTATATTAAAACCCAAAGAGAACTGGGCACTCTTAGTTTTACCACAATATTGAACTTCAGCTAAGACTTTAGAATATTTACATGAAATCTGGAAAGAAAGCTATTTATGGGAGGTTGGAGGTTGGGATTTTTCTTAAGATAATATTATAACGCCTTGAGGTTTTACAATGTATGTGCCAGAGACTCACTGAATTGCTAATGACTTCGAGCTATTTCTGAAAGCAGACTTACTTCAAAGCAGAGACTGTGACTGACTTAACACTGAGTGTGAAAATGTGTGAGCTCAGTACAGAAACCTTCCTGAGCAAAAGTAATTTCCACCCTTTTTACACTAAACAAAGCCAAAATCCTACTAAACATGTAAAAACTAAAGCATCTATAGCCTTAGGTAAAGCTAGAGAGGAAATTTCATCAAAAGACCATGTAGAAAGTGATGCTCACACAAAGGGTTTGTAGGGGAAGATGCTGAACAAAGGACAGAAAATTCACCCTCTCTGTGTATGGGCAACACAGGGAAGGGAACAGTTTATATAAATATTTTCTGAATACACAAGAAGAAAATTTCACAATCAAAGAGTAAGAAATTTGACAGATAGGTCTCACCAAGAACTTTCCTTTGTTTCCCAGATTCTCTAGGTAAATTCTAGAACAATTCAGGCAGTGTCTTACAATTTAGGTTGCTTTATTTTCAACAGAAGAAATTATATTTGTTATTTTCATAGATTCCTAGAATGGTTGTAGCTGGAAGTGACCTTAAAGATCATCTAGTTCCAAACACCCTGTAATAAGCAGGGACACCCCCCACTAGACCAGGGTGCTCAAGGCCCCATCCATCTCTTTTTTGTTTCTCTAGTAGTGTGGCTGGATGACATGAATCTGTGTTGAAGCAGAGGAGGAATGATGTGCATTTAAAAGACATAAAAGATGTGTGTAAGCATGAGAGCTCAGACTGGATGTCTTCCAATACCCAAGCAGTAATCCTTAACCTTGTCTGGCTGTCTTACCCTTTTCCCCACAGATTTCTATGCTGTGTCTTTTTGAAAAAAAAAAACAAAGCAAAACCCCACAATAGGTTTCAGTTAATTATGAATGGCATTAGGCACAATGCAAGTTGTATAGAATTATGTTCTTTTTATGACAGTAGTAGTAGTAGTGCCATTATTATTATTTTCTTCCTTTTCTGTCTTATTTTTCCTTATCTACCCAGACCTTATCTCAACCCAAGAGTTTTACTCTGTTTATCTGATTCCCTTCCCAATCCCACTGAAAAAGCGGGAGTGAGTGAGTGGCTGTGCACTTCTTAGCTGCTGGCTGGGACTAATCTACAACAAATACAATTATGAAAATGATATTTCCCATCTGTAAAATGCAGGTTTTACCCAGAAGATATTAAACACAGAATTCCAAAAGAATATGCTGTAATTCTAAATAAAATAGTTTAGAATCTTTTACAATTCTAGACAATAATTCTAAAAGAAAAAAACGGAGGAATTTTGGTAAAACATTGTTTCTAGCAGAAGAATGTAAAACAGTAGTGGAGTTTTTATCCATTCCTAAACATGAAAATGTTCATTTATCTTTGCTCTACTTCATTTGAAGCAAATTCACCTTTTAAACTCAGCACTGAAGAGGATTGCTCTTTCCATTATCCAGGGTGATTTTATAACTCGACTCATTCTTATGATACCAAAGTCATGTGTGTGTTTGTCTGTGTTCATAGACTTATACAAGCTCCTCTCCTATTTTACCCTTAAGCTCTTCAAAGCCTAATCAGGATAATCTAACATACTGACATTTTTATCTAGGAATCTCTTTGATGACTATGGAGCTGAAACATGCAGATAAAAGGGGAGTTGGAGGATCAATATGCAGCACAAACATGGCTTAAAAATGGATATTGATGCCATTAAACATACATGATGCAAGCAAAACATCAAGGTTTTTCTTCCTACTGCATGTGGATTATGAATAAGCTTTCCAGAAAAAAAAAAACAGTTAAGTTTCAAGGCAGAAATATGTGACTGCTGCTCTTGGCCATGGTTGTGATGTATGTGAGCTGCCTGCAGCTGAGCAGAGACATGACTGATGGAGCCAAGGAGGCTTTTTGGTGTTTTGTGCAGCTGTGCATTTTTCTATGACTCTGAAAATTAAATAACCCCTTATTGGTAGAGAGCAGATCATTCCCAAACTTCTTACCAGGCAGCTTTGAAGTTGAGGAGGATCCAGAACCCAGTGATGGAGTCAGTTGAGAGGTTTGTCTCAGAGGGAGGACAGGGCACATTGCAACTCCTGCCCACACCTCTGCACCTGCCCCTCTGGCAGGGGTGCAGGAATCAACAGGTGTCTGGCTGAAACCATGAGAACCCATCTGCTGCAAAGCAAAGCAAAGGCATTTCATTTTCCTGTAGGCTTTTCATTCCTGTATTGGAGATCTGGGAAACCTGAGAACCACCTCTCATCTCAGTGATGATGGTTTCTCACTGCACAGGAGTTCAGTATTCTTTCAAAATGTTCTATGAAGGTAAAAAAAAAACATATTAGAAAGCAGTTTTAGAACATTCAGTGTGCTTGCATGCATATATAATAGACACACACAAGATACATTGTAATGTAAATATTTATTGCTGATTTAACTGGACTGTGCTTCCAGCACATCAACCATATGAGGGAGACTACATAATAATCCATATATCTTTCTGAATTTTCTTTCTCAGTGGTTCAGTACACTAGATGATCTTTCAATGTCCCCTTCAATCCCAAATGATTCTATGATTCTAATACACTCCAGGGGGTGGAGTCACTATCAAGGTGCTTGATCAAATACTTCTTCCTGAGGCACAGTTAATCAGGTCTCACCATGATTCTGTTCCAGAAGAAGCATGTTATGTTACCATTTCTTAGCATCTCTTGTGCTACATTTGTGTATCTGTTGAGTCTTCTTCTCCAGCTCTGAAGATGCAGCAGCTCTTGATCCTGTCTGCCAGGACTTACAAGGCATGAATGGTCTATGCAAACACAGACTGTATCTAATAGCAAAGTAATTTCATTGTCTGACAGTGAGATATTTAAATAAATTAGAAAATGAAAACAAGATAAAAATTAACCTGCTCTCCCCACTTATTTTCTAGTTATTAGAGCTACTAGTACTTAATTAGGACTATTAGTGCTTAATTAGTGAATATTCTCTTATCAGATGATGCTTGCATGGAAATCTGCTGATGAATCCTCTTGCTTCCCTTGTTTATTCACTGGTGAATCTTAGAGGTTGAAGGAGCTTGAACCAAGATGAGTAGAGAACTGTGATTTCTATGGTCCCTTCTCCCTCCAATTCTTCCCCTTTGTTCCTTCTTTGTTTTCTTTCCCAGTAAAGCACAGAAGCTTCTCTTTCTGAGCTGCCAAGTTATTCTGCTGCATGGGAAGGAAAATATTCCAAATTACTTGCCCCAATGTGACTAATTTTTCAGCATGGTACTGAAACATGTGTCATCAGTAAAGATTTACCTTCCAAGAACACCAAGTTTGTGTTTGTAAACAGACCTTGAGTTGCATAAATACAGAAAGATACTTCCCCTTCTTCTACAAATCAAGTGTCTGATATCTATTATGTTCTGTTTGCTTTCTTCATTCCCATCTTTCTTGTTTGTAAATAAATGTCACTTCTATTTACTTGCCATTGATATAAAAATAAGGAGTGTTATTAATACAGATGTGGTCCCTTGGTTCATTTCCAGCTTCTCCATACCAGGGAAAACAAAAACCAAAAATAGACTCAAACCAAACTCCACCACAGGAGTTAACAGTTGGATCTTGTGCAGATCCATACCACAAGATGCTAAAACCCACATCAGGCTGATGGTGTGAGCCAGGAAGTAAAAAAGTCCACATTTAATTTACACTCTCTTCTAATGGATGGACAATACCCACTAATAGCAATGTTTACAAAGGAAGGGACAGAAGAATGCACACACAGAAGAACCACATGCAGCTCTTTGAATTGGGTGTTCTGTTAAGGAAAACTTCAAATTAAGCTTATTTTTATCTTTATTCTGTATTTTACATAGTGTTACTCTTTCTGTAAGTAGTGGATGGTAGTTTTGCCCTAGTTGTGACAAATGCTAATTCAGGTGTTGACTGACCTTCATTGTTACTAAGGTACATCATAATTTCTGCTAGTATTAATGATAATAGAATATTAATAGCATGTTGCATTAATTATCATTATATATGAGTCATATATCATATTATATATGAGTCAACATAATCATCAGGGACTGGAAAGGTACACCAATGGGGGCCACATATCATGCAATGTTCTGAAGCTCCAGCACATGCTGCAGTAACCTACTGAACCCCAACAAGGTGAAGGGGTTGAGGGCAGAAGAGAGACCACACCCTGTTCCTTCCCCCTGCCCAGCACCCCTGACTGCAAAAGTGATGAAAATCCATGTGCATTACCAAAAATTATTTGTGCTGAAATCTAAATGTAAATTGTAAGAAATGCAGATAAGAGAGAACAGAACTTAGCTGCTTTTTTCTAAAGTACTTGAGATATGTTAAAGCGTTCAGGAGATGAGCTACAATTTGTTGTGTAAAGTGCATTTTGTCCAGGAAAAGAAAATAATTCTAGTGAAATTATCTGCCAAAGTATAGCTGTCTGATCTGGAGTTCATTTCAAGCCAACTTTTCTTCACAGACTAAAATAAAATCCCTGCCTTTTAGAAGCTTCTGATGGCGGCTTCAGTCTCTCAGGATCTTTAACAAAGAAGAATTTAGCACAGGAGGAATGTTATCTATCAGCTGAAAGAAGAAAAGGAAAAACCTCAAAAAAATGATCTCCACAGCTTATTCACAACTTGGAGTGATAAGACCTTCCCCCCAGAGATTCTCCAGAAGTGCTGTTCAGCAAGACTTCTCCATCTAGAAGTCCAGTAGAACCAAATGATGTAATTTCATGGCAAAGTGAAATAATAACTGTTTTTTCATGTTGGCCTCTTCACTGTACAGCTTCAGGTATTAAATAGAGGAATAACACCAAGACAGAGAAAAATGATTCCTTGAGCTTTCAAGAAATTGTTCTCAAGGAGATAATACACCTGTCTGCAAATACTGTAATGTTTTCCTTCAGAATATATCTGTTTTATCTGTATTTCTGTAGATGTTATCTCTTTTTATATGTATGAAAAAATTCACGCACCAAACCAACAAAAAAACAGGCACAAAAACCTGGCAGAAAAGAAAGTAACCTTGGTAAGGTAGCAGAAGCTGGAGATTACTTGAGTAGGGGAAGGAAGAATGCTACAATAAAGTCATTACCATTCTGCCATTTTAATTGTCTTTCTTGACACAAAGGAACACTTATGTAAAGAATAACAGTTCTCTGAGGGTGAATATAGACATTTAGCCAGAAAAGCATGAGCTTGAAGATCTGGACAAAGGAGTTTTGTGATGCTGCTTGACATCTTTCAGCATTCAAGCTAACCTTTTAATGATCAGTTTAGATTTCTCTCTGCTATAATACATACTACAAAAACAAAAAAAGTCAAGGTATGGGGATTTTAGATATTAGGAAATTAATATTTTTCTCTCAGGAAACCATTCTTGGTCACTCAGGACATATGAATATACTGAGTGTCTTGTGGCTGGATGGTACCAAAGCACTTGTTTTGCTAGAGGTGGTTAAAAAGAACAAATGAATGTAAATCAGAACACTCAGGCAACTATTTTTAATACGTTTTTTTATCCCAAATGACCGAGTTTAAAGACAACTTACAGCATTTGAAGTAGGAAAAAATACAGTATAAAGGGTATACAGTATACAGAGGTTAGCTTCACATATCTGCAGATAGCTTAATTAAGTGAGATTCTCAAAATATTCTTCATTTCTGTCATTTGGATTTATGGACTTTTAAAGTTATTGTTAGCATGGTTGTAACCTTCCAAAATTAGGAATAGTAAAAGAAATGAAAATCACATACAGACTTATCATAAGAACATGACATTTCATTTTGGATGCAAGCAAACGTTAAATTTTAAAATATTCTGCTAAAGTCTAGGGACCTGTCAAGTTTACTAAACACAGCACCTCAGACTCCTTTGAACTATAAGGATGAGAAAACATCTCAGAAGTCTGTGATTCAGAAGCTAAAATATAGCTGTGGCTGTGACGCCTCACACTACTTCATAGAAATATAGAATCATAGAATCATCAGGGACTGGAAAGGACCTCGAAAGATCATCTAGTCCAATCCCCCTGCCTCAGCAGGACACCCAGACCAAGTCACTTAATTTTCCAGTGGTGGGTAGTTTAGAGAGAGTAGTTCCCCAACATCATATACTTTTATGGTTGTATACAAGCAATTAATTTTGTTCCAACCCCAAGAGAAGCAAAAGGTCAACAAGGTCCACATTAATAATTTCTTTGAGCTTGTGATGCCCTATCCACAAGATGAACAAAATCAGAAATCAGCCTTTCTCTTCTCCCTCTCCTCTTCCCTCCCTCTCCCTCTCCTTTCCTCCATTTGTTTATATAGTGTTGATTTTTGTGTAAGTGCAGTTGAGTGTGCTTCCTCTTGACTGCAAAATATATGAGTATCATACATTAATGTAATGATACACTACAGTGGGATGTTTAGCGAGCAAATTCTGGAACTTAGCACATTTCCTTAAGCACTGCCTCAACGTCTTGGGACTTTTATAAAAGCCATGGTGTATTTCACCGCTCTGGATTTGCAGTTTGCATAAGAAGGAGGGTATTGAGCAGCTAGAGTGAAACTGGGGAGATGGAAGTTGCAGTCTCCTGCAGGCTAGTGCTCAAGTGAGAAGGAAGAACGCTCTCAAGCCTGGCGATGGTGCACGATTGCCACATATGAATGTGAGATTGCAGCCACCCTGGACAAATGGCAGTGGCATATGTTGCATTTCAATATCAAACTGCACTACAGAAATCTACAGCAATCAGCAAGCCCACTGCAAAATCGACCTGGCAGCTCGAAAAGTGGCCTGATGGTGATTCAGAAGAACCTTTGCATGGAAACAAACACAGATTAACCTCCCAGTATAAAGGGAGGAATGCAAGTCTGTTTCACAAGTGGCAGGTTTGAGAATAATAGGATTTTGAAGGTAAATCTGTATTCCCTACCTACATAGGAGCAAGAAAACATAGCAGGTGCTTATCTGTTTGATATTCCCTCTACCTCTCATGCTTTTGTGGGAGACTACTATGGTTGATTGCTACTGCTGAATATCCTTAATACTTTCTCAAATGTGCAGCTCTTATCTCTCCAACTATCAAAGCCCTTCTGTAATAGCCAAAAGTTACATGCCCCACATACACTGCTGTGGGCATATTTCTGCATTTTTAATTTAGTTTTTCTCCTCTTTGAGGTAGGCTGAGTGGCTTGCAGAAAGATAATCGGGTGGAAACTCAATAGGTATATTCAGGGAAGCTAGAACAGATGTAAATGGATGTTACTGCATTCAGCGGAGCAATGAGAGTGACTTTACGAGATAATCTGTTCTCCATCTGCCTGCTCTCAGAAGATTGTATACAGCCCTGGTACCTTTTTTCCTTCAAGCTGTTGAATATCTTACTTGGAAATAACCAGTCACTCACAATAACATAGAAATAATACTTCGTGGCTGTGACAAATTACCGTATTTCTGTGTAAATAAAAGAAAAGAAAAAGAAAGAAAAGACCCAGAGGCATTATCCTTCAGATACTCCAATGCAGCATTTTATGAGTCAAAAAATACAGTTTAGTGTGAATCCTTTGAGGAAAAATATTGACAGTCACATTTACAGTTAAAGAATAAACTGGATTACATTTTAGATCTAATTTATTTTCTGCTATAAAATGAAAGTAGCAGTGCTGGTCTCTACAGCATATGAAGATTAACAACAAATGCAAGCTCCATAAAATGCTAGGTGTACAACCAAAACCTGTGAAGTTTTTAAAGGACAATGAAAATGTGTGTTGTTTTGAGTCTGAAGCAAGCCTATTGATCCAAATCTGTGCTATCTGTCTGAAGCCAAACTGCATTCAAAATTATTCATTTTACCCATATTTGACATAGTTTTGAAGGCTAAATTCCATCATAGAAATCTGAAACCAGTTGCACCCTCTTTTATCTCACCAATATGTTGTAAAATATTTGATAAATTAATATCACAGCATTTCTTGAAAGGATATCTTCTCTCATGTTCCAATGCCTCACTACCCTCATATCGAGAAATTTCTTCCTAAGATCTAGTCTAAATCGGCCATTTTTCAGTTTGAAACCATTCCCACCTTTTCTTGCACTAGACTCCCTTATAAGAAGTTGCTCTCCAGTATTTCTGTGGCTCTCTTGAGATACAAAAGGTTGCTATAAGGTCCCCTTGGAGATTTTTCTTCTCCAGATGAAGGGAAAGAGAAGAGGAATGGTACCGAAGCTCATGAAACACGTGACAGCACCTGCATTGTTAGCTTACTTTTTTGTCTACACAGCTGTAACAATTTCCAGAGTTAGTTTATACCCTGAGGAAAGCCAAGTACAGACTGCCTGGAGAGGTTACACAGTCTCCATCCTTCAGTGGAGTTTCAAGACCTTACCAGATAATGTTTTGCCTGACCAGGTCTAATCTCATAGATGACCCTACTTTGAGCTGGTTGGATTTAGACCTCTTGATGTCCCTCTCAGTTTGAGTTGTCTGGTGACTGTGAATCTGGGATGTATCTTTATTCATGCTTAGAATATTTTCTTTATAACAGTAACAGGTAGGATTTTCACATGGGTAAAACAGCCCATTGGGTATCTGTCTTTTCTGGTATGAAAACATCCCATAACTTCAAAGACTGTTATGGTCTGGTCTAGTACTAAGCCCTACTTTATGTAGAAAAGCTAAGAATATATTCCAGATGGAACAGACCAGGTAAGAAGCCTGATCATGGAGCACAATAGCATCTGGTTGCTGTAGTACTGACCTCTCTTTTCAGATAAGTGTTGCAGCCTACCCTGGGGTCTGTGAAGAAGCTGAAGTGAAGTTGTGCTCTGAATCAGAAAGAGGAGATTCAAGGCTCAAGAACAGAAAGTCTTAAAAGCTAGGGCACAAAGAGAATGATCTCAAATATTTTTCAGTTTCAGAAGACTTTGAAGCATTTTTTATTTACGTCTATATTTCTATTATTTATACATCTGCCCAAAGGCTGTTAAAAGTTTTCAACTGTGATAAGGAGAGAACTGGAGTGCATTTGTAAAAGCTGAAAGGAGTTTCAGGTTGAAAACACTGTGGGTTAGCAGGACATTGTCCTGAAAGTATTACACTGTGTTTCATCTCAAGCAGCTTGGTCCCACAGCTGCTTGAATTCTGGAAAATCCTCTCTCATCCACTGCCTGTACTGAAAGGCTCTTTGCCAACATCAGTGGTTAAGTACAATTTATTAATAAGAAATAGAAAGTGCAATAATGGTCAGCTGATACATAAGTCTAGTGAGAGGTGTTCCTGCCCGTGGCAATAGGGATGGAACTAAATGATTTTGTAGGTCCTTTCCAACCTAAACCATTCTATGAATCTAAGATTATATGAAATGCAAAGCTTTGCAAATTCTTTTGACAGTGCCCCAAAACACCGAATGAATGTTCCTCAGAAGAAATTAATTTAGAAGTATTTGCAGTGTTGAACTAAATACACAGCACATCATACAAAATTCGTGGTGAGGAAATGGAAATCAGGGGTCTGAATTCCTTTTCCAGCTATACACCTTTCCCAAGCCGTTTAAATAAAGGTTGTTCTTACAGCACTATATTTCACACCTCTCAGTGTCATCTCAGGATTGTAGAATTTTCAACACCAGTCCAAGTGGCAAAATTTATCGTTGAAACAATTTAAGTGTCACTTTACATAAGCTGTGGCTGTACCCGGTATGGTACTGTAAGGATTTAATCAGTTGTCAATGATTAAGTCTAAACTAAATATTATGAGTTAAAGAAACTGTAGATATAAGTCAGATACTCTGCTATTAATACAGGAGTTTCCATCTTCGTGGACTCAACATTCTTTTATTTTAGTAAGTGAAAGAGTTCTATATATTTCACTATATGGAAATTCCAAGTATTGGAAATTCCAAGGTATTTGTGAGACTCCTCTTACAAATAACTGGTAAAGAAATTTTCCTCTCTGACAGATAGCTTTTAGAGGAACTGCTACAAGTTTGCACTGGAGAATGCTGAATACTTTCCTGCAGAGCCTTCAGACATCGGATCAGAATAAAAGACACAATTGGCTCTTGGTATCTGACTTTATTGCTCGTTTACTAGATTCTTATTATGGTTAGAGAATTATTTCCTCTTCTTTTCATCCATAATATTTTATTATTTTCTTTTGATAAGTAATTTCCTTCTTTCTTTGCAATGTCAATATTATTTGCAGTGTTCTTCCTTCTCTCCCTTCCCCTTGTGACTTGTTCACAGTTGCCAGCACTTCTTGTCTTCAAGACAATCAAGCAGAAGATTAATTTTCCTTCTCTTTATTTCAGAACCTGGGTTGTTTTCCTGGTTTTCTTCATGAGAGTGCAGAGCAGTGATTGCTGTTCACTGGAGGACAGTACTCTGGGTATCTTTGCTCTTTTGATTTCCTGAAGGGCTCACTTGGTACCAATGACTAGTAGGCACTCACATTAAGCTGTGGCTGTACCAGATGAGCATGTCTTAGTTCCCAACCAGGGGGATTTTCTCAATTTCTTTCGAAAAACCTAAGACCTGGTCTAAGAAATCAAACATTTGTGCAGGTCAAAATGAGGAGCACACACAGAAGTACTTAACAGTACTTCCAGTGTTGTTGCTGTACACAAATGTTCCCCTATCACCTAGCTGAAGATGTCCCTGCTCCCTGCAGAGGGGTTGGACTACATGACCTCTGAAGATCCCTTCCAACCTGGGCGATTCCATGATTATGGAATTGCACTGGTGATAGTTCTTTGATTTTCTCCCAGAAGTTATTTTAATTATGGGAAGGTCTGCTGAGAGGTTTCTTTCTTGCTGTATCCAGTGCAAGTCAGGAGGGAATATGAGGCCACAGATTCCTGTAGAAAGACAGAACAAGAAAAAAGAAAGAGCCAAGGTGGGTGTCTGAGTATCCCTATACATCAAAAAATTAATGTTCTCACAGGGCAAACCATTAAGTAAAACTTACTTTGCAAACCAGAAGTAACCAGAAGAAATATCATAGCCAGTTGGACCTCAGGCTGTAACTCTGATGTTTACTTAGCAATGTGAAGGCCCTTTGTTTATTTGAGATTGAGAGGATTCTATTCTTCAGCTGGGACGCTAGTAGTTTAGACATGGGAAGTACACAGGAAAGCTAGAGGAACTTGCTTGTAGCTTAAGTTGTGCCTTCTTGGAAGGACACTGTAATGGTTTAGCAAGAGGATCTAAATCAGTTTGGGTTGATGTCTGTGATTCTAGCACAACAACCAGCTTTCACTGAGAGTTCAACTGGCAATGAAGCAACTTTGCTAGAAAGACAACAGTTTATTGAACACATCACCAAGAAGAAAAGGAAAAAAACCCAAATAAGTAAAAGATTCAAAAAGG
>VZRI01003176.1:127687-161276 GCA_013397515.1 Upupa epops
GTGTTGTGGAGACCTTTCGTAGAGGAGCTCCCTGTCTCTGAAGATATGTTGCAGCCGAAGCAGGAGGAAAAAGTGAGGCAGATGACGAGAAGAAGGAATTAAGAAGGAAGAAGTACCTTCCCTTATGGACTCTGTCCACCAATCACCTGTAGAGTCCAGACACTGACACAGGAGGTCTGCTAAGGAAAGCTGCCTCCAGCTTCAAAATAAAATGCTTTTTCAGCAAAAAGCACCACAGCTAATATGTGATAATTTGGTAATTTTCAAACCAGAACAGACTTAGGGTTGCATTTTTTCTTCAAAACTCAACATTACTGCCAAACACTCCAGAAATAACTCCACAAACTCTGTAACAGCAGGAGCCTGGCTTGCCATAGCTTTGTGCCCTGAGGCACACAACAGTGTCTGGTGTCTGAGAAGCCTGAGGCAAAGGAAAAGTCTGTCCACCTATCTACAGAACAGTTTGTTGAGTTAGGTTGACATTGGTCAGTGGCTTTATGGATGACTATTTCAAAACAGACTGGTAGCAGAAATATAAAGGGTTAAAGTAGACTCACATATAGATGCTTTCTCTCAGAATTAAGTCCAAAAAGCATAGGCAAGCTGTAACCTTTGCTTGAGTTGTTAGCAAAAAAGCAAATGCCAAACAATAAAGTAGAAATGGTACTGACAGCAAATGAATTCAAGATCTTTCATGACTGAGTACCTTTAACTTCCTCAACAGTCATGTTAAAATATCTCGTCTCTCTATCTTTCTGAGTACCCTTCTATTTCTGTCTTTCCATCTATTTATCTGCTTCTAAGAAGAATAACTAAAAGACTGAGTAAAACTCTGCTTCTATAGTAATTTTAATAATAGCTGAGATAAAATATCTTTTTTTTTTTTATTTACCTGACTGTCAGAAAAACTCCTGACTTCTGCTCACAGAATCACAGAAGAGCAGACTGGTTTATGTTGGAAGGGACCTCAGAGTTCATCCCGTTCCAACTCTCCTGAGATGGGGAGGGTTACCTCTCACTGTGCCAGGTTGCCCAGATACCCATCTGACCTGGCCTTGAACACTTCCAGGATGGAGCAGCCACAGCCTCCCTGGGCAACTTGTTCATTCACCAGGATGAATATGTTTGCCTGCTTTGCTTTGTCTGGATGTTTAGGCTGATTTCTCTNCCTGACTGTCAGAAAAACTCCTGACTTCTGCTCACAGAATCACAGAAGAGCAGACTGGTTTATGTTGGAAGGGACCTCAGAGTTCATCCCGTTCCAACTCTCCTGCCAGGTAGCAATTGCAAGGTAGCAATTGTTCTAGTTGTTCTAGATCACCCTTTAANTCACCAGGATGAATATGTTTGCCTGCTTTGCTTTGTCTGGATGTTTAGGCTGATTTCTCTTTGACATTGTCCCCAAAATTTATCCTGATCTAATTTATGTGAATATTCACACCTTGAATCCAACCAAAGTGGAAACACATTATCATTAGTCTTGGAAATGTTCCCTGAGCCAATATTAAATGCAAGGTAGCAATTGTTTTAGTTGTTCTAGATCACCCTTTAAAATCCTTTTGTTTTTAATTGTTTTGAAAATAAAAGGGCTAGGCCACAGGAAAGAACTACAGTCTGATCCCTGAGAGCAGGATTTGTTTCCCAGCTAGATGCAGATAATTTAAGTCATTCTGACTCTTATGAAAGCATAGGATTGAAAGGGATTTCTCTACAGTAAATTAGTAGTATGAAAGCTATTTTCAACACTTGAAACTAAAACTTTCTAGCCAGCTACAAGATGAAGTTAGCAAATAAGAAACAATACAACCAAAGCAAATCAATCATGTTCCTATTGGATTTTTTGTTGCTGTCATTGATAGGAATGGGAGGTGTCCCAAATTCTTCACCTCTCCCACAAGAGAAAGGAAGCTGAAACTTGTATTGCCATTTTCCCACTCCTAATCTCATTTCCTCTTTTCCCTCTCTCTTTCCTCAAGCCTATTTTTACAGGGACTTTCTGAGCAAAGTAACAGGTATGAGCAGAGTGCTGCAGAAAAGATGCAATACAGTTGAAGTTTTTGATGGCTAGATGCTACACCAATGTGATATATGTGTAGATGATTTCTGCACTCCCTTCCAACATAAATATAAATATGTCTATGAATATGTGAGGGGTGGGTGTCAGAAGGATGGAGCCAGGCTCTTCTCAAGGTCATCTGGTGATAGGACAAGGGACAATGGGTGCAAGCTGGAACAGAGGAGATTCCATATAGTTATCAGAAGGAACTTCTTCCCAGTGAGGGGAACGGAGCATTGGAACAGGCTGCCCAGGGGGGTTGTGGAGTCTCCTTCTCTGGAGATGTTCCAGACCCGCCTGGATGTGTTCCTGTGTGACTTGGTCTAGGTGATCCTGCTGTGTCAGGGGGATTGGACTAGATCATCTTTCGAGGTCCCTTCTAATCCCTAATGATTCTATGATGTTATAAGTGATTTTGTGATTCTATGATTTTCTTACAGCTAGCACAACTTTGCCCTACTTCAGTCTCAGCTAGTTCAATATCGATCCAAGTATTTCACAAGCAAGTATTGTCATCCTCTGACTGGCTGCTTGAGGAATTTTCACCTCAGTGATAAAAGTTGAGAGATATTTCAAGTCCAATGGAAGCACCTGGGTGTGGTCCAGTGAAGTGTGTTTACTGCTGCAGCATCTCTGCCATTCATTACCCTGTGTTATGGCTTTCTGGGGAGGACTCACCTCTTCTCTGAAAGACCTGTACCTACTTGAAAGGCTGAGAATACGTGTGTGTGTTCTATCCCTCTTCTGGTGGGACCCATTAGCAGCCTGGTAATTAAGAAATTTAAAATAAACTATAATGGTAGCAAAGATCAGCAGTCTAAAAGGTTTTACATGCGATTTTCTGAACTCAGAACAAGCAGAAAATCTGTATGGTCTTGGGTCTATGAATCTGTTTGTCAAGAAAAGCAAACCTTGTCCATGATTTCTGAAGTGTACGTCTTCCTGATAGTAGGGTATGAAGAGTGCTGCAAATAGTAATTAACTGCTGTATGTTTTCTGCATGTTTTTTTTTATTTGTGGGTTTGTTTGTTTCTTTTTAATGTATTATTTCTAATCTGGCGTGAATTCAAACAAGCAAACCAATGAGCTACATAACATTAGCTAACCTGGAATGCAAACAAAGTGGCAGCAAACACAGGGGAAGCAATACACAGATACGTAATTTCCCAGAAGGTCCTTGTGTAAACCACTCTTTTTTATTTTTAACATCAGAAGGAACTTTTTAGCCTTTTTGCTTCAGAAAATTCTGCCCTTTAGCAGAATGGGCTTCTAAATGAAATAGTGAGAACCTGAGAAATAGTGGGAAACCTGATAGTTTCTCAAAGTTCTTTTAATTACTGTTTTGTAATGACAAGCAATCATTCATAATCATAACATAATACAATCACAGACTTGAAAGGGACCTCTAAAGATCATCCAGTGCAACCTCTTTGTTAGAACAGGTTCTCCTAGAGCAGATCCCACAGCAACAGGTCCAGGGGGAGCTTGACTGCTTCCAGAGAAAGAGACTCTATAACCTCACTGGGCAGCCTATTCCAGTGCTTAGCAGAGTATGGTCTTGGCTTTTAGCTGAGAAGAATGCACTGAAGGGATTGCAGGCTTAGACACCTAACAAAAAAATTCTCAGTTATTTTCTAGGTCAAGAGCAAGGAAGCTGTTACTTCTTTAATCATAGGGCAAAGGTTGAAACAATGGAATGGTATGGAAGGGTAATTTTTAATCAATCATCACGGGAGGAATTCTGACCCTGGGACTTTCTAATGTTTTGGAGGGGTTTTGGGTGGGGTGTTTTGGTTTTTATCTTTTCAGTTGGTTTTTTTAGGTTGTACTAAATGTTAAACAAAAACAAAGCAGAGTAAAACAAAGAAACCTAAAGAAATCACTATCCCACTAGTGCCGCTTGTGGTAAACTATTGAAGGGCATGTGTAGTCTTGACTCATAAAAGATAGACATTTTGGGGAGGAAGTATCTTGATTTTGCAGCCAGGCCATGTTCCTGCTTTGGATGCATTCTACATACATAATTTTAATTATATTTTGCTACTATTTTATACAGCTGTATATAAATATATATACATACAGCATCATAGAATCATTGATTAACGATCCTAAGCACTAGTGACTTAGGACAAGAGACCAATCCCATGCACATGTGGTCATATGCATGGCATAGGTGTCAGAAATCAGGCACAGAGGTTAAGCCCTTGAGAATAAAGTGTTCAGCTTGGAGAGTGCAAAACATAAAAAATGAAAAAAAAGCATATAGCCACCACTGGAAGTGTCCAAGGCCAGGTTGGATGGGGCTCTGGGCAACCTGGTCTAAGAAGAGCTATCCCTGCTTATGGAAGGGGAGCTGGAAGTAGATGAACTCAGAGGTCCCTTCCAGCATAAACCAGTCTGTGATTCTCTGATTCTAAGAATATGAATCTGTCCTATAGAGTGAGCCACCTTCATTCAAATGTATCAGTCCAAGGCAAGCCAGTGATCTGGTAAAATATTACACATCCAAGAGAGGACTTGGAAATCATAAATAGACAGAAAATACTTGACAGAACAATATTTTTGATGGAGTTAACCTTATTAAAAAGCTGACCTTGTGAAATGTTGTTAGGAATTTTTTTTAAAAGTGTGTGACAAAGTATTCTTATTTACAGTTTATTTTAAAAAGCACTTAGTTGAAACAGAAACAAATTATTTTGATTGGTTTGACCTCAAACCAATTTACATTGGGGTGGAAATTTGTTTTCTAATTGTCTTCACTGTGCTGTGCACTGTGAGTACTGTTTAACTACATACTTGTCTTATGATGCTATATTTTTCTACCCATTATTTTTGGTTCAGGATCTTTTGGTGATGACAAAATGCCAAGCAGGTGCTTTGAAACAGCACGAAGTGCATATTTACACCAGTGAGAACAAAGGTGCCATTACATGGACAACCATGGAAATATTTTGTGTTTGCAAAACACTTCCTTGTCTTCATAGTAAAAACAATTCCTTGTGTGCTTTGATACGTAGCAAGGGAAGGCTCAGCTATGTATGCTCATTGCATTCTGAGCTTCGGTAATTTACTGAACTTTAAGGAGGGCAATCAGAGTGAAGGAATTCATAAGCAAGAGGCATAAAATTTCTGATTAAGTAATTCAGGCATTGTTTAAACTGAAGTTGCAATTAGCTAACCTTCACTTACTTAATATATTATCATTAATTTCATTCAAGAATATTTGGGGTGTTTTTTACATTCTAAAAAAGCTAATTAAATTCTAATTCAAAATTCACATCTATATCTTGGCACAGAGTGTCTGCTGCAGCGTTGCTTCAGTGGAAATAGCTGTTTCTCATGACCTCTTACTTATGAACTGACCCTATCTCCAAAACTGTGATTAATATACGTAGATTAATAATGCTGTGTTTTACAATCCAGTCTTAAACTAACAAGGAGGTTACCATCATATTTGTTTGTAATAGAATAATACAAATTTTACGTTGAGTTTAATTACATAATTTACAAAAACTATTTTCACAGTATTTTAATTGTGTTACTAATTACTCGCCCTACATTCACTGTACTGGTATTGAAAACTATTCATAATTCTGCATGAATGCTGCTCCTCCAAGTTTTTATCTGCGTGATAGATTTCAGTTTCCAGGATGAATAAACATTGGAAAAAAATTTAAATCTCTTACTGATAAAAACCTGTTTTCTGCTTTTTCAAGCACTCACAAAACTTTGTCAGGTTTTTATTTTCTTGTGGCAAGCAAATAATTTCTACAAAAACTTTAAGTAAAAACCTTAAGAAATGGTCAAGGTAGGAGAAACTAGTCTGATAACCTAAAAGTAACACAAAATCCTGGCCTTGCATTACCAATACCCTTCACTGTACAAATGAAGCTGTGGTCATTAAAAACAAGCATTCTCATGTTGTAGCTATAGGAAGGAGATGACAACTTAAAAATTATTTTCAGGGCACTTAAACACTTAGTAAAAGGCAAAAGGGATAATAACTAAGAGTTTCTGATAGCTGCAAATTTTGAATCCTTGTTAATTCCGTATCTAATACTCGTCTCTTTGACTAATCCATATTTTAATACACGCCAACACACTTTTATCATGGAAAAAAATGGTGTCAAATCCTCACCAAGGCAGATTTTAGCTAGATAGATCTTTGTTTTAAACTGGTGGGGAGGGAGGAATTGGTTTCAACGGGTTAGCCCACAGAAGTTCAGTCCATACATACTGGAATATTTAAAAGTTAACCTTAGGCTTCTGCTTGAAACGTTTATGAGTGTGGTTTGTAACTCTGGACCATTGTTAACTGCATCTCTTGGAAGGTTTTAAGCTTAATGATCTGAAACTGCCCTTCCTTAGCACAGTAAGAAAGACATGTAAATCTTTGTTAGAGTTAATAGTTTAGATAATTACAGAAGTTTTCAGACTTGCTCTTTAATTTGACAGACAATTTAGAGGACCAAGAGAATGTGTCACATGTGAGCCCTTTCAGGAAAATGCTTTCTTCTCTCTGCTTCACTAGGCTCTGCTCTGCTAATTCAAGTGCACAGTGAGAATAGAAACATCTTTACAATGTCAAATTTACTGGCAAGGCATAGCAGTTCTTTTGCTCAGTGGCCTTTCCAGCTTTTTTTGCAGAAACACAAGACTCTCATGGAGACAGATCAATACTATCCTATGATAAGAACCTCATTCATATGGATTCTTGACTCCATTAATAACATTGATTATTCAAAGTTTAAGACATTCAGATGTAGAAAATAGAAGAGAGAATTCTGTACCTGATAAATGAAAAGATTCAGACTTTAAGAGCTGTGATTTCACAGCTTTATTTGTGAGCGAATATTTGATTTTTAGGAATTGCTAAAAGGATCAAAACTTATTCGCTGTAGACTATCAGCAACACAATTAAAATTTAACAGTGACAATTGCAGCCTTGAAGATTATGAAGCTTAATATCAGCCATTGATTACTAACTGGATCCTGATATAGGGAAACTCTCCATTTCCTGCTTATTAGAAGATGTACTCACTATATCTGACTAAAAGGCAAATATAACAATTGGCTATATATCAACATTCAGTGTAAGGTTGATTAACCTTTTATAGCCTGTAGACACTGGAACTGACGTTAATGACTAAACCACAGAATGTTATCAGGTCCTCATTTGTTACCGGGTGAGAAATCTTTGTGGGTCATAGAAGCATCTGCTTTATCAATTTTTATGTGTAGGATTAATTTATTATACTTTAGACAACAGACACAGTCTTTACGTAGGTAAAATGGCAGGAAGAATATTGGTAATAAGGTCACTCTTTCTGTGGAGTATTATAGAAAGCCCTTTTGTAAGCATCCAACAAGCGAACAACATCACACACGTGAGGAAATCATTACAATATGTTCTGTGAATGACTGTTAACATGTGAACTGGGACTGGTCTAACTCACAGCTCAAGCAACATAATCCATTTTCACTTTTAGAGGAAAACTTCTCAATTCCTGTCTCTGTGGTTTTTTATAGGTTTTAAGAAGTCGTTCTTCACTACTAGTGTTGCAAAACACTGGAACCAGTTGCCCAAGTCACTGAATGTGTTCCATGGCTTAATGGAGAACAACCACCTCTAACCCTTGACACATGTCACAATGAGGGACAGTTCCATAGCAGATTTCGTAATTACCAATATAAAATACAAAAAACTACATTATTTTTTCTTGGCTAATCATAAAGCATTATGCTGGACTGCAGCAGAATGATCTCCGAGGCACCCTGGGCTTTCACCTAACATACATCACCTGAAGCTTATTTCACTCACTGTGACTTGGAGGAAAAAAATCAGCAGTTAGTGTCACTTAACAGTAATGGATATTCAAACCTACTTAAGCTAGTTAATGCTGTTTTTCTTCTCTTATATGTGAAATTAATCTCCATGTATTTTCACAAGAAGACAGTGCTATGTAAATCAGGTTTTTGAAAAAGTTCACAGGTTGTAACAAGCTGAAATGAAAACCCAATGCTTCATACAGGAGGAAGTAACAACACTATTATTGATGTTGCTGTTGCTGTTATAGTGATTATTATTGGTTTCATTGACACACCAAATCCTTGGAACTGATCCATTCAGGTATTAGAAAGACTATTTTTTTCTGTCAATGTTAATGTCCGAGAGAAGAGTCAGTGTGATAATTTTTCATTTCTGGAGTGCATTTCAAATTTTCAAATAGTTGGGTTTTTTTTTCTCAAGATTTGGAAGATGCCAATTTTACAGTGAAAAGCAAAAAAGAAAAGGAAGAAGCAGAAAAAATAACTGAATTCAGCCAATTTTAAACTCACCACATATTTAAAGACCTCCCTGTTTACTGGGTGGTCCATGATGATGAAAATAAGTACAACTGCAGATCTTATTAACTACAGCCTATGCAACTGCAGATATAACCCCTATAGGAATTGCTCACAAGCACAGCTGTCAGGAGAGATGAACATGAGCAGAAACAGAGCTCACGGCATGGCAGGATCTTGATAGAAGTGGTGTTGTCAGTCAGCTGTGATTCACTCCTAACTGTATCCCTTGAATGATGGAGAGTCCAGGTGTTGTTTGCAGTAGCCTCTGGGTGCTCCTGCAGAGCCCTTAAGAGAGGAATAGTGCTCCCTGAAGGAAAAAAAATCCTTTAATATACTGGGAAAAGTGATGTTTGAATGGTATATTCTTTCCTTGATCCTACAGTGCATCACACACAAAATTTATAGAATAGAGAAGCAGTCAAGCTCACAGTGTAAAATATGACACCTCAAACTCTGTCTCAGCAATTATATTTATTTTATTTTATTTATATTTTTCTTAGATTGTCTCCTTTTCATTGGAAAGCATGACAGTTTCTTTCTCACTTGAAATCTTTAAATCAAAAATTTCCCTAAAAATGGGTTTGTTTGTTTTGTTTTTAATTTTTGTGTGATGTAGAACAAAATCCTTCAGCTTGTCATGATGTGAGACAAACTGGCCATATCGAAAGTTCCTTTTGACCTTCGTGACAGTACTTTGAACAGAAACACTCCTGCCCTAGAGGGAGAAGCAGCAGGTCTCTCCCATGCAAAATTATGTGAGTCAGTAGAGCATGTATAGTATTCCCAGAATGTACTGGCAGCAGAAGATGTGGCTTCCAGGAATTGTACTGCTTAGTGCAGAAGGCTCCAGGTTCTTTGATATCGGAGGACCATTCTATAAAGTTAAAGGTGGAATCTAGTCTGAATCATAGAAAGCTGGACAGAATTGAAAATATATTAATGAAAATAAAAAGTTGAGAGCCTGTGGACAGTGATATAAGGAAGAACAACCTCAAAAATTAAAATCACACAAATCATCACCCAGTGCCACTGGATAAAGAAAAGGAATAATTTAACCCAGCTTATCTCAACTACAAGCACTAATTATATAAGCCTATTTGAAAAAGGAATAGACTTTGCTAATGATAGCTTAGGCTAAGCTCTACAGCACTGAATATAATCATATCTGCTTTTAGGATGCTCCAAGAGCACCTGGCAGTGCTGTGTTAGTGGCCGGACTGGATGATCTTAAAAGTCTCTTCCAACCGAATCAATGATGTGATTCTGTGATTTATATGCATTTTTCCAGACTACCCACAAAAGACATCTAACGATGTGTAAATTCATCTTCCCCTTCTCTCTCCAAAATAAGCACAGTGGGTACTTGGGAAATGTTTCTTCTTTCATCTGCATTAGAGTGCAACGGTGACCTTGAGTGACAGTTCTAAACTGTGCCCCATTCTTCCTCTCAAAAGAAGTATGTTTTTCCTCTCCCCTTTGTAAACTGAACAAAGACTGGAAACAGTACATAGAAACAACTAAATTTAGTTGTTGGTAGCATTACATTTACATTACATTTGTAATTGTTCTGTGTCATTCATCACTTTTTCTAATGTCACCCATTGCTTAGTCATCTAAGCTACAGCTTAGGACACCAAGCATTTGGAACCACCTTTTTTATGCAAAGTTTTTTCTTTTACCTATGACATTTTGGGTAAATATGTTCTTCTAATACAATTAGCTCACAGTCACTGCAGGGGGAACTAAATGACATTTAAAAGTCCCTTCCAACAAAAACTACTCTATGATTCTAATATTCTGTGATTCTCTGATTTAACATATGCTAAATTATTGGAAATATAAAACACAAGTTTGATCCCATCCTTGGCCAGTCTTCTGAGGAGTACTGCGGACTAAGTTTTGCAGCTTCTCTGTTTCCAGTTGGGTTTGAGCAGGGCAGTAACAAAAGCCCTGGATGAAGGGTCAGAGCCAACACCAGTTTGATTGAAACCAGATCCTAACCACAGGGCTTTGAGTTCAGTGGTTCAATGGCTTCCTTCTTATTTTCAGTCATTTCCCTGGAGATCCTCTGAATGAGACCAGAGGCCAGGGAGGATAGAGAAACAAATTATTACAGCAGTTTTCTAATGCAGCCAACAGTTGGAGTGCAAACGCTTCCTTTCCTTTATTCCATCTGATTCTTCATTTTAACAGAAAGAATACAATGACTACATACAAAGCAAATAATAAGACAAGACATCTTGGCTTGCAAAATATCTTTGAGTGCATTTTATGTGAGCATTTAGACACAAAAAATAGTCCTATGGTGTTAAAATGAAATAAATTGTTAGTGCTTGCAACAGAAGCAAATTTTACTTTCCTGAGATGAATGTCTCTCAAAAAGTTAATCAACCATGACTAGAAAACAAGGTCATTGCTTCTGTTTTTCTTATTCTGATTTTTGAATGGCATTATTGCTTTCAAGCTGCAGGAAACTAACCTGCATATTTTGTTTCTACTGTCGAAAGGGCTGGAAACACAACTTATGCCAACTGCACATATAATGGGTAGATGTTATTACGTTTTATATGACTGGAAAGAAGATAGGGATGAATTTGAGAGACATTTGTTCTGTGGTATTGGCACAAAACAATCATTATTTTACAAATTTTACAAAATGTTAGTGCACAAAATGTTTTTTGGTTTTAGAAATTTTCATTTGGGAACATTCACGTGTAAAAATCCAAAATTTTAATGAGAATTCTCCCAGACAATAGTCATACAGAGAAATTTTCCATTCCAACGTGAAACTAGCATATTTCCTTTAAAGCAGTTATTTCATAATACCTGGCTTTCCATCAAAATGTAAACAGATTCTAGAATTTTACTTTTTATTTGCAATTTTACTTTTAATTTCACAATATTTTCCTCTCAGATTTGTGCTGATATTTGCTAGAAAAGAAATCAAAATCATGAGAAAACTCTTGCATAATAAACTTTTAAGACAAACCTTGAAACCCACATATTGCTTGACAACTGCAGAACGTCTAGAAATAGAAACTCCCTTAAAGGTGAACTACACTTTCAAACTCAGATGCTTTTCAGGGACTGTTTAATACTAGGTTGGTATCCAAAGTCTTAGCAGAGCCATTAGGAAGACTTCAGAGCTGATCAGTAATTGGAAGCTTTTGCAAATGAGATTCTATTCATTGACTTTGATGCACTGAGATTATTTAGTCTGAAGAAAAGGTTAAGGGTGACCTTGTTGCTGTCTACAACTACCTCAAAGGAGATTGTCAGGATGTGGGGGTTGGTCTCTTCTCACAAGTAAGAGGTGATAGGACAAGAGGAAATGGCCTCAAGTCATGCTAGGGAAGGTTTAAGTTGAATATTAGGAAAAACTTCTTCATGGAAAAGCTCCTCAGGCCTTGGAACAAGATGCCCAGGGAGGGGATTGAATCACCTTCCCTGGATGTGGTTAAAAGTTTTTTAGATCTGGAGCTTGGGGATGTAGTTTAGCAGTGACCTTGGGGCAGCTGGGTTAATGGTTGGACTCTATTATCTCAAAGGTCTTTCCCAACCTAAACAATTCTATGATTCTATGTTTCTATATCTCTGCACTGCAGCGACTTGAACTCACCTATACTTCCCCTGTCTCACAGATACCACAACTGCAGTGTAATTGCAGCTCTCCCTCATCCCCTGAAACAATTCCCAACTCTCTTCAGATTACAGTCATATCCTGCCAAGGTGATTCAGCTAATCAGGGGAAAAGAGATCTCTAAGGCAATCTCTAAGGCACTGACAGCACTCCTGCATGCTGTGAGCTCACTTTGTCTATTGCCAGCCACTTCTAGAGAAGCAGATTCTGTGCTTTGATTCATTTCCTGTGTTTGTATCACTGACTTCAATCTCTTGGCAAGATGCTAGGCAATCTTAACAGTGAAAAGGAAGATATTTGTTTGGGCTCCGTTGCTGAGATATTCCTCCATATGGAGACTGAAACTTATTTTGTATAGGAGTGTCAAGCTCTACTCACCTGGAGAGGTCCAAGAAGTAGCACATGGGGTTGCAAAGGGCTGGTTCCTCAGGGATGCTGGTCCTTGTGATTTCGTCTGGAAATGTGTGCAGTCACTTGACATATCTGGAAAATATTATGCTTCTTAAAAGATCACCAGCTGCTTTTTGATCCTACAGCTGATGTACCTTCTATATGTTTTCTTTCTCTTATCTATCCCCTTGCTGCTGGAGCAGATAAAACATCAAACCTTCAAATCCTGCTTGTGGGCAAGGGAGAGTCTGATACGAGGTTTGTCCCCCAACAGCTTCCACCCTATTGAAGTGTCCTTTGCAGAAGGCACTGGAAGAGAGGAGAGAGCTGTGTGCAGGAGTCTGCTTTGCTGAGGTCTGGTGCTTTATCTCAGATCACAGGCTTCTATCATAGAAGCTGCTCCCCCAGCTTTTGACCTCTTGATAAATCCTATTCAGTAATGTGCACTAAGTGTGTGCAGGTTTCCTGATAGTAACAGTCTTTTCTAGGAATTAGAGCTTAGGGTATCAAAGTTGTAATTTTTCACTTAGAGAAATTTGATAAGAATATTTTTTTGGTCAAGTCTGGTCAGAGCTGATTTGCAGGCATGAATATTGGGGGCAAAAATCCATTCAGACAACCCAACCAACCAGCAGTGAAACCTGAGGCTGCATGAGACCTAAATCTAGTCCTGCAGACCAGAAACACAGTATGTGATGTGTAAGTTGCTTTTTGTTATTTCACTTAAAATTAACCACTTAAAATAAAGATTTGTTTGGTTAAAATTAATATTTTAATTAATTTTATATATATATATTATATATATATATATGAATATATATGAGAATATGTATGTTTAAGTATATATATTTGAAATAAATTAATGAAACTAAAATTTGATGATTTGGTGATCTTGGAGAGCTGTTCCAACTTTAAGGATTGTGTGATTCAGTAAAACCAGGTGAAATTAATCTGCTTAGTGCTAGAATTCTTCTCTTTCTAACACTCTTCTCCCAAAAGGTTTGTAAGTCAGGAAAATATTATTTTTAAAGCATTAAGAAATAGTAATTAATATGCAAGAGTTCCAAATTCCTCTCTATAAAAGAAGAGTTAAAAGTAACACTCTGGTAACTACAGCCACACTGTTTCTGTGGATGACTAATGGACTTGCTACGTTTGCATCCTCATAATATGTTTGACAATTTTTTTTTTCTATTTCTTCTCCAAAAAGTATTCAGGAGTCTCACTTATTTCAGAAGAATGTTTGGGTCTTTGAATACAGACCTCAGACTTGCAGAGGCCAGGTTAACTGGAGTCATTGCTGCTCTTCCTTGCCACCCTGATTGTTGTGTGTGAATTCCCACCCAGACTTAGATCAGCAGCCAGATTTGATGACATAGTGGCTAATCTAGAATACTTGCATAAAACCATGAAAAGAAACACCTAATATAATAAAGGCAATATGTTCCTGCAGTAGGTCACATAGGTTTGGTGGCCTACTGGAAGACAGAAGGTCTGTGTGAAACTGGCTCCAGCTACTCATCATACAGTCTTGGTACTGTATGTAACAGTGAAAATGAAATATTGTCATTCAGTATTTAGGGAAATCCATCACTGTGCATAGACTGTTCCAAGGACAGAATACTCTTCAGATAATAGCGCTACTCTCTGGTTGATCTAGACATAACAATCCATACTAAACATCCTGCAAACATGTCTCTTCTAAATCAGATGAATATCATGAACAACAAACATGCTTCTGTGATGTACCTCATTTGATGATAAACTCTTCTGTGGTCATGATGTCAGCATTCTCCTGCCTCTGAGAAAAGCAGAGACACGCTCCAAACAACTGAAAAAGCAACATAAGCCTTTAAACAAATGGGGGGAAACTATTAGAGAGAAAACTCTTGATTCTCAAGTAAATGTCAACTGATCTGAAGAGGAAAATAAGACAAGAAAATGAGAAAGATTTGGTATTTGAGATTAATGGTACTATCTGGACTTAGCAAAGGCCTTGCAGTTCACACATCATACACTAAATAGCAGCATTTCAGTTCATGCACTTGTGCTTTCTCTCAGGGGCAATGGCTTTTTCCTAACTAATAATGCCACTGTCACAGATCAACTGTTTTCTCTGCCAGGTTATTTTTTTTTTCCTTGGGGCATTGGACAGGATGACTTGACAGGAACATTCCTATCAACTTTACCTTTCCTGTGAAACCTCAATAAATCTTGTTACAAATTGAAAGAAAAAAAATATGAAAGACTTTTGATTTCTGTCAGAAAAAGGTGGCTGTACAGCATAGTACGAGATATTTTTCACGGTGAAATCACCCCATGCCCAGATCTGGCGTTCAGTTTTCAGCTGTGTGATTTATTTTTAAACTGTGTTTGTAAAGCATTGAGGACAGAAATTGTTTATGCCTCAAACGATTTTAATGACCATTGTATTTTTTTAATTTGAATAGTTCTTTATTCTGCACGTTTCAGTTATTTGAATTACTCCAGAAGTTTCACCACCAAACCAATTCTACTGGAGTAGCACATCTTGCTAGAAGAAGCAATTGCTAATATCTAATCTTAGAAATTAGTCTAGGAATAGTCTGAAAAGGCAAAATTAAATGAAGTGCCTCTGAGCTTGAAGCTTTTTGAAAGCTCCTAGGGAGCTGATGAATGGGTTTGACATATAGAGCTGTGACTTTTCCATACAGGGATCCTCTCTCTACCTAAGCATAATTCAAGCTCCTTCCCTGCCTAAGCACTGTCCTCTGCTCTACTGCTTCTTTGGGTTACATGTGATAACTGCACAGCCCAGAAGAACAGTAAGGGGGGTCCAACAGTTCATCAGTCAACTTATACTGTTACTCTAGGTTGCAGCATGCTGTGTATCAGCTAGACCATGCCACATCTGATCTTTTCTTAAACACCTCCATGGATGGTGACTTCACCACCAAACTGGGCAGTGTATTCCAATGTCTAACAGCCCTTTCCATGAGGAAGTGGTTCCTAGCAACTAACCTAAACCTCCACCTGCACAGCTTCAGGCCATGCCCTCTTGTCCTATCACTAGTTGTCTGGGAGAAGAGCCTGACTCCCACATGGCTGCAACCACTCTTCAGGTAGTCGTAGAGAGTCTCCTCTTCTCCAGGCTAAAACCCCTGAGCTCTCTCAGCCTTTCTTCATAAGGCTTTCCCTGCGGTCCCTTCACCAGCCCTATTGCTCTCCTCTGGACCCACTCCAGTACCTCAATATCTTTCTTGAAGAGAGGTACCCAGAGCTGCACACAGTACTTGAGGGGAGACCTCATCAGTGCTAAATACAGGGGGAGAATTATGTTCCTAGTTTTGCTGGCCACACTATTTCTGATACAAGTCAGGATGCCATTGGCCTTTTGTGCCACCTGGGCGCACTGCTGGCTCCTGCTCAATCAGTTGTCAACCAGTACTCCCAGTACTGAACCACTCTCCAGCCACTCATCCCCGGTCTGTAGTTCTGCAGGAGGTTATTGTGGCCAAAACATAGAACCCTGCACTTTGCCCTGTTAAATCTTGTCCCTTTGGCCTCTGCCCATCAACCCAACCTGTCCAGATATCTCTGCAGCATCCTCCTCTCCAGCAGATCGACACTTCCTCACAACTTGGAGTCATCTGCAAATTTACTAAGGGAAGATTCAATCCCCTCATTCAGGTCATCACTAAAGATGCTGAATAGAACTGGGCCCACCACTGATCCCTGGGGGACACCACTCCTCATTGAACACCATTCACAACCACACAACCACTCTGTGCCTGGTCATCCAGCCAGTTTTTAACCCAGCGGAGGCAGCACCCATTCAAGCCATGGGCTACCAGCTTTGCCAGGACGATTCTGTGAGAGACTGTGGAATGCTTTGCTTGAGTCTTGGTATACCTTTGCAACTGTTATTCTGTCTTGCCTCCATCCTTCTTCTAAACGCATAATAATTTCAATGAATGAAAATCCAGGAGAGGTACGCTGGTATTTTCCGTCTTGGCATATCAGGAAAACAGAAATGCTACTACTATTTTTTTTCATAGGACATAGAATCTTGTGAGAATAATTAGTGAAAGACAGAAATCTCCCTAAAGATGAACTCAAGAATAAAAATAAGAGTCCATTTTTCTCTGCTTGTTTCCGGTAACTTACCAAGTGGCAGGAAAATATAGTAAGATAGGAATGGTTCACCTGTTTTGTGTAACCCTGGCAGTGTCAAGCTTGTATTTTACACTGTAGGTGGTCTTACGGTTCTCACATAGAGTCTTGTTTGTTCTGTCTTTCACTGTATACATGCCTGAACACATGCCTTTCATGCTATATTCTGTGCGGCTGCCAGATGGGACTACTATCTATTATGGGTATTCATGGCATTATGTATTTCTCTTGAAGGGGCTAAATATGTTCAAACCATACAACTCAGGAATGAAATGAGTTTGGCTATGTCTTTTCAATCTTTTTAATAGTCCACAAATGTATATGGAAGTTATCCTTTGCAATATCTGCACTGTGATTTTTCAAGAAGCAAGTTAGAACACCTGTAAAATGATGGGAATGTTGTCTGGAAGTCACAAGGATAAAGCAATGGCATGATACCCCAGAGCAGTGTGTGATAAAGTTCATCATTCCATCATTCTTCCTCTCCTTCCATGAAAAAGAATAGCACATAGCCAATGCACTTGTTAGAACCCATAAAACAAGAAATTGAATATAAAGATAGTTTAATTTTGCTCACATTCCATTTGAAACCAACCAGTGGATAAAGTTCTGTTAAAAGAAATTATCCTAGGAAATGGTATAGGGAAAAAGACAACAGAGAAAGCTACTCAACAATTTCACTAATGCTTTTGATTGTGTATAGGAAATAAATATTTAATTACCAACAATATTTGGTTTACAAATACCTGAAAAATAGCATATGAGTATCAGGAGGCTGCAAACTGTTCATCTTTGAGCCCTTCAAACATTTTTAAGTGAGTAGTCTTTTCAAACCTCTATTTCCACAGACATTATAGATTTGGCATTATGGATATGTACACCAAATTGAGAGTGGGTTGGTCATTCACTTCGACCAGTTGCCTTGGTTCCAAAAAGCAAGGCCTCTCCCATGTGTTTATTTATACTTGGTATAAACTTGTAAATAAAACACTGTTTGAAAACAATAAAATTAGTAGCTTACTCACATGTCAAACTGATTGAAATGGAGGACTGGCTCCCAGTAAAAGACAACAGTCTGGCTTCAGATATGCTCCTCTCTTCAAAATCAAATTACTTTACAGATTGTCCTCTTGATGCTAGTTGCATAGACATGTTGCTCAAAGGTAACCCAAACTTAGTACTTCCAGTTGCTATGGTTCTCACTTTTTCTGACAGTGGCTAATTCCTGTCATACCACCCAAGCCCACATCCCCTCTTTTAAGACCAATGTAAGAAAGCTACACTTGGCAATCTCTGTCCTCACTTTGTTATAGGAATACATCTACTTGAAAAACATACCCACTATAACTTGAACCTCACTTTCGTTAGCTCACAAATATTTGGTTTTTTTTAAGCAAGTTTTTCAATCACATCAGCAAATCTTGACCTATTAAAACTAGAATCAGAATTACTTCTCATTCCTATGGTAACTAATTCACTCTCCCAATTCCCTTCAGTCAGATCTTAGTTTAGAATTCTCCATTTATAAATAAAGTTAGTACTTTTAACAAAGATATAAACCAATCCCTTCCTATAAGTCAAATCTTCTCCTAGTACACCATGTGTCAATGGGTAAATCACTTTTTGGAGGATCAAGTGGTAGCAGAGGTTTTATACCTCTTCATTCTGCATCACTGTAATCTCTACGTGTTCTTGTTTTGTATCTTTTACCCAATTTTTTCTCCTGGTTGGAAACATTGCTTGCAAATATTTGGAAGATCTATAAAGCAAATGGTTTGCAGTGAGATCAGAGAACATCACCCTGGTTGGACTTAGGCATCTGTCCAAAAGAAAGATCAGCTCTGCTACCAGCCCTTAATTAGATCCAGGAGTAGAGTAGGATTATCTACAACCCTTGAATGTGGTTCAAAGATGAGAATTACAGAACAGTGCTCCACATCCAGGACTAAAACATGAAAACAAATACCAGATGATAGAATCTGGAGAAATAAATATTGGAGTAAATATCTTTTAATACAAGTCACTCTTTTTTTTTTTGGTTTTTTTTTTTGCACACAGCATTGTGTGCAAAACATGAAAACACATTGGAATGACTTGGCATCAGATGCACGTTTGTTCAACTCGCTCTGACCAGTCCCACGTGACTGCAATATGTATAGACCAGCTGTAAGTGACTTTAATTTGCCTCAGGACAGAGATTTTTGTGGCTACTCATTGTAGTGGCTTTGTTTCTTAATAGAAAGACATTGTAGAGGAATTTCTCTCACATGCTAATAATCAGATTTAGTCCAGAGTAACAGCTTTGTGCAGATTGCTGAAGTAATTGCCAGTGAATTCACTGAGGGAAATGAACAGCAATAAAAAGGGGCTATTCAACCCAAAGTGAAATGTATTTAATTTATACTATGTAAATTAGTTAACAGTTTCTTAACTCTTTGTTTAATATTGCAAACTTTTTTTCCATATGTGGAAAAGGGAGCTTTCAATTTAACAAAAAGGGGCAGAGAGGAAGAATTATTCAGAAATGTAAGTCTCTATCATAGCAGGGAGGAGGAATATTGTTCCAGGAGGAGTCATTCCCTCCTGTCTGTCCTATATGCTAAGACAGCACACACAAATCTAGAGTACATTAAAGCAATCGATGTTGCCTCTAAGAGCTTTACTGGAGGACGAATTTCTATACTCAAAAGGATTTATGGCTTTAGAAGTTTTCCCTAATGTCTGACCTAAAATTTGATCTTTGGCTGGGGGAAACCCAAGAGAAAGTAGCAGACTTTATTTTGAAAATCTGTCATAAATCTTCATTTTTTTAGATTAAATAAAACTAAATTAAAATATTCAAATATTCCATTGCTTTCCTCTGGACTATAACCACGTGCTGGAGAAGAGCATCTCAAGCCCAGAAGAATGTAACACTTTAGACTTCACCAAAATGCAGAAAACAAATGAAATATTGTCATGTGTTTTGCAGGAAATGTTAGTCTTTCACATCACAATATTTGCCTTATTTAAAATAACATTGCTTTGCAAATAACTCCCATTTTCTTATTCAACTGCTGCCTAGTCAGGTCTTAGAATTTTAGGCATCTGATTTCCCCTTTCTAGCTACTGCAGTTTGCCCTTTCTGAAGTTATTGTGTTGATTTTGAGTAATTTTCTAGTTGAACAAGAATACAAAATAAAGACTCAATAAACTCTTCAGCCTTCCTAGGCTGGTATCTGCCAATTTGCTAAGTGTGTTTACCACCTCCTGAGCAAAAATGTTAAATAGAAACCGAATCTGAGCAGACCATGTCCGGCTCCCTCCTGAAGGTCCTGCCAGCGTGAGACCACGTCACAAAAGCTGTTATCTGAGTATTCTTTTTAACAGCTTATAATTTCAGCTCATGATGGTCTTTTCTAAATTACTAAGATCCAGAATTTCTCTGTTTGTTCTGTATTTCTTGGGGTTTTTTATTGTCCTTTTGGTCTTCCCGTTTTGCAAAGATGCTCCTTGTTCACTGTGCTTAGGTTTGAGCAGTCCTTTATGTATCCAAGGGTCAATTTCTGAAGTACTGCTGACATTCATAGATCTCATTCATTTAAATAGTGGTTGTTTTTGCCCTACTCACATAGTGTCTGTGGATGGATGGCTTTGGGAGAAGAAAAGTTTTTTGACTTCCCATGAAATAGTTCTTTCCCTCAAACTGTGAAATCACATCCAATGTCATTCTTAAAAAAATATTAACATATCATATCATATCATATATCATATCATATCATATTACATTCTGGATCCTTAGAATAATGCTTATTGGTTGGTCTAATTTATCATTTGGCTGATTGCACTGCTTACCATAGATGCTATGCCTTTTAGAAGTCATTAGGTTGTCTCTGTCCTCTGTTCAATCCTGCTTGGTCAAGCTTGGCTTAGCTCTATTAGCTTATTTGATGCCTTTGATACTATTTCTTCTCTGGCATTATCACAGTACATCCACTTCCAAATTATCACATTAATATCTCCCATTCCCCAGTTTTCTTTAGAGCAAGTAATTGACTCTAATCAGGGGTCTGAATGTTTCTGTGCAGCTGCAGATTCATCTGTCTGCCATGAACTGTTTATTACAAAGCAAGAAAAACAAGCATTTGTTTTACCAGGGTTCTACCATGAAGAGCTGTTTCTAATTTCAAGAGACACTAGGTAAGGTTAAACTACACCCTCATGTCAATCATATATTACTGCTTATAAATTATGTCATTAATATAGACTACACCACTGTAAGTACAGTGATATAGAAAAATAAACTATGATGAAAATAGGATTTCTATTTACATTTTATTTGAAATTACACATTAGACAAATGTCACCCTTTAAATTGCTACCTCTGCTATCAACTCTCATATTAAAAGAAGACTTTTGTACACTGCTTAAGGTCCTGAACCTTTACCATAGGGTCACAGCTCAGAGGACATGAGGTTCATATTTATATTTTTAACTTCAATTTATTTTTATCATATGTGCTCACAGTTAGATATATTATTAACCTTTAGTGGGGTCTAAGTCATACACAGGAGTTCACTCTGCTGCTGTAAATGTTGAACTGTTAACACACTGTGTAGGAGTCTATTAATGGATTCACTGGATATTCAGATTCATGTGACAACAGCCTTTCTTGTGACTTTTCCATTCCTCATTTTCCTCTGTTTTTTTGTGAGGGAGTATTTTTAAATATTTTTGTGTACTTATTATCCAGGCCACACATGGATTAGAGCTACATGGGGCTTCTGTTAGTTAATCAGCACTAAACTCGGTAAGAAATGAATCAGCAGTTCTTGGCCTTTGTTTTGACAGTTCGACAATTCTGTAAGCCAGCATGGCCATCCACAGATACAACAGTTTGTTGTTTGTCACACATAATGCAGGGACAAGACCACATAACCTGTCACCACCAAAATTGCAGTAACATATAAATAAAATGAATGGTAAACTGATTTTTTTTTTTAAATTGATTGGAAATTAAAATTTTTGTTGTTACAGTGTCTGCAGAAATGATTTGTGCCATCAGATAAACACTCTGTAATTCATCTTTGACAAAAAGAGAATTGAGAGTAAAGGCAAAGGATGCAAGAGTAAATTGACCAAGATGACTACACTTCAGTGAGCAATGATGACAGATTGATCCCTGTCCAGTGCACTATTCTTTGGACCAATCTGTCTGGATCTTTCCCTTACAGTTAGTCTGATATTATAACAAATACTTTAAAATACCATTCAAATAACAATTAACTAGCTGCTTCAAATCTTGAAGTGTGTTCTACTTAATCAAATAACGGGATCACGGAATGTTAAATATTCTTCCAGAAAATAATACTTCACTGGTATAATGACAGACATTGCTGTTTCTTTCCTATATTCCATATTTATATAAATTCAGGTCATAACTGGAAACTGTATTAATATTTTATTCCTCCAATGTAGTTATTTACCTAAAAAATGCTTTTTCATGGATGTTTACCATGATATAATTGGTTTTATTTTTAATCTCATGATGTCTATATAACACTAACAAATCCAAGTAATGTTAGAGATAATAGGACAATAAATTTAAAGATTCTCAAGCAATTAAAGGGGAGACTATTGTACACACTTATGTATATTTTAGGTTCTGTTTTACCCAGGACTTTAGATAATATTCAAGGGCAGAATTTAATAGCCCTCTAAAGCAGAGGTGACAAGATTTATAAAATATGAAAATGTAATCTTTCTTCATAAAAAAAATTGGAATAAAAAGTCCTAATGTCAGAAATGTGTGTGACCACACCCAACAAATTGTCATTTTATTATATAACTTTACTTGTTCATAGTGCTCTTGACTAACTTAATGAAGTCCACGTTAGATCTGTTTCTTGATAAAAGGGTGAGTTAGAAGGCAGTAAATCTAGATACCCCCCTATTGTGTAACCTCTTGCTTTGAGACTCCATCACAAAGTGTACAGAAATTCTTCCCTTCCTTTGGTGCAGTAATCTTAGGCATATTCTCTTTTGTCAGGCTTTTAGTACAGAGCTAACTACAAGATTGCAATCACAATCCCTCCTCAAACTCCTTTCTCTGTTGACAGTGTGAGGCCAATATCAGCCCCCTCCCCGGTGTGCTGGGTGACCCTGGTCTCCTCTGGGTTGTGTTGCTTGGGAATGCAGCTCATAGCGTGTGGTAAACTCAATCTACGGCTAAATAGTGGCATGGGACCAATAGCCAACAAGTTCCATAAGGGAAAGGTAAAAAGAACTGTAAAGAGAGAGTTCAAGAGGGCATGAAACCATTTAGAGGCAAACAGAAAGGGCCTGAACATTCCCTCTGGACGATTCAACCGGCTGGCATGGGTCCTGTGCATTCCTGCTTTCACCTCCCCTCCATCATCCAGAAGCCCACCTGAGGGGCTGGACCTGCACAGGGACCACTGCCTGGAGAGTGGCGGGTCCTGGCCAGGAGCATTTCCTCTGTGGTGGTGACCAGCTCTGGCTTGTCACCAGAGAAGGCCTTTTAATTTTGCTCTCCTCAGTTATGTCCAATAATAAGTCCAGGGGCAACAGCTGCAAGCAGGAGCATAGAAGGTTGCACATACCAAAAAAAGTTTCACTGTGAGGGTGTCAGAAAAGTGTAACTGGCTGCCAAGAGAGGCACTGGAATGTCCTTCTCTGCGGATATTCAAAACCAGCCTGGACAGGTTCCTGTGTCACCTACTGTATGTGATCCTGCTCTGGCATGGGGATTTGACTAGATTATCTGAGGTCCCTTCCAACCCCTGACATTCGGTGATTCTGTGATTATCCATGTGCTTGTAACAGAGGACACAAATTGGTCTTGGAGACCAGTCTATGCTGAACTTCTGTAGAAGGCTTCTCAGTATTGTCTTTATTCCCTAGACATGTCATGCCAGCAGGCTCAGCGTGGAAAGACTTAGCACAGAATCTCAATATTGAGATTTTGTGAACTTACATGTTCAACACAGTTTCTCAACTAGGATCTCTAGAAACCTCATGGTCTGGAGCAATTGTGGTAACCACTAGCCAGGGGCTGAAATGTTCCCTTGCACACCAAGTGTTCATGTCCTACTCCTGCAAGGCCATTATCATTTCAGGGTTGAAGTGTCTTCTCCTCAGCCATACCATCACTTAGTAAACCTACAGTGTTAGGTATCTGAACTCTAGAGAAATTTCAGACAGAAGGAAATGATGGAGGAATCAAATACCATTTGTAATTAAGGTGCTTCTGAGGAGTAGGAGAAATTCTTTCTGATAGGATTTTCAACTGGAAACACCTTCCTGGAGCTCAGGCTCTCTTTATGGAGCAGAGACTGAGGAATTAACAAACTCTGCCAGAATGCATTAAAAAGAAGTTTAATTTCTTCTGACAAAGCAGAAATAAGCCTTCTACTGTGATTGAAGTAACTGTTAATTGGGCCATGAATGAAAGTCCTGCAGAAGAGTTAGAGGATTTATTTTGGTGTCAGGGCATGTTTAAATATTTCATAATAATTATCTACTGCAGATGAGCATCTTTTCTTTCAGGTGAATGCCATTCTCATTCTCTGCAAGCAGCCTAAAGAATCTAGCTAGTGAGATAGGGAAAAATATGGAATATATCTGCAGGAGTGAGTTTTCTGCATTTTAAGAATCTTGCACACTCACTTCCGTAATATCTTCCTTTTTGATCTCAAAATTGTGGCAGCAACTGTCTTTAAGCCCTCCTTTATTGTTTTCTCTACCCCTCTTCTCGTGGAGAAAGGAGGCTGTACCAACTCCTAACACACTCAAGATAGAAAAAAAAATAACTCAGAGTTGATTTTGGCAAGAGGATCTGTCATAAATTCACAACTAGAAATGGCCATAATTTATCTGAGCTTTACTTCCTTAAACAATATCAAGGGTTCCTCAGATGTGCTGACGCTAGATTTGATACCTCATTGATACACGTGTTGGCATTTCTGAAAATTCATGGATAACCTTGCAAATCTTGTCCAACCAAGCATTAAGAAGTCTTTCTGCTTCACTGCTTGGAGATCCTACCTGTTGGAGGATGCTTTGAAGGCAGGGGTGAGACAACATCTGTGAGATGCTCCAAAACACAGACTAGTAACAGAGCTAGGTGCTCAGCAGAAGGCAATCATGAAGAACAATGTGCAAAGCCAGTAAGCAGTTAAAAGGACATGAGGAACTACCATACACTAGCAATGGAAAATGTGCATTTTGCATTGAAGGAAAGCTCAATATTTGTATTATGTTTGGAAAAGGGCAGCTACCTGGTTTATTGACAGTACTAAACCAGTACAGCACTGGTAACTGGCATTTCAGTAACTTTGACAGCCATGCCTTGTGCCTAACATTGGAAGCTGCTGTTTGTTTCTCAGGCTGTCATCACTGATTTTCACCTGAGAGAAGGACTTGCTTATCAATTGATATGTAAGGCTATGCCTTACTGGCTTTGCTGTGTTCTCATTTATTCTGCACTTGTCTATGCTTATCTTGGCATCTACATCATGCTTTTTCTATATTGTTTTGTAATCAGTTACACTGGCTATGAAAATTAACCTCTTTTTTTTTCTGCGTGAGACAATGGGAAGGCAACGGGAAAACTCTCTCTTATTTTTGCCTCTCTCAGACACATGTATGTTATGAAACTAGAAGTGACATTTCACCTGTTCTTCAAGTCATATTAATTTTAGAATCTCCTGTCATATTGACCATATCAGTTTTATAGAGATAGGAGTTAGAGATGAGAAGAGAGACAGCATTATCTGTGAAATGGAGTCACAATTTTCAACAGAAAGTTCATCTGACAAGACAGGGCATCCCTTAAGTTGCTAAATAGACCAAAATATATTTGCACCTTCAGCGAAGATTTAACACACTATGAAATGTGACAAACCTCCTTCCCCCTTTATAACGTGACTACCAAACTGCATTGAGAAAGCCAGATAAAATTTACAAAAATGTGTAAAAGAACTCAGGAACAGCAAGCATGAACATGAAATCAACTGTTAGTACCAGCTTTGAACAGCTGAATAGGATACCACCCCAGACTGTTACCTGAGTTCTCAGTTTTTGACTCTGTCCCACCTCGTTCTTTTGCTACAGACAAGTCTGATATGTCTGGTGAAATAAAGAATCTGGGATTAGGTTCTCTGCCTTGATCAACTACGAAGTCTTCCTTGTTTTGCTCAGTGGAGTTGTCTAATTTAAGACACAATGTGAAATCCTTATAACTGTTATGACATGAAACTCTGAAAAAAAATCACCTTCCTTTATGTAATACACTCTTCATTCCTGATAATGAATATGGTGATATCGAGGCAAAGATTATGCACTGAAATGCAAGAAATGGTTTTGTTAATTCTGGCCTTTATCGAGACACATAAACAGACCACACAGCAAACTGCAATGAACTGCTGGGTAATGATCTGATAGGTCATAAGGCTTTGTAATGCAAAATTACATACACCCACCCCAGTGTTTAGGAATGTTTCTAATGTTGTATAAAGCTATAACAAAGTAAGAATGGAAAAATAGAACTATAGAATTACAGAATCATTTGAGTTGGAAAAGACCTTTAAGATAATCATCCAAATATTGATCTAGCTGTCCCAAACCACGTCCCTAAACTCCAGAACTGCATGACTTTTAAATACACCCAGAGATGGTGATTCAATTCCCTCCCTGGGCAGCCTGTTCCAAGCCCAATGAACCTTTCAATAAAGATTTTCCTAATATTCAACCTAAACTTCTCCTGGAGCAACTTGAGGCCATTTTCCCTTGTCCTACGATTTGTTGCATGACACTCAGAGATCAAACATTCTTTTCATTGCGTGTGGATCAAAGAATTCTCCTATGAAAAAAAATAAGCTTAAAAATCTAACGAGTCTTCAGAATGTGGCAGTGCAGCACGAGGTGATGGCTGAGACACAGTGGGGATGTTTAGAGTCTTCAGAGGAAGCTGAGGACTTCTGGGAGAATGCCAAGAGGTCAAGTGAGAGATAGGCTTATGACTACTTATATTCAGATGACAGCTATCAACAGCTTCCCTTGGGTGGCAATCTTGCCTAGACACAAGAGAGGAGTGCTGGCAAGCTCTGCAGTAGTGAAAATCCATGAACTAGTCATTCTGAGAGTCTTAGTTGGCTTTTGGCTCAGCTGAGGTTATCAAATCCAGCTCAAATCTGTTAGTTTGCCAACATCAAAATTAATAATTGTTCAAAAAGTGAATTCTCTGGGTTTTTTTCTTGAATTTTAGAAAAAAACATTAGGAAAATATCAGAGGAGGTAGAGTGAGAATATAGGTCTTGAAGTAAGAACATAGCGTTGTGTAATTTAGTAAATGCAAATTTAGAGTAATTGGTACAAATACAATAGTTCGTATTTTACCTTCCTTTCTGCTCATCTGGTGCTTTCAATCTACTGCACCGTGTTCCTGGTATTTTGAAAGCTCTTATGATTTTTGAGTGAAGTAAAGCAGTCCAATGTTAATATGTGTCATATTCCTAATAAAACAAACTACAAAACAATATTGCATCCTTGCAGTTTCATTTCCTCACTTCCAAGATTTAACTTGCAGTTTATTTTAGGCATTGCAATTCAGTGTTAGAAACTCACGTTTATTGGGCTTGTAAAATAAGAACATATGAGCAATGTGTTTAATGGTGCACGGAATGCCTTTGTGTAAGAAGTGTGCCCAGAAATGTTTTTGAAAAACAGACTTCTTGAATGATGTTTTATCTACTATAGACAAGGCCTGAGAGTGGAAGCTGGTTTTGCTATTGAAATATTGAGCATTTTGCTCTCTCCATATTTGAATAATCTGCTGACTGGGAAGACAAGTAAAATCAAAATTACCTGTTATAACACTGCCAGGGGCAGAAAAATCAGGGGTTTATGCATTTCCAAGAAAATCACAAAATGGTTTAGGTTGGAAGGGACCTCAGAGTTCCATGTAGTCCCATGGGCAGGGACACATCTCACATGACCAGGCTGCCCAGAGCCCCATCCAGTCTGGCCTTGAACACTTCCAGGGATGCGGTAGACACAGCCTACCTTTTTGAGGAATCTGCTGCATGAAGAATCTGGAGGAAAGAAAACTAAAAGCATGTGACATGGCTGATGCCTTTCTAAATAAAATGAAGAAACATTAGAAACTCTTTTTGGTTTTTTTGCCCTGTTTGTAGAATTGTTTCAGGTTTCTAATAAAGTGATTCATCAAGAGAAAAAACCTGGTCTGATGTAACTGACTGCTCACATCAGGCAATTCTGAGTTATATCTTCTCAAATAAAGGAAAACTAGATAACCTTATCTCTGACTTAGGTCTAGTGTTCAGCAGTGACAGAGAATATCTAACCGAAGAACTACTGGTGTTTAATCTTTCTGAAATTAAAACCCTGCAAGATCTAAAAGAAAATAAAAACTCATTTAAAAACTACATTAGCATACTGGAAAAGGTAATTTTCTCACTATTTTTGCCTCTGCTTGTCTAACACTCCTACAATGTAAAGATCTTGGGGCTTTGAAAAGAATGATTTTTAGGAAGATAAAGTGTGTGCACGAGGGTCAGGTCTTCATTACTGTGAGTTATTTCTACTTAGAAAAAGAATACAGAATTAAAGAGTGTGCAGTTTCCAGGATGTGTAGTATCTATATTTCAGAAAGTCTGAAAAGAATGCGTAAATTATGCAAATATCTAGTCCTTTCAGAATGGAGAGCAGTAAATACTACTGTGAGGAAAGTCATATAAATTTACATAAAAGCTATGAACTACATTTTCATCTACAAGAAAAAAAAAAAATTGTCATCAGAGCAGACTAAAGATGAGCTTCACAAGAGGTTCTGCTGTCTTCAGTCACCTCTTCCATGAGCTTACACTGTTCCATGCTGGGAAGAGCCACTGGTTACACCCCTGGGAAATATGCAAAGTGAAAAAAGACCTAATTCATACAACTCTCTGCTGGAAATCATAAACCATTACTCCAAAATAAAGCAGACTTATTCACTTGATCTGGATACGCAAGAACAGATGTTTCCTAATTAGAATATAATAGAAACTCATCAGCATTATGTATGTATTAGATTTGCAAAATCTAATCCCTCTTTGATATCTTTTAATGCTGTCAGCCAAGTACATTAACAATTAGGGCACAGAAAATTTTCAGAAGACTGTAGTAGACAGAAATTACTCATCTTTAAAAATGGTAGTAGATTTATTACCTGCTGTTCCACTTAAACCTTATAGACCTACAAGAAATACTAGAAACAGGCAGTGATTTCCTAGTAAACAAAATAAATATTGCAATATATTGAATATAACAACCCCAGTGCATCAGCATACATCATCAAGAGTAAATATTGCTTGGGGTTTTTTTTAACCTAAACTGGAAATAGTGGTCAATTTAGGAAACAAAATTTGTGGATGATTAACTGATGACAGTTGTGGGGAACTGTAAGTGAGCAAGTGTTCACTGGTGAGTAGACGAATATGCCATATGTGACAGACTCACACTTCTGAAACACATTTGATTTAACGAATCTTTTGACACTGGTACGTAATGGGAGAAATATAACCTGAGGGAACGAGAGATTTTTTTTTGGTCCGATTTAGTCATGCTGCATATTAAATCAACATTTACCCATCTTCCTGCTGCTGCTTGTTTCCTTGAAGCCACAGACTGGAAATCACCACCAGTCACACCTGCCCAAAGTGTGGTTTATGGTAAGTCACATTGTGTAATGGCAGATACAGTATGAGTTAATAAGTATTTCCAAATGGAATCTTAATATTCCATATCCCTGACAGATTCATAATCCATAATGAATTTAAGACTCAACAGGCATTTTGAAAATAATGACTGATAGATTGAATAATTTGCAGTTCTGTTTGTGATGGGTGTTTATACATTTGGCAAGTCTACAGGCTAAAATATTAAGTTAAACATCCCCTTATCAAAATCTTCATATCTCTACTACAGAAAGTAACATTTTAAAACTAGTACATCCCTGAGTCTCCTGAGTCTGTTTTTAAAAGGCAAAATGAAAAGAGCAATGCCACTTAAATGATAAATTACTGCAATAATAAAACCCATCGTTTTAGATATTATAGAATGAGTTTTTGTTGGTGTTCTTTACATGCAACAAATAAAGTAACTTCATATTTTAATAATGAAATTGTCATTTAAATCAATGTGGCATAAATCAAATCAAAGTAACAGACACCGTCAAGCAAATACCTCAAATCTTTCTCTCAAGCCGCTTTATGTTCCCTCCTTTAAAGGAAAAGTTTCAAGACGTTTTAACTGTTCTAATTCCAAGCTGCTGGAAATTTCCTCACTAATTTGGCTCTTCAGTTTGCTTAAGATGACAAAAAAGGTGAAGGTTGGCTAATGGAGGATAAGACTTTCTAAATGAGTGTGGCACACAGTAAATACTGTATTCCTGTATGTCACCAAAACTCTGGCGATCAGAAATCAGTAGCAATTAACACCATGAACATACCCAGGTTTTACACTAAATTTAATGTTTCAAGCAGTTTTTGTCTAGTTTTCAGTTTCAAAGCTTTGCAAGGCTGCACTGCAGTGGCTTACTCTAGGTGAAAAGGGCCTGGAACAAAAGAAAGCTGCATAGGAGCAAAGTATGTACATCACTGCCAGAGTGAGGAAGTGAAAAAAACACAAAACATTCTTTACCAATGCAGACTTCAAATGATTTATCCTCCACAGAAAATATAGCTTCTTTTGTAGACTCAAGCTGGAAAGCACTTGCTTTCAACTGGTGTTATGATAGTATATTACTTCAGAAACAGTTTCTTTGGACAGCAATCTTTTAACCCAGTTCTTAGACCAACTCTACTTCAGAACAATTGATTTTGTTGAGCCTACAGTTCACACCCATATATTTTATGGTCTATAAAATTTTTATTGACTAAGTAGTGTGAAAGGGAGTAATGCATGAAATTTTCCAGTGGAGAGAGATTAATAGGCCTCACGGTTAATAACGGCAATTGGTACTAAGTTGCACATTGAAGCATACCCAAGCTTCAAGGCAATATGAGAACAATGGCTCATAAAATTAGACAATCATCAATTTAAAAGGCTTATTTCATTGCCACATTTTTTTCTATACATCAAGAGCTCTAATAAGCAGTGGCAATTATTAACTCCTGTTAATTAATCTGTTGAATATGGTAATACTGTATCATGGCATTAGAGAATTGTTTAGGTTAGAAAGGATCTTTAAGATCATCAAAACCAACCATTAGGCCAACTGTCCCAAGCCCACCACTAAACCATGTCCCTAGGCTCCACAGTCTAAGGTCTGTGATCTACATGTGTTTTAAACACATTGAAAGATGGTGATTCAAGCCCCTTCCTGGGCTGACTCTTCCAAGGCCTGATGACTCTTTCTAAGAATGATCACAGAATCACAGACTATCAGAATGTTAGGGGTTGGAAGTGTCCTTGGAAGATCATCTAAGTCCAACCCCCCTGCCAGATTGGTAGTATCTGACAGGGAATAATCTCCAGTGGGAAAGCAGTGGTAATTTATTTAGAGACTTAGTTTCTTATCTTAGACAAAATCTTAGACATCTTAGGGTGGTGCACCAGGTCCTGCCTTTTACTACAAGATATGCTAATAGCAGATTGAGATTTTATTTCTGTCAACCTTTCCTCTCACCTCTCACAAAACGCAGTTGCATACTCATATGTAATTGACCTGCGTCATGATGTAATTTTCATAGAAAATACAAATTTTAGTCCCTCTAATAGTTATTTTATTTCTCTAAGAATTATAAGCTATCCTGAAATAGTTCATTCCCCTCTTTTCTTACTTAAACAAGAAAGCCAGACAATAAAGCTGGATAACTGTTTAGTTTATAACAAATTTGCTTATTATTTCACATATGTAGAACACAATAGATTGAAATCAGTGATTTCTAATCTAAGCAGCCTTATGTCAATGCTTTTAGTGCATAGAAAATAACGCTAGTTTAGGAAAGGGTGGCTGGATGTTGAAAATAATGTATGTTCAGGCTGGCTGGGACTCCTGGCTGTTTTGTGATTTCAAGAATGCTCACTAAATGATGGTCAAGTATTACAGACCTTACTCTTCTCCATACCTTTTGTTTTTAGCACAAAGTGATTCACCAACTTCTTTACCTATAATTTGGCCCTGAGCATCTAAAGATGGATAAATTCATCTTGGGCAAAAAAGAGAAGTGAGAGAGAGAAAAATGTATTTGAGGAAATAATTTCTCCCCATTCCCTGGAGCTCATGCTATTCAGCCTTTAAATTCACTCTTTGCTTATTCCCTCTTTGCTTGAGGAGTTGATAGAATTAAAAAAAAACAAGAAAAATTACAAGCCAAATCTAAGCTTTTACTGCAGCACTGCATTCTCTATTGTATCTGTTGGCAATATGCTTCAACTTCAAATACATCACAGTGAAATGATATCCAGGTGATAAGATAGGAAGCCATTGTGAGGGATCTGCTTTCAGTTTGAATCTGAGTGTGTACAAAGTTGTTGGGATGTTTTTTTTCCTTTTTTTAAAACATGCAGATCTGATATCTGGCTCTAAGCACAAAGCACCTGAAAATCAGAGTGATGGTCAAACTGCAGAAGACGCCACCCACCCATTACCTTAAGAAGAGTGGAAAATCTTTCTTGAAGTGTCAACTATGTCACTTTTCTGTGAAAAAGGGAGTTTTGAGCCTTCATAGGGTAAATAATTTCAAGAAAAAACGAAGAGGTCTGGCATGTTTTGGAGTGAGAAGGCAGACAATCTTTTCCAAGTGTAGCTTTCATTCAAGTGAATCAATTAGCAGTTAATTACATGGTTTATTCTAAAAGATTGAAATGCAAATAATTGCCTTTTGTTACTTGAATTGTTTTAATATATATTAATTAAAAATACTGTCTGGGATAAGAGCATTAGCTGGCACTTCACTCATACCCCCAAGCATTTTCCTACTTACAGCCGTTTATGGTCTCTCTGATAGTCTTTGAGCTGGCTCTGATTCGCAAAATTACAAGAATTACTGCAAAAAAAGAGAGCAGAAAAGGCAATAGTTGTCCTAGCAATCTAACTGTCCTTGTAATAAAAAACTGTTTCTTGTAATAAAAAGAATTGACTCTTCCTAAATCGAATGGGTCTTTGGAACTGTTTCAAACCTGTCATTCAAGAGAGAACTTAGGAAAAAGTAGAAGTGCCGTCACTATTTGGTTTGCAAGCAACAGAAAAGAAATCTATCTATTTATTAATGACTTGGATGAGGGATTAAGGTGCACTGTCAGCAAGTTTGCTGATGACACAAAGCTGGGTGGTGTTGCGGACACCCCAGCAGACTGTGCTGCCATTGAGAGACAGGCTAGAGAGCTGGGCAGAGAGAAACTGAATGAGGTACAACGAGGGTCAGTGTTGAGTCTTGCATCTGGGCAAGAACAACCTCAGGGACCAGTATAGGTTGGGGACTGACCTGCTGGAGAGCAGTGGAGGAGAAAGGGACCTGGGGGTCCTAGTGGACAGCAGGATGACTCTGAGCCAGCAATGTGCTGTTGTGCCCAAGAGGGCCAACAGCATCCTTGGGGGGGGATGAGAAGGGGGGTGGTTAGCAGATCAAGGGAGGTTTCTTCTCACCATCTACTCTGAACTGGTGAGGCAGCATCTGGACTATTGTGTCCAGTTCTGAGCCCCTCAGTTCCAGAAGGACACAGAGCTGCTGGAAGGTGCAGAGTAGAGCAACGAAGATGATGAAGGAAGTACAACAGCTCCGTTATGAGGAAAGGCTGAGGGAGCTGGGTCTCTTGAGCTTGGAGAAGGCTGAGAGGTGACCTCATTAATGTCTGCAAATATCTGAGGGGTGGGTGTCAGGAGGATGGAGCCAGGCTCTTCTCAAGGTCATCTCGTGATAGGACAAGGGGCAATGGGTGCATGGTGGAACATAGGAGATTCCATATCAATATCAGAAGGAACTTCTTCCCAGTGAGGG
>VZRI01003176.1:179059-204045 GCA_013397515.1 Upupa epops
ATGGGGCACCATTCACAACCACTCTGTGCCTGGTCATCCAGCCAGTTTTTAACCCAGCGGAGGGTGCACCCATCCAAGCCATGGGCTGCCAGCTTTGCCAGGAGGATGTTGTGGGAGACCATGTTGAAGGCTTCGCTGAAGTCTAGGTAGCCCACATCCACAGCCTTCCCCTCATCGACCTGGTGGCTCACTCAGCTGTAGAATGAAATCAGGTTGGTCAGGAGGACCTTCCTTTTCTAAACTCATGCTGGCTGGGCCTAATCCTCTCTTTGCCTTGTACCTGCTGCTCAATGGCACTCAGGATGATCTGTGTCGATAACCTTGCCAGATACTGAGGTCAGGCTAAAAGGTCTATAGTCCTCCGGATCCTCCTTCCTGTCCTTCTTGTGGATGAGCACCACACTGGCCAACCTCCAGTCTTCTGGGACCTCCCTGATTACCCACAACCTGTGATAAATGATGGACAGCAGCCTAGCTAGCTCTTGCACCCACTCCTTAAGCACCCTGGGATGAATCCCATCTGGATCTATTATGCTTATTAGGACCTCTTTTTTTTCATTCATAAAACTAAGGAACAAATAAGCCTTGACTATTCTGATTTTCTGATAATTTTAGCAGGATAAGCTGTTTTCTCTCTGTGACAAACTCTGGACCAAAATGCTGCCATTATGGCCTTCCAACAAGCCTTGCAAGGCTGCAGAAGAAGAAAGTGGTATACTGCTTCACAGTGATTTTTCTAGTAGCAGAAGGACAGACAGTCTTTAGTGTAAGAACAAGTTTTGTATTATAACCCCATTTTACAGCTATCCTCTACTGACAAAACAAGTAGGGGAAAAAATGAAGTCATCAAATCATGAAAATGTTAAAGTGGGGGAAGAGAAGATCTGGGCAAAGAAAGCAAGCACATTCATCAAATGAAGGACAGACACTTCAAAAATACATTCTGGGTAAAGGGATCCAGTTCTTGAGCTAAAACCAAAACGTACTTGGGAATGTTTGGAATTGAAGACAGAAAAACGAGAAAGAATGTCTGTTCCTTCTAGTTGTTTTTCCTGTGCTAAGTAGGTGATTGATTACAAGGGGTCTAAACAAGAGGATATTTGTGTTTTCACTAGTAGGTGCCTCTGAAAATTTGTATTCCCTCTGTGCTTGTAAAATTGCCACAAGGGAATGGTGTTGAAATTGCCGATACTCTGAGTCTGATTCTCTAGGGAAGCCATGTGGCACAATCTCCTTTGCGTGCTGAGGGTACAGAGATGACATTTGCACCTGGCATCCAGTCAGATCATAAACATGTGGGTCTAACATAATGGGCTTCAAAAGAGCAATTCTGTGGGGTATGCAACATGTTTGTCTTATAAGATAATAACATGAAAAGAAAATTTTAAAAGAACATAATCAATGTTGTAAACTAAAAAGTATTACATTTGCTGTGAATTTGTTATTAGACTCATGGTTATTCTATAGGTGAGGATGCTTCTGTTTTTTCAATTACCTTTGTCAATGCCAAAAAGACCTTAAGGACACAGTCTAAATCATCTCTTAAGAGGGAAGAACAAAATTAATTAGGTTGCTGTATTAAAAGTCATCAAGCCTTGAGACAGGCTGCTCAGGGAGTCCGTTGAATCACCATCCTTGTATGCGTTTAAAAGCCACGTTGATCTAGAGCTGAGGGGTATACCTTGTTCTTTTCTCAGCCAATGCACAAATTAGACCAAGTTTAACATTTCTGTGGTGAACACTGAGTGACTAGGGGGAGACCATAACCAAATAGCACAGAAAATGTTCTGTTGCCCTCAGTGTGTGGGTGAATTACATGCTAAAGAGAGGATATCCTGCATTTAACTCACCCAGGAGGAAGGTTGCTTGACTAGCTCAGGAGAGTTCTGATGGCCAAGAGAGGTGGTGCTCAGAAACTGAAGTAAGCAATCCTGACCATCTTTGGAACTGGGGGGGTCTGAGCATTAAAGGAGCCCTGCCTCTAGCCAGGCAAAGGAAAGGGATAATTGAGTATACTGGAATATATGAGTTCAATGGCCTGGCATGTCAAAGCTAAGAAATACAGAGCCTTAGTGGACAATGATGCAGAATGCAGCCTAGTACCTTTAGATTTTAGAGGACTGGAGACTGTAACTATCCTTGGAATTAAATGGGGTTCCCAAAGACTGACTACATTGAAAGTTGAAATGAGCCTAACTGGGAGTGATTGGAAGAAATACCCCATAGTGGACTGCTCCAGATGCTCCGTGCATCCTGGGCATTGACTTTTTGCAAGGGAGTCACTTTATAGACCCAAAAGGATACAAGTGGTCTTTTGGTGTGGCAGCTGTAGCAACCCAAATCTGTGAACAGTTATCTATGTTTATCTCCCTCTCAGATGACCCCACTGTATTAGGTCTGATGTAAGTGCATGAATAAAGAATACTAATTGTTTCTCAGGTGGTACACCATAGACAATATTGCACTGGCAGAGATTCCCTGATTCCCATACAGCAACTGATTCATCAATTAGAAAGCCAAGGAGTTATTAGCAGAACTCACGCACTATACAACAGCCTGATAGGACCAATGTGAAATCCAGGAGGAAAATGGAGATTAACTGTGGACTACTGTGCTCTGAAAGAAGCCATGCCATCAGAAAGTGCTGCTGTATCAGGTATATTGAAGCTCCAGTACATGTTGGAGTCCGAAGAAAATAAATGGTATGCCACAATAGACACTGCTATTGCATTTTTCTCCATTCCCTTTGCAGCAGAGTGAAGAGTGCAGTTTGCTTTCACATGGAGTGGTATTAAGTACAGCTGGAATCCATTGCCCCTGGGGTGGACACAAAGCCCTGTCATGAGCTGATTCAGACTGCCCTGTGGGGTTCAGCCTTTTGACCTAAAAACAGGACACTGAGGAACATGATTTAGTGGTGGGCCTGAGATAGTTGGGTTAAGAGTTGGACTCAATGATTTTAAAGATTTTTCCAACCTAAAATATTTTGTGATTCTGTTATAGACAGTCCTATTTTTTTTTCCTAGATAGGAACATTCTCTGCAAACGACATTGTGCATGGCACATCAGAGCTGAAGATGTCTACCTTGGTCTGAGTTCCTGACAGCTGCTTGTATTTTAATTGAGATACAGAGTCCTCAAATTGTTTTCAGCTTCTTTCCATGTGTAGGTGCAGCCTTTTACAAATGTCAGCTGCACTGATGATTTCTAGATGTAGTGCTTTATTTATTTCTCTTTATCAAAGATGTTACTCTGGGAAAAGTAACACAAGAGAGGACATTAAATAGATGATTAAACCCTTAGTAAACACTTAGTAGATGATGAAACCCACACTTCTGCACTATTCTGGTAGTATTCTTCAGAGGATATGTACAATCTCCAATGTAAATTGTCAGGTCAGTATTACCTTTGGAGGTTTGTACATGAGGTCCTGTATGACAAGAAAACAGACAGGAGTCCTTGAAGTGAATTTCTCTCAAAGGCAGATGAAGTGAAGCTGAAGGCTCAGTAAATTTAATGACAGTAGAAGGTGAAGGCGATAGTCCTGAGCATGAGCCTGCCAAAAGAAAAAGGCTTGATTTATTGCTCTCTTTTACACAAATGTGAAACTGAGACAGTACATGATTTATCCTAAGGTCCTACTGGACCCAGGAGGGATTTCAATTTCTTTGACTCAAAGAAAGATTGCTCCCTCTTCTGCTGGATATCCCATATGAGTCTTTCCTGAAGACAAATCCATACAGAACCATTTAAATCTAAATTACTATTGTGTCTTCACTGTTTTTCAATAGATTTTACAGAATTATTGAAAGATTTAGGTTGGGAGGGACCTTAGAGACCATCTACTCCAACTTCTCTACCATGTTCCAGGACACTCTCAACAGGATTTTGTTGCTCAAGACCTCATTGAACACACCTTAAACATCTCCAGGGAGGGGGCATCCACAGCCTCTCTGAGCAATCTATTTCAAAGTCTCTCCACCCTTGTACTGAAGAACTTCTTCCTCAGATCTAGTCTAAACCCACTCGCCTTCAGTTTAGAACCATTTCCCTGTGTTCCATCACTAGACACCCTTGTAAAAAGTCCCTCCAACCTTCCTATTGGTTCCCTTCAGATACTGGAAAGCAGCTATGAGTTCCCAACAGTCTTCTCTTCCCTGAACAATTCCAGCTCCCTCAGCCTATCCTCATAGAAAACATGCTCCAGGCCTTGGATCATATTTGTGACCCACCTCTGGACTCACTCCAATAGCTCTGTTCTTATGTTGGGGACACCAGAAGTGGACACAGTATTCAAGGTGGGATCTCACAAGAGCAGACTAAAAGGGACAAATCACACCTCTTACTCTGCTGGCCACTCTTCTCTTGATTCAGTCTGGAGTATGCTTGGCCTTCTGGCATGCAAGAGCACACTACCAACTCACGTTGAGTTTCTCATCAATCAACAGCCTCAGTTCTTTCTCTTCAGAGCTACTCTCAACCCACTCTGGCTCCAGCTTGTAACTGTGTCTGGGACTGGCCCAACCCAGAATCAGAATCTTGCACTTTGACCTTTGGAACCTCATACAGTTTGTGCTGGCCCACTTCTTAAGCCTATTTCTCATCATCTGACTTTCTATCCCTTATCTGTGCCCTTTTTAACTTGATTACCTTATTTAAAAAGGAAGATTTTCTAGTATTTTAGAGTAAAAAATTCTTTTCAACCCTTTATTGATAAATACCTCTCAATAATTCCCGTGTGTTCTTCTACAACTGCTTTATTTTCTGGTATGCTGTGTCATTTTTTTTAATGCATTAGCTAAAATATTTTATGGGAATATATACCTCACCTTGTTCTGATAAAGATGAAAGCATGACATAGTACTGAGAATCACTAGCAAGACTTCACAATGAAATGTTGTTCAATAAAACAAGAATATCAGCTGCAATTATATGTGATATTAGCTGAGTTTTGAAGCATGTTGGGTTGCTGTCACCTGGCAATGAAGTATGGATCTTGTGTCAGCAAAGTAAAAGGTTTATTCTGTTTACTGATAATTCCAGTGCACATATGAAGTTAGGGTTTTATTTGAGCAAGACTCTGTTGGGTCAGTCACTCAAAGGGGATCATTGTACAAACCAAATCATAAGCTACTGGACTCAGTAGAACTACAGAGGTAAATACCAGGACCAAAGCTAAGGTAAGAAATCAGACTCAGTGATGATATAAGGCCTTGCTATGTCTAACTTCCAATAAATCAACATTTTTTGTGTGAAATGTTTTATTCCAAAGAAAGCAAAGTAAGCAGAGATGTGAGAATATGAATCACTAATAAAGTGACTTATCCTTCAATGACATTCAAGAATTTGATGTTTCAGCAGGAATAACTAGATGCAAAAAATTTCCATACCCTTGACTCATTGTCCTGTTCAAATGAAATGAAATAGATTTAGTGGGTAAAGCGAGACGGCACAGGACAAAAAGAAATGCTTTTCTCATTAGTGACACAAAAATAAAATACTGTATTGATAATATGGAAATGATAAAAAGAATATCACATTGAGGTACTATCAACTATGAAGCTCTTGTTCCGGAGGACTGACTCCAGGAAATTAGAAAAACAGACAAAATGCTACTGGTTCTTATTTCATTACTTCGATTCATACATATCAATTATAAACATTAGCTGGTTCGTAGGGCTGACTCACTTGCAAAACAGTTACTGTCTCACATCTGATTTCTCAAGACCTGAAAAACTGCCATCCACAAGATTACGAATGCTGCAAATTATGGATGAGCGTTCATTACTTTTTAAGCTGAAAATTATGGATGAGTGTTCATTACTTTTTAATTGCAAAGAGAGAACAAAAAAATCCCAGAAAGAACGTGTTAGAAATCCTGTTCTTTGAGGATAATATGCCATAAGTGCATTTATTTGTGGCAGTAGTAATGAGTGAACTTTAAAGCAACAAAAGAAGATAAGTTTGTCAGAGGAAACTATTTCCCAAATTTAATTGTACTGCAATGGACATTCTGCAAGGATTATGAAGTGATTTTCATTTATGTTTTACAAAGCCCCCCTTTAGCATTTCTGTTTGACTTTTAATGTTCTTCCTTCTCAGAAAACAAGATGCATGCACCATTAATTCCAGAGAATGTTTATTTTGCTTTTTCTGTGAGTCTGTATTTGGTCAGAATGAACACCTAGGTGGCTATTTCATGTTTAAAGTAGTTTTGTAATGGTTTCCCTTTATTGTTTTATAATGTGTATGTCAGCAGTTTTTGCATGTGATTACCTTATATTCCCTGATGCAAAGACTGACTTCTAGCTCATCTAGATAACTGCTCAATGAGAAAATGGAAAAGCAGCTATTACTTTGAGGTGTTCTGTGCATGATTAGTTAGAGCTGTTGTTAATGGGGTTTTTTAAAACACTGGCCACTGCAGCTGACAGACAATTTTGATTTGAAACACTGTCTTTGAACCATTTTTTTCAGAGGAAGGGATCTCTCCAGCTACCTCAAATAAGTGTTAATGTAAATGGTCTGTTCAAATGTACAAGTAAAATCTCCAGGAGATTTTATGTTAGTTACACCTGTTATCTGAACAAAAGCCCTTGTTATCTTAAGTATCAGCACCATAAAACTGCCTCAATGGATTTTATTTGTGTAAGGAGCCTATGTTTTCATTAATAAAGATTTATGAATTTCATGCTTTCATTTATCCCCTATTATTTCTCAGTCTCCATGTGGTAAAACAGGAAAAAGTAGAGATGTGAGTAATAAGATTAGCATAATCTTATGGTGTGGGACTGCTTCCACATTAAGGATAATTCACTTGTAAGTGCTTGGAAAGTGATGTTAGCTGAAGAAAGAGCTGAGAAACTACAGAGTTGGAAATGACATGGAAAATATCGATTAATTTTTTTAATGTCATATCACTAAATTTAAGAAAAGTTAATCCTTCTTAATGTTTTTTTTTTCTCATAGAACCAAACCTTTCTTAATCTCTATGTCCATTTACCTCTTGAATTTTAGACTAAAGGGGGAGGATGGTTCTATTCCAAAGTTATCAATTTACAGATTCATTCATTTATTAAAGAACCAAGATTTATACCATCTAATGATACTAGTTACTAAGCTACTTGAGGGAACATTGACATGAGAATGTGTGTATAGTACTATAAGGCACCTTTAGACAAAAAAAGCACCGCTTGTGTCCCTGAAAACAGAGGACATGGATTAGAAAAGTCACAGCAAGGAAAACATGGGTGTTAATTTATGGCACACCTGTTTTTTCAAAAGGATCAGGCAGATGACTGCACATCCCTACTCTAAGAAAATACAGTTAGGCTGCTAAACTATCTTGCATTTACCAGAACTAAAAAATGTACAGAAGCACAGATTTCTACTATCTGAAGTCTCTGAGGTTGTTTATGCACTACAATTCTCATGCTTGTTTTTCCCCTATAAAACAGGAAAAAAGAAGAAACCTAGCAATCATTTCTTTGAAGCTGAAGTGGATCCAAGTAGCTTTAAAAAGGACAGTTGGCAGTATACCATTGGTTTGTAATGGTGAGATGTCTGTTGGGACATCTTTTTCTTCCTGCGAAGTGATGGGCAGTAGGCAGTCAATCAATCAGAGGCTGAGTCTAAAAGACAACCAAAAAAGATGTGAGAACTAGTAAAGGAAAGGAAAAGCAACCAGCAGAGATTCTTACCTGAACTCAGTGTGGCTCAGGGAGCTTTGCCATGCTGCAGGAATTATAGAGTTTGCTCCTGTCTGCATGGCTGCCTCCAGTGAAAATGAATGAAACAGAGGAGCATGAGCCAGGGAGAGATTCTCATATAAGAGAGGATCATGCAGTTCCTCTCAGAGCCTCTCTGTATCACTGGTATATGCCCAGACCTTGAGCAATGACTGTTTTAAGATAAAATCCCTCTGATGTGTTTAAAACATTAGTGAGAAATGGAACATGATCGATTTTTTCATGATGGTAATGTGGAACTGGAATTATAAAGGTTTCAGTTGTTTTGATATTGCTGTCATTGATTTGAATAGCTTGTCACCTCACTGAAATAGAGATTATTTTCCTTGTATATAAATCTTACAAATCTTAGAAAGCAGTATAGACCCTACATTAATAAGCAAAACTAAAAATAACCTCTACAATTAAGAAAGAAAAGCAAATGTTCTGTATAATCTGCAGAATAGGATTCTACACTTTTATTAGAAATATATTTTTGGAGTTGCTGTTCCTAGACACTGCCTAGGTGTTATATGAAATGCTAAGGTAGAGTAGTAGCCTCTGTGTGCCTTTTTTCTGCACAATGGTGTTTACATCTGTTGATTTTAAAAAAGGAAAAATAAGCTGTCTAATCTTACCCTGAGTAAAGGAATTACTTTTACTTTACTAAACTGCATGCATGTACAATGTGTTTAACTCAGAAAAAAAGAGATGTCTTAATGGCATAATTCATATTCCATTTGTATTCAGTGCAACCAGCTGCCAGAGGAGTAGGAATGATCGAGAGTCTAATAGAATTGAGAGGATAAAACTCTAATGCCTTTCTTATGGTTTCCACAAATCCTGTTGATACCTTTGTGTGAGAAGTGTACATGATGCTCTAGGCTTTAGTAGAAATTGCTGCACAAGCTGAGTGTCAGCCTGTGCCTGATGTCTGAACTGCTACTTCATTTTCCTACTTGAAAACAACTTATTGTTTTTATAATATTAAATGGATCAGAAGGACTCGGTCACCCTTAATAAACAGCAAGTTGCAGCCCTATCTCTAAGGTTTTATTCATAGAAGTTAGCCTGGATAGATATTTAAACCAAATTCTGATGAACAGATATATTTTCATGTTGATGTTCTTTGATATTCAAAGAATAGTACACTAGAAATTACACAGAATTCCATACATCTTATCCGTATTCCAGCAGAATTATTGTTAGAAGACATGTTTGGTCTTAGTCCTTATCCACCATTTTGGGACATCCACAATCAAGCTAGTCTGTATTTCTTTAGCTATGATAACTCCAACATCACAGCATCACAGAACGACTGAGGTTGTATGGTAGCCCTGAAGTTCATCTACTACACCTTTCCTGTTCAAACAGCATTACGTAGAACTGGTTGCCCATGGCCATGGCCAGGCAATTTTAAGTATTTCCAGGGAAAGAGACTCCACAGTCTCTCAGGGAAACCTCTACCTGTGCTCATTAATCCTCACATAAAAAAAATTAGTCATACTGAGCATCGTTTTTCAATTTTGTGCCCTTTTGTCCGGTCAATGGGCAGCAACGAGAAAAGCCTAGTTCCATCCTTTTTACACCCTCCAGTCAGGTGTTCCTTCATCCATGATTCCTTGGATGAGAATGGACATTACTCCAATTATTTTCCTGATGCCTTTCTTTCTTTCCAGTATTTTGTTCCAGGAATGAAACATTAACTAGGCAAAGAAGGACTTTTATAAAGCCTTTAGGTATTGTTCTCTTCAGTACACACGCAGATAAATGAAATGCAAAAGTAGATGATGCACATCCACAGACTTGTCAGTCTTCTGCTTCTCCACGAGCTGGAATGATGTCACAACAGTTCAGTTACTGCTGTGTTTGTAGAATTAAAAGCCACTAGAAATGCACGTGGTAGAAGAATGTAACTTGTATATGAATTAAATTCAATTGGCAGTCAAGATTCATTAGAAGAGTTGGTAAGTACGTGTTCTTTAATACCTACAGTTAATATTCAATGATAGAAACATCTTATCTGCAGTAAAATGATAAGTAATTCCCACTGGTGACTCACATAGAGGTTTTAATAATGTAATTTGTTAAGGAATATTTTGAAATCTTAGAGCTCTATAGGTGCATCAGAACAATGAGAAACAAGGCTTTTGGGCTTTTGCTCAAGCAAGGTGGCTGTTGTGCTTCTTGACAAAGGAATTGCTGTCAAGTGATGTACTGTGTGTTTGTTCTACTGCTTTCTGTAATTATGATCACAATTAAACCTCAAAAATTGTTACTGTCATTTTAGGATGTCTTAAGCTGGAAAAACAGTGAATTTTATTATTATTAAGGGCTGGGTAATGATAGGCAGCTGCAGTTCATCAGTCTGGAAATCTCTCACATTTAGAAACATGTCACTGAGCTGATTCTTTTGACTCTGACGATTGATTGTTGCTCCTTTTGTGCAACTGTCTCTGTAGAAAGAGCAATTTTAAACATCTTTCCTCCTTCACTGCCCTTGTTCAAACCATCATGAGCAGTTTAGGACCTTTCTGAAGTATTACTAAAGCAATTGGGAATCCTTTCAGATCAGATTTGGACTCCTGTGTTGTTATCATTAAAAAGAGAGTTCTGTGGATGTAAGGAGCAAATGTTAAATTTACATTAGACCTTGCACTCAAATAATTTTAAGAAACGCACATAGTATTAAGTGATAAATTTACAAGATTAAAGGATTTTCCCCTAGATTTTCAAATTCATAGCCTTTGAGCTTGATATACAAAACATGAGTGCTTTAGTTCATACCACAGTATAGTGCTCAGCCATATGTCAAAATATATTGAATATATTCTAGCCACAATTCTTTATGAAATAATAGATTCAATTTTGCTCTTTATTTGCTCTGGAATGTTGAACTGAGCGCTTGAATTACTGGAGGTTTATGCTTAAGTGGAAGGGCACAGAGGTAAGTATTTAAAACAATCTTCATATGTTTTGATGTCATTAACTCCAGTAAGTGCATAAGTTTTATGTCACTTTACCTGTGTTTAACAGCTAGACTCAATGATTTCACCTGAAGTGATAATTAAATAGAGTTTTCCCTTTCTCACAAGGCTTATTGCCAAAGTCTCCAGTGGGAGATTCCTGCCTGAAGACATGTATAAGATCTTGTAGTGATTTTATCTTAAAATCGGATAGTCTTCTTGGATTTGCATCTTCTTCAATCCACTTCAAAATGTGCCTGCTTTTTACCTATGGCAAGAGACATAAGCATGTGTTTTTTGGTTTTCTTTCTGCATACATTAACTATTACACCAGTTTTGTTAATATGATAGACATATATAAAGACTTTGTTTTCAATGTGCTTAGCTTTTCCACTTCTGTTGAAATAAACTCACCTGGTAGTTCACCTTGAAGTTCAGAGCACTCTTAGTTCAGTATTTTAAACACAAGCCTAAGTTTATGTTGTACTGAAGAAAATATCTTTAGCCTGAAATCTGAAGTTATGAAGAAATCCATGTTGGACACCTAGGGTGCAAATGCAGGGAAATGTTTGATGTCAGGTGTGACCTCTCACTGGCTCTTCTCTCACAGAAGAGCAGCATTTCCTGAGCAGTGACAACAGATAACACTTGCTTTGTACAGTTCATTCCTGCTGATCACATTATAGCATTTTCTTGTCTTGTTTTGTGGAGAAATACTGTGTACTTGCAGGTTTCTTTTACCTTTTCTGGTGCTCTGAACTGGTGTCCATGAATGCACATTAAAGTCAGGAATGTAGAAATATAGGGTTAGTAGGAGGTCAAAGTCTGATAAATCGAACACTCCAATAAAAGCTTCTGCCACTTGCAAGAGTATTCTAGTATAACCTTTATACATACAATTGCAAACAGTGTATAAGGTAAATTTCTATAATTTCCTAGTTCCCAACTGTTTGCACATTCGGCTCTCAAACTCTTTCTCATGCAATTAATTGGATGGGTGGTTTAAAACAACCTATACGAGAAAAAAACCTGTAAAATTTCCTCACATACTGCAGTTACTACATACTTGAAATCCTTTACACATAGAAGTTCTTTCTCAGAGGAAAAGCACAGCTGCCTATAAAAGCAGCTAGTTTTACTATGGAGATGACTGAGTAACTGAAGCCATCTGTGTGCATTTACTACCATCAAAGCAGTGTTCATTTGTGGTAGATATCTGTAGGGTTCCACTAGCAGCAGCTGTGTTTAAAATTCACCTTCTGCTCTGATTTGGGGCGTAACATGGAGGCGGATGGCCTGCATAACCTAGAGGTGGATGCAAGCTTGTTTCTCATGGGCATTGAAACACAACTTCCTATCGTCCTACCTATTACCTCATTAGGCTGTGACAAGGGACATTCAGCTCCTCTTACAGTGACATAAGTGTCATAATGGCAGAAGCCTATAAATTACATGATGGCAGTTATTCAGCATCATTTCTTTTAAGCCATTTTCATGCTAATACCAGAACTTACCTTAAAGTTGTACATTTATGGGGAGTGATGCAGGAGATTCAGCACTGGGAGACAGCCAAGAAGCCCAACCTATATATTCTCTGTATTTACTTGGCTGAGAGGCAATTTCATGATTCTTGTGTAAGAGAAATAATTTTCCATCTCCATAACATATTACAATTTTGACATGTGTTCAGACATTGAGAAGATAATGAACTTAAAACTTTNGAATACAGTGAGAAATAGCTGAAATATTATTGTATGCATCATTTTTTCAAGTGATAAATTTAATAAATAACCTGATACATCAATAAGAAAAAGTAACTACCAACTTGGTAATTAAATAATCACTTTTTATTTTTCAAATAAGAGAATAATTAAACCTTATAATGAGCATCACAGCTATGACAGGAAGGTCATACATACATTATGAATTGGTACCTTTGAAAATTGACTTTCCTTTGCATGCTGATGATTTTTAGCTTTTCTGGTACGTGCCTTATTAACAGAAAAAATCAGAAAATTAAATTACCAATGCTAAAAGGAAAATTTTATCTTCTACTTTATGCCTACTTGAAAATAATCTAATTGATTAAAAACACCCAAAGAAACAAACAATAACTCAGATAACAACTTTCAACATAAGATTTTATTCTTTCTAATTTCTGTGTATAATGTGTGTATACTGAAGAACTTTCGTTTCCATGATGTATACTTGCAGATTTTCAGGAAACTTTTTATGTAATTCACGGAAAACGACGTTTTAAGTCACAAGGTCGCATCTGGAACTTGTGATACAGAGAACTCTCCGCTCCAATTTTCTGTGCCTGTTCTTCCCAAACAATATCCATTTGATCAAAGATCTTTTTTTTGCTGTAGTATCCAAGGACGGATGTAATATTCACAGCAATGAAGACAGCAGAGAAAATCTACATCAGTTATTGTACAAACAATTTTCTGTGTAGAATTGTCTCCTTATTTTTTATCCTTACTTTTCTTTTTTCTATTGGTGTAAGATGATTCATCTTCATTCTCATTGTGATTCAGGTTATTTTCCAGTTCTTTTTGATGAGATGACTTAACTTGCTTATTCCTGCCTACATAAAATAACTTGCCCTAGAAAAATAGTATGTAATATTTTTCCTAATCCTATCTAAAATCTGCCAATATTTGTTTGAATTTCATGTTAATAAATAATCTCCTTGCCTTGATGACCCTTCATGCTTAGTAACAGCTTTTGTTTGCTTCTCGGAGTCATTCATGCAAATATTGTGTTGTTTTCTACTTTGAGGAGACCCTTTAGAGTCTGTAAGCTGCTCAGCTGTCCATTTATCTATGGCATTTTCATTTAACCTACACTTTTCTGTTTTCTTCTAGCATGTGTTGAAAACCTTGCTGGGAGTGGAATATTACTAATGAGTTCTTTCAGTGTTCTGGAAAAAAAGTCATCAGATAAAGGCAATGTGAAAACATCTGATTAAGTCAAGTATCAATTTGTTCCTTGCTATACCAAGCTGAAGTCTTGATCCTTCATGCCTGCTATCAATTACAATGCTGCCTGATGGCAAATGAGCTTTTCAGAGAGAGTGAAAAATTCATTAAGTGTTTAGAAATTTTCAATGTCATGTGTCAATCACTTTCAATCTCTGCAGGGGCAACCTAACCAACTCTTGTTTTCATCTAACCTCTGCAATTCTGACATATAAGTCGTTTCCTGTTGCAGATAGTTTTCTCCATGTTGCTTTTGTGTCTTCTTTTTTTTTTTTTTTAATCTAAACAGTAATTGCAGTACTGGCTTTTCACCCATCCTCAGTAGTTTGACTTGGTGTCCATTTTCCATGCAGTTTTTTTATGCTTAATGTGCCAGTGATTTATTTTATCACACTTACAGGTTCTCACCCATGTTCTCTTAATATTCTTTTAATTTACTGGTCTCTTTCACACTTTTTGAAATTATCATTTCTAGAAATTCTCTGAGTTAATTGAAATCTTTCAGAAAGCTGCTGCTTCCTTTCTGCCCTTACTCATGCTTTCTGAAAAATTGTGCATTTGTAAGGTTATGTAAAGCCATATCCAAGTTATCTTCCAATTCGATTGCCTCTAATTCTGCTTTGTGAAATTTCCCTTCCTGAATCTCTATATTTCAATTTACCTGTATTTGCATTTTAGTCCAAATTATGAGTCTCGACTATGGTTGAGGACTCAATTTTTTTAAGGTACTGTGCACCTGTCTGCAAATAACCAAAAAACCCTCAAACCCCAACTCTGTAATTCTCATATGCTTCACAATAAACTTCATTCTAATGTACTGCTAATCTATGTGTGTATCTTCATAAGGGCATTTGCTTCTATCTACTTGAATATTGAAATAAAGGTGTGATTTTGCATCCTAAGGAGGTGAAATTGTAACAGGAAAAGGGATGATACCTTTACTACAAGTGATAATTAAGGTGTCTTTAATCTGTTGATTTAAAATCTGAGCACAACAGGCAGATCCATTGGAACAGTTTAGTGACTGTAGTGACTTCCAAAATACTTCAATTATTCCATTATGGAAACAAAGAATCATTTTAGCCATTCATAAGCAGAGGTTGATTTACCTTGGTCTCAGTTTTCATATAAGTCTACATTTAAGCATCTTACCCATGAAAGAGAAATAAAGTATACCAAAGATTCACAGGCTTAGAAAAAGTCTGATGTTTCTCAGTCCTGGAAGTAGAACTAAAATACTGAGGATTTATAATTTCAATCTGCATTAAAAGCCAAGTATAGGATTTTAACCCTGTGTGTCCTTAAAATACTGATTCAAAGATGCCTTTAAGTGCCTGCTCTGTTCCAAAGTATGGGCACAATTGGCTTATTGGGTCAGGTCCTAACTACCTCAAAATCCAGAAATGTACCTTATTAAAAGTCAACAAGCTTGTGCTCTGTGTCTTACTTGCAACTTACTTCATTTGAAGCACAGACATCCAATTAATTCTGACAGAGCTGTTTTACAGATATTACATTTGCATATTGAGTACTAATTTGAAGGTAAATTGAGGATTATTGGTGGTCTGAAGGATGTCAGCAGTGAAAAAATGTATTTTTGCAGAATAGTTTCATGTTATTAGACAATTTTATAAACTATAGAGGTAGAACTCTTTTCATCTAACATTCATGTACAGCTTGCTTAAACCACCTGCACATAGTCACATCAGAAATTTCCAATATAGATTATAAAAATAAGTTAGCACCAGCATATTATAATGTTTACTCACTGTAACTATTACATATTGAAATCCTCAGAATTAATGTTTATGGAACAGTTTAACTGTATCTTGTTTAAGATGAATGTTGGTTCTCATTTTATAAGATCACAATGGAATTCCTTATTAAACTGTCACTCAGAGAGTATAAGGGTGGAAAACCCATTACTGTGTTAATTAGGTCTGCGGTAGCTTTCAGGCTGGTGGTGACAGCTGCCAGTGTGTGGTCCAGGCAGCCTATATGCATTATCCAAGTGGCAACACTACCTCTGTTGGGGTAGAACTTTGCACGGTCATGACAAAAAGGGAAGGAACACTGCTTTACCCCATTTGAAGGCAGTTTCACAATGCAGGAGAATGCTTCAAAGGTGAGATTTATTTTTCTTGCAAAATATGTGCCATGACAAAACAGGACAGGTTTTCAATTAATTTTGCTTTATTTTTTATTAATACATGTAAATGCCTTACACAAGGACCCACTTATGTTCCTCTAGATATAAATGCCACTGAACAAAATAAACAAATAAATAAACAGATAGATAGATAGATAGATAGATAGATAGATAGGTAGATAGATAGATAGATAGATAAATATCCCTCAAAAACTTTGTGCTCCTTTCAAGACCATGGCCACAGGATTTCAGGAAATAATTCCATGAAAAAAATCCAGCTATTTGCATTTCTGGGCCATACCAGCATGTGCTTAGGCAATAGGTAGTCCCACCACAGTTCTTGGTTTCTTTTAGTTGTTAGTATCAGTTTCAGAAAATGGTGCTGAGACATTACTCGCTAACAGAAGACATGGATGTTTAGCTGTTCTGGATCAAATTCATGCAGATCTATGCTTAGCTATGGTAAACATGTAGTAGCAAACCCCCCCTCCATTGATAAAAACATGCTTGGAATCAAAGTTATTACAGCTGGAAGAGACCTCCAAGACATCAAGTGCAACCATCAACCAAACACCACCATGTTCCCTAGTGCCACAGCCACACATTTTCTAAACACCTCAAGAGCCTCGACTCTGCCACCTCCCTGGGCAGCCTGTTCCAATACCTGACTACTCTTTCAGTGAAGAACTTTTCCTAATATCTAATCTAAACTCCCCTGGTGGTGGAATTGAACGAGGCAAGGACGACTAATCAGGGTGAATCAGAAGCTGGTCATTCTACAAAATAGCTGGGTCTATACACTATACAATATTCTTCACCAAATGCCTTCCACCAATCATTTTCATTTTCACCATAGTTGGAAGTCACACAATTCAGTTGATACGGGTGGTCGATACAATAGGCTACATTAGCATTTTATCTTATCTATTCAACCAGCTCGGTCCCCCCAGTCCCACCCTGTCTGCATTCCGTTCATATCCCTGTCTGTTCCAGCCAGGGTCTCAGGTTTATCCCATCACCACCGACCAATGCTGCCCTGCTTCCTGACTTTGTCTTCAGAGTTTCCACACCATGGCACAACTTGAGATCATTGGAAAGGCTGATGGATAACCTCCTTCAAATTGCCTGGGTCAGATCAGGCCCACCAAAAGCCACGCGTGCTGTGATCTCTTAAACCCCAAGTGATTTTTCTTCTACTTTCAAGAGAAAGGTATTCCCCATTTTTGCTTCAGCACTACACTGGGAGATGGTATTCAGCAGTGTGACAGACAGATGGGGCACACTAATGGAATAATTTATTATTTGTGGGTTCATATTAATACCTATACTTGGGAAGCATTCCAAATATCTCTTCTTACACATACTGCTGTTCCTGCTCTTTAAAAGGTAGACCAGTCCAAATAACAGCCTGACAGACAAGTTAGAGAAGGACATTTTACAAAGGACTCTAGTGATAGGATGAGGGGGCAATGGTTTCAAGATAAAAGAAGGGAGATATAGATTAGATCTTAGGAAGAAATTCCTCCCCATGAGGGTGGTGAGGCACAGGAACAGGTTGCCCAGGGTCGTTGTGGCTGCTCTATCCCTGGGAGTGTTCAATGCCAGGATAGATGGGGCTCTCGGCAATCTGTTCTGGTGAGAAGTGTGACTGCCTGTGGCAGAGGGGGGTTGGACCTAGATATCTCTGAGGTCCCTTCTAACCTAACCCATTCTGTGATTCCATGAGCAATTAGTCAGTGGGCAGTCTTTCCCTGCACTGAATTGGTTTTGTGCCAGGTTCTTATGCTGTGCTTTGCTAAGAAAAATGACACGATGCATTTTCTCCCATATCTGTGACTCCCTAGTGTTATTTACCCCACACCTCCATTCCAATCTCACTTTCTCCAATCTCACCTTTCATAGAAATTCCTAACACATTTTTTGAAATTCATCATATAATACTGAAAATTATGTAGAACTTTTTGACATTTAAAAGATCTCTGGCTGCTCAGCTGAAATAAGCAAAGCCTGTCAGTGGGAAGACAGGCCATAATTAGTGTGCAGCCAAAGCTTCTCCAGCGCATATAAATCACTCCATCTCCCAAAGTCAGAAAGAAGCGATGACACTGACATCATAAAGTGCTGTTGACTAAAACAAGAAGCAGTAATTGGGACAGGAAAAAATGTTACGCTCTTCACTGTTTAGGCTGCGCTCACAGACTTGCTTATATCAAAGGACTGAACCCAGAGCCATTTTTCTGGAAATGTACAGTTGTAGTCAGATAGCAAAAGACCTAATTGAGCCAGAATATTTGCAAGGCAGAAAAAGAAGTGATCTATATTTGTCTGAGATCTTTGTCTTCAAGTAAGGAGATATTTGACTGAGCTACTTAATTCCAATCAGTGGCAGCTAGAATATGAGAGATTAAAAAGAAATTTACCCCTACATTACCTGCTCAGCATTCATGGTCTATCCTTCACATGATGGAAGAATATAACACTAGGTTATTTTTTTTCCTGTCTTTGAACTAAGGAGCGTATATTCATGGAGCTCACACATCACCTTGCCTCAGTCATGACCTTGTTTAAAGTTCTGTATTCAAAGGTTTAAGAAAGTGGTAGGTAATTCATGCTACAGCAATGAAATTAGAAACAGCACTTTTTTTGCCAACTAAGGAGAGTTCACTCTGCTAACTTACCTTTAATCAACTTTCTGATGACATGGTCAGACCCGTCAGATAGAAAGTGGATAAAGAACCACACTTTCAGGCTTGCTGCTGATTTTATCAGAGTTTAATGCTTTAATCAGTGTTTAATGTTTAATGATATAAAAGAGTCCAAACATGGGTTCACGATCATTTTCTGCAGGTATGCTCTCAGAAGTGATACCTGTGTTCCCAAAAGGTTTGAATTTTTTTTTCACGTTGTATCTCAAAAATTATTTGGAAAATTTATTATCAGAAGTAACAAATTTATGCAACAACAGTAAAGAGAATTAATCACTATTAATCACTCCTGAACTTGTTACTTTCTTGCTTATAACTATGTTTACTCCAACAACCTCTATATAACAGCCAGACTTCTTTGTTCCTAAGAACAATAATTTGACAATGGAGAAGTATATAACTGTTGCCTGTTCTATAAAGAAAATAGAAATCCTTCTTTTTTTAAACTTTAATTTACCTTTCATTCTTAACTCATCTCTTACTGTTAAAAATATAAATCTTACGGTGTAATGTAGCAACACGAAATACTTGTTTCCATGCAGGACTGTAGAAGAGCATTAGATGCGAAACAGTAATGCTATAAGGAAACACTTGGTCTCCTAGCTGCTGTAATTATTATCAGCTGCAAACTTACTGGGTTTCCTCTTATTAATGTTAGCACTTGGCACAGAATTTTAATGCAGGTTTGGACAGTTCTTTAGCCATCTGTGACATAGTTTAACTCTGTAAGGCATGGTGTGAAAGAAAATTCATGTTAGTTTTGAGGAACAGGCAGTTCATGGCCTTGTCTGCCATCCAGTTAAATAAAAGTGAAGTCATCTGGGAAATTCCTATAGTTGGACTAATTGCATATAATAACACAGGAAATGTGGGGATTATGGGTGATAGTAAATCTTCTATATTTCTATATTTCCCTCTTTGCCCTGCAAGAAACTAAGAAAAAAACTGAACCTCTCACGAAATTGTTTTCCTTTAATTGGTCAGACCTCAAATAGCACATTTTTCAACCCGCTTCTTAATTTCCTGTCAGAGAGCAAAACAAATAAATTCCATCAGAGGTCATTTGAGAAACAATAGACTACAAAATGTAGTCGATAGCAAACTGACCTATTGAATCATCTTGTAGTAAATTAAAAAAAAATTAACAGCCCACAGGATAAAACATTTAAAAGAGCATCACACCCCTTTTGATATCTCATGTAAGAATTAAAGGAACCAAACTCCTATAGTCTAAACACTGAGTTCTCTGCTGATTTTGTCCCATGGATCCCACCAACAGCTTCAGGCTTTTTATCAGCCACTGGTACCCATCAATTTATGCCAAGACTTACATTCCTATAAACGAGCATAATGTTGTAAGTGTATCTGTCTCCACAAGTCTGGAAATGTTCAGAAATCCAAGGCTAACCACAGTACAGAGAAACTTGAAAGCAAAGTTAATTAGGGTGCTATATTATGTCTGATGGGTGAATTCCAGGAGAAAAAGATCCCAAACAAAATTTCTTTTACACAAAATAAATTGTGCTTCAATTTTAATAAAATAGAAAGACCAATTAAAAAACACATTATCCAAAATTCAAAGCAGTTTCTTATGAAAGCAGAAAGGAATCATAGAACCTTGATGAGCATTGGAGGCATGTCTTAAAAATGTGACTAATTATGACCCTAAGTCCCTGTGAAAATGATGCAGCCCATATCCAATGCACTTCAGAGTCCTCTACCACAGAGACAAGGAAAATCAACTAAAGTAAAATAGAGAACTTAAGCAATTTTTAATCCCTCTTAAAAGGAGGACTATNAATGATTATATGATTGATACATAACTGAAATTTAAGAGGCATAATTTATCCAGGCATAAATAATTCCCATTCTTCACGTATTTTTTACTGTTTGGAAGGGAATGTTCCTTGTTTGTGTTTTAGGTATATGAATATATATACAGACAAATAAAATTCCCTCCAGGAAAGGTATAGTCTTCAAGGGTACTGAAAGTTATTGTAAAAAGGCACTTGAACAGGGTGCACGTGGAGGTTGTGGCTACTCCATCCCTGGGAGTATCCAAGGCCAGGTTGGACAGGGCTCTGGGCAAACTGGTCTGGTGAGATGTGAGGGGTTGGAACTAGGTGATCTTTGAGTTCTGTTTTAACCTAATCCTTTCTGTGATCCTATGATTCTTGAGACACTTTAGACACCCAAAGTAGAATTGTGTATATTCTTTTCAAGGTCAAAGACTTGAATTTAAGCTTATGTATTTATGAATCTATATGAATGTTTGCTTTAGTTTGGCTCAGGAATATGCTTTCCAAATTAATTTTGCTATTTTTCTTGCTCACTGCACCTTGATTTGCTTAGCACAGAGGTCTCAGGAAGCATGAACTCTGTTCCCTTTAGGTAAACTGAACTGGAAGATACACTCTGAAATCACAATAGATTTTAGCTGATAATTGGCTATCAGCTCATGGGTATCAAACTAAATTCATGTGGAGGAAAATGATTATAGAGCAGACAAAGGTCCTTACACTGCCTGTTTTACTCAACAAAATTCTCCAGATCATCTTTCTTGCTGATGGAAACATGTCTTAAAAATGTGACTAGTTATGACCCTAAGTCCCTGTGAAAATGATGCAGCCCATATCCAATGCACTTCAGAGTCCTCTACCACAGAGACAAGGAAAATCAACTAAAGTAAAATAGAGAACTTAAGCAATTTTTAATCCCTCTTAAAAGGAGGACTATTTTATTAGACTGTACTTATACCATATGTACAAGTCATCTATATACACACATGCCCACACACATATATATATATTAAGAATCTTTCATAACACTGGGCTTCAGTCATTTGAAGGCAAGTCAACAGACACCAAGAGTCTGCTCAGACATCATCATTCTTTATCCTTCCTGGTATTTCCAAAGGAAATATTTCTAATATAGATTGCAAATGAAATACAAAGCTTTTTGCTTTCCCCTGATCCTTTATCTTACAAAGCAAATATCTTCTGAAAATAGTCAGTTGCTGACAGAATAGAAATGAATAGACCACCTCACTGGCCTCTCTCTTATTGTGGGCCCCACGCTTTTGGCCATCATCCAGGTACCAATATGTAAACTCAATAAAGTGAGATATAAAACTCTGCGAAGGTCTGGAGAATAGGTCTAGGAGTAACCTCTTATTTCTCTGACATGAGAAGCACTTTTTTTTAGACCCCAGGTTTGTTTCCAAATGCTTGAATGGGTCTTGCCTCTCTTGGTGGTTCCTCAGAGCATTTCACACTGCACAGAGAACAGCCATAGACAATCACTCCATGTCCACAAAAATGTATGCAACAGATGGCTTCTAAATTGGATACCTTGATGATAACAGGGAAATGGAGTCTGTCAGGAGCAAACCACAACAGAAAAACTGTGACCTTAAAAGAGCAGGAATGGCTCCACATTCAGAACTTTTTCCTGAGGGCTGCAAACTGCAGAGAGCTGATGGAGGTATTGAAGGAGAGAAGGAAAGCACAAAATGTCAATAAGCAAAGACTGGCCAAGGCGTGTGACATTCACACTGGGTACTGTGTTCAGAAATTGAGCTGCCATCTTACTTGAGCGACAGGTAGCATTAGAAGAAGGTTCACAAATCTTGTGTCTAATTACTTTTGAAAATGAATGTCTTTGGAAAAGAGCAAAAATGGTAAGAGTTGTCAGAGTATCTGCCTCTTGGCTGAAATACTAGAGGAATGAGTGATTATAGAGGTTTGGGGTCAGTTTTATTTCTGAAATCAAAATTTTTGGCCTGAAGATGACACGACGCCTAGGAGATCTTTGCACAAAGATACAAATTTTCTTTCTTATATCATTGTATTAAGGCTAGAGGATAAAATTTAAGCCAAAATACTATAATACCCCAAGATGATGATGAAGTGGGTATTTCCATATGTATGGGCAGCAAATAAACATCTTTGGGACACAAACGCACACATGGAGATATACACACGCATGTATAGTAAGCTAGCAAAGAGCTCTGATAATCATGTCAGAAAAAATTACCAGAATTGGGGAACTGTTCAGAACACAAGTGTTTCCTCCGACCATCTGCATAATGAACAGATTTGCAACTTCCAGTTTGCAGATTTTTTTTTATGATCAATATACAAAGTCCTACAGATCTGTCCTCCTCCAGGCTTCAAAGTAGCCAAGGCAGCCAAAAGAGAGGTGGTGGACTATTATTTCAGAGTCATATATTTAAGAAATCCCAATCCTTCAAAAATCTACCAGTAATTGATTCTCTGTCTTACAAAGCTATTTTTCTTTCTCCTATCAGAGTGTAGCTTCTATTTCTCTGATTACGGAAAGGCACAATCACCTATTCAACTAATGAAAGTCTGTCACATATGCTGAGCACTGGTAGGCTGTGTTTTTTGACTAAAGACTGAGGCTAACCTGAAGATAGTACATCCAGCAAGGAAGAAGATTTAAAAATCCCCCGTGCATTCCTGTGTGAAATGTATTCGGATTGCTTTGGAATCTGACACCGACTTCCACCCACTGTGCACACATGGTTGGGCACCCGATGGCACTACAGAGTTTCGTTTCCTCCAGGCCAATTTTGCTGCAGCAATATTTCAAAATTGTACCTGAGTTTCATTCTCTCACTGATACACGGTCCAGCCTCACCAGCTGTTTCCCAGCACCTGAACTGCTATGAATGTTGGGGAACAATCCTTGGTCTCCCTGCAGGCCTTCACCTTGAGGTCCACATATCTATCTTAAGAAAATTAAGCAACCAACCAGGTTTTTTTTTCTGCAGAAAATCTTGGAATCACATTAAAAGACCTTTAAGATCATTGAGCCCAACTATTAATCCAACTGTCCCAAGACCACCACTAAACCATGCCCCTAGGCTCCAGATCTACAAGGCTTTTAAACATGTCCAGGGATGTTAGGTTGTAGAGCTGACAATTGTGGTGAGGAACAGGTTTCTAGCTCTGAGCATTTGATAATAAATCCCACTTTTTGCAAACAACAAAGAAATCTTTATTAGGGTGTAAGAGTGTGGTCTGGACTGGGTTTTGTCAAGTGGCGTCAATTTCAATATCAGTGTCCTTTTACCATGGAAAGAATGAATGATTCCTCAATTAGAAGCTTATCTTAAAGATACAGAGCCATATTCTTTTTATAGACCATATCCAAAAGAATCTTTGGAACCTGAAAAAGAAATTATTTTGCTCTCATAATTCACACTTGAAATTAAAACTAACTTTGGCATGTGCAGTTTTAGTCATTTATTTGGGGAAACGTCAGCACAGTATTTAAAGCAGTCACTGGTAATGACTCCTTAATGCCTGCTTAGGCCTTGCCAGGTATCACAGATCTGACGTAGCAGAATAGAGGACCTATCACGTCACATCCCGCAAGCCCGCATGCGCATAATACAACAACATATCCTGACTTTTTTAAGGAGAGGACAGAAGAAAAATAAACTTTGTGCAGCTGATAGAAATATTCTTTTGGGTATTGCCCATCACAGCTGGCTTTCATATACAAACCTCTCACAGCCATGTAAGTGTCTGAGGAAGTGTTTGCTGCACTAACTTGTTCAGGTTAGAAATGTGTAACAAGAGACAAGTTAGCAGATATTTTCCAGAAGGTAGAAAACTAAAGGTTATACAGGTTGTTTATTAAACTTCAGGTTGTGAAGGACAGGCAAGGCACATGATTTTGTGTCTCTCTGCATGTGGCTTCTAAGGGGAGGACTTTTATTAACACATAAAAGGTCAGATCATCTCACTAACAGCAATCAAGAGTTCTAGACATAGAATTCAGTAAACTGAAGATTTCCTCCTGCTGAGGTGAATTTTCTGTATCTTATTAACACAAATTCTGAGAAAACATCAATCCATAGCACTTCACATAAACTATGAAGTTCTCCATGCAGAAGTGTTTGAGAACTTCTTGTGAGAAGCAACTGTATGAGAGCATTTTCCTTAACAAGGTAATTACTGTATGTCACTCATGAGGTCATTGGAGCCCAACACACAACAGGACTTTGTTCTCTGCTGGGCAGCTCTGACAACAGAGCTACTTATGCAGTGGCACACTTACCCTTTGGAAAATCATTATGAGAGACCTTTCTTATTTTTAAATGCATTTGGTAGTCTCATAAAAAGCAGTGAGCATTCTGTTGAACTCTTACAAAGGTATACTCCCCAAAGTGAGTTCTCCTTGGTTTAAAAAAAGCAATAAACTGACAGGTAAAATCAACCTAAATAAAAAATTAAACAACAAAAACTATTGGCTTTTTTTCTTTCTTCATATAAAACAATTAACTTTATCACCTTGTTTTGAAATCTGTTACACTTGATGATTTGGATGTGGACCTGTTGGAGAGCAGTGGAGGAGAAAGGGACCTGGGGGTCCTAGTGGACAGCAGGATGACTATGAGCCAGCAATGTGCTCTTGGGGCCAAA
>VZRI01003181.1:17983-38696 GCA_013397515.1 Upupa epops
CAACTTACCACCTCCTTACTTTTGATGCTAAACTTGCACCAGTCACAGTCTTAAGGAATATGCCCTATCTCCCTTCCCCCACAGCCCATTGGTTTCTAGCATCACTTAACATGCTGTGCTCCTCCCTGGTCTTTAAGTACATTTGACTGGTTTTCACATTAGTAACAAGGTGGGTAAGAAGATTACTAAATGTTTTGCCATGTTTTGTTTCCCAGGAGCTTGCACAGATCTGGGAGGAGGCTTGTCTTTACAAGAGACACATTTTAAGTCTCTTGCTTAAAAGTGTTTGTCCATTGACTTGTTGATTCAGGTGTTAGTAATTGTTTCCATAAGCTGACCCCCATAGAGCTGTCAGCCTCAGTGGTCTTTTAACTCCCTGTAGTTCCTCTTGGATACATTTTAGATCAAACTGTTCAGCGGGGAGCCAGTAGAACACTCGAGCAGTTTAGAATATCATTTCTCTCCAGCAGAGAACAGCCCTAGCGTTCACAAGCGCTCCTTCTCAAGCTCCCTTCCCCTGTTTTCAGGAAGAAATGACTAAACACCAGTGAAAAAGAAGATACAGTGTTAAAGGTTAAAAACAAAGTAAGGAACAATACTAGGCTAATTTTACGTTTACATTAGCAAAAAAAATTAAACAATTCTCCCCAACCCAAACCCTGCTGTGTAAACAAAACTGTTAAAACATAATGAATATGCATAAATCCTAGTGTCTCTCCCAGCATCAGCTCTGGATTATAACATATAGCTTTCCATTATGGATTCCTTCAAATTAATTACAGTTTACAACTACTGCTACAATTAGTCTCTTATTTTTTAAAAGATTAGGCTTTTTCTCCTGCATTGCATAGTTATTGCCAGTGATGTTAATTGATGGGGCCTCCTTTCAGTTTGCACTTCTAGTTAAAGACTGGAATTAGATGATCCTTAAGATCCCTTCCAACCCAAACCTTTCTGTTGTTAGAAATGATCCAACGGACCACTCAAATCTTTGATAAAATACAAAAGATTTATTCGTTGTGCTAATAAGGAGTGAGCAAGCAGCGCTGGGTACGCTGGGTACGTGGGGAGTTAGTCACTCCACCAACACACACAGTTAAAGACAGCAACGTTTTATGCCTTATTTCATACCTGCTGTCACTCCAAAGAATCCCCTCCTATCCTTTGCTTCTTTGTTCACATCTGCACTTCTTGGTGAGACCCCATCCAAAGATAAGGGAGGAGACAGTGTTCTTGGCCTAACCTTAATTAATAGTGATTAGCTCCCCATACATTTCACAACATTTTGCAGGTCTTAGATTGCTCAACCCCCCACCCCCCTTCCTGTTTACCATTTTTCCTGGTGAGGTTCACTGCTTACTTTGTTAGTTTAATAGTTTTCTACAATGACAAGGGAGGATATTGTTTTTACCTTGACACGAATCGTAATATAACATCTCACACTGTGATTCTGTGAAACCACTTACTCATTACTAAAACACATACCAAAAAACCCCAACCCCCTCAACAAACCACAAACAAAACAGTTAATTTAATTAGAGGACAAGCTTGCTTTTTAAAAATTGCTGTTATAATTTAACTGTGAAGTGCTTCCTTGTCTGGAAGTGCTTGGAACACTCTAGAAGTTTTGTCTGTGTTAAGGAGTGGTTCTGAAATGCAAAAAGTGTGTAAAGAAGCAATGAATGTAATGTACAAATGCTTGAAGAAAGAGCACTTTATCTTCTGACAGATACTGACCACGATGATCAGAGCAAAACTTCAAGAAAAACTGACCTATTTCAGCGTGTTTATTTTACTAAGCTTTGCCCCTGGCTTTAGCAATGCACATTGCACTTCTTACCTGCCATCTGCAGTCCTCACTGTTTCTTATTGATGATTATTTCTCTTGAAAGGAAAAGACCAAGCAAATTAATAGACAGCATTCATGATAAATCCTTCCTCCTTTTCCTTGAAGACATTCCTTAAGTGCAAATGGTGACAACGTTCAATGTTCTTTATGACAGCTGGATGTGTCAGGGTTAATTAGTCTCCATCAGGTTACCTGCTATTCCTAGAGAGAAAATCTTTGTTATTAATAAGCTCATCTGGTTTGCACCTTGTAAAATTAGCTCTAATTAATGGGATTTTGTAGCACAAAATCTAGTAATAACAGAGTAAAAGATTGGTAGCAGACCAGGGCTTTGTTCTAAGGCAAATTTGACTCTTACATTTAAAATGCATTAAGTGAGTCTGTTTTTTCTGAAGGATGAAATGTGGCCTGACTCACAACCTGTGAGTCAGATTCCCTTAGGTCGGAGACTGGATTTGAATCAGACAAGGACAGGGGGATCAGCATCCACTGTATAAATATAGTTTATGGATTCTAACTTAAACTACCAATTTGTCTTCAATAATTCAAAATTTGAAGCAGGCAGATTATTTTCTAAAGCCTCATAATAAAAATGGCTCATGGGTTTAGCGAAAAGCCTAATCTAAACCAGGTAGGGCTTCATGAAAAAGGGTCGTAGTGTTGTGATGAAATCTGAGCTAATGGAACAGGTTATTGCTCTAAAACATTATTGCTCTGAAGGGCACAACTGCTTCTGCTTCTGCTTTGCAGCCCAGCATCTCTTCCTCCCAGTTGATGCAATTGCATCAGAATCCTAAATCCTGATGTTGCATTAAGGGAAAATGCATGCAGGAGGAAGCAGTGGAGTGTCAATTTGAAAAGGAGGTACATTTTCCATGTAGGACAGGGCATAAAACAGATACAGAGGTAAGACGTCTGCAGCAGATGTGGGAAACAAAATCAGATTTCCTGACTGTCACACATCTGCAAATGTGAAAAGCCTCTATTTCCCATGGTACACTGTAGTACAATTTGCGCTCTGAAGGGTGTTATTCTTCCCTCATTATTCTGGTGACTTGCACTCTGTCTGTTAGGACTGCTTATCCAGCAGGGCTGTGGTGGGGCAGGCAGGTTTACAGCAGTTCAACCACCCACAGCTGCCACTGGCAGCTCCACTGGGCATTGTGAGAAGAGACAAATCAAACTTCTCTGAGCTTCATTACAGAAATTTTAATAATTTTAAGATGTACAGAATTACTACACCATGGTGCTGTATCAAAGAGCTTTCTGTTTCTTCTTCTTAATGTGGGTGCAGGAGTTGCTTTACTCTTTGAGATCAGTATTTCACATGCTCCAGAGATCTGCCTCTGAAAGCAGTTGGCATTAGCTCCAACTAACAGGACCACCAAGCAGAGTCCTGGCAGACTCAGAGGAAGTTATCACCTTTCATGTTTCCCTTAAGATAGTGGCCATTCTTATTATCTGTGTCAAAAGGGACTTCTTACTGGAGAATGCTGTGCATGAGAAACAATATTAGTTAAAGCCTTCCTGGAGAGCTGTTATATGCGTGTACTAGCACATCATGTTTCAAACATTCTATTACTGATATATCCTGTCATAGCACTGTGATGTCCCCTATTGACATGACCAAAAGGTAAATGTTTTATGCAGGACCCAAAACCATAGGTTCAAGATGAGTGAGAAGGAGTCAAGGACTTAACTATAGTAAAGTAAAATACTGAAGCTTAATAAATAGGGCCTCAGTTCAGACACTGGAAGGTCAAATCCCTAAATTTCAGATGCTAAGGGAAGCTGTTTTTCCTCCATATTCTTTATTCCTTTCCTGGCTGAACACTTTTAATGTGTCTGTTTGGGAGATACTCGTTGACCAGCAAAAACCCACAGAACTTGCACATCTTAACATCCTCCAGTGACAAGAATTGCCCTTCTGCAGGTCATCCACCACAGATTCCTGGGAGAAGTTAGCTTTAGTTGGACCTTGAGTGAGTGGGGCATGAGGCTGTTGTGGTAAAGGGAAGAGCTCCTTGTACAGAGGGCTCAGTCACTCCAATCAATAGTTACTGGGAGAGTATTCATTTGAGGAAACCCACCCTTAAATGACTCTGGGTTTTCCACGGAAAGGTCCTTCAATTAATTCTCCGTGTGCATTAGCAGTGATGAAAGTCACCTGCCCTCAACTGAAGGACATGTCCAGCAGGATGCCATCATGAAGCTGCTGGTTCTGGAGAATAAAAGCAAGTTGGGTTTCATAGCCTAATTTTAGTCATAGATGTGTTTTTAATTTCCCAAACGAGGGACTTTGATTATGAGAACCTCTGTACAAAGTTCTTTTCCCTCTTGCACCTTTGCTGACAGACCCAGCTGGGTGCTGATGCATGGTTGAGCAGACAGAGGCTTGTGATTATGGCCTTGTAACGTTTTGATAAGAGAAGCATGGCAATTTTCCCTGTCAGACTATGATGTAGTATAAAAGCCTATTTCTGTTAGGCTATTTCAGCTTAAGTACTTATGCATTGCTCAGGCCAGCCTCAGCTAGAAAATAACACTTTGCTGCATCCTGAAAATTTTGTAAGTGAAGGCAAGCTCTTTAGAAGCAGAGGCCAAGGTATACTGGATAGGTATAAAAGACACGAAGACATATAGATCAGAAGTCACAATGATATTGGACATCATTACCTGGAGGAATAGGGCTTAGTTACTGTAGTGTTTGCAAAGACGAACCGCTCACCTCTGTTCTTACATCCACGTCCACCACTGGCCTTCTTTTCTGAAATTTGTCTTTGTTCTGATTTTTATTTTTGTTTTGCCACTTCCAGTACCGGGTATTTCCCATCAGATCTCTAGAGCAGGGCTGTCCCATCAGTCCTCCATAGCTGTCCCCCTCCCATAGCAAGTGCTTCTTAAAAAGGAATCCAGCTGGAGCAGTAAGTAGGTTTTACATTTTAAAATCTGGAAGTCTCATCAGTGATTCACTGTAGTTGTTCTGTATTTCCTGTGTTTGTTTCTATATGTGTGGCTTCCAAAGCACTGCTTACATGGAAATATGCAGCGTGCACACCTTCTTCACAGCTTCTTTGCTGCAGAGACAACTTGCTCAAATGACAAAATAAATAGAGTTAATCCTTTAAATCTTTGTGGGTTGTTTATCTGGTCCATTTGGGATGTATGTGATGTGCTGATGAAAAGAGAGGGAGGACAATAATGGTGCTTAGCACTTACATAGCACTTATTCTATTTTGCTGCATAAATATTACCTGATGCATCTTCATAAGGAATAGATTACTACTGTTACCTTTCTATTTAGGGAAATAGAAACAGAGAGGTGAGAACAGATATGCACTGATGTACTTTTCTGGCTTTTTATAGCATTTGAAAGAGGCCTGTTGTTGATGATAATAATTCTGCTTACAGTTTACATCTAGGTCTAACAAGCATATTAAATCTTGCCTTCCTCTGGCTTTTCAAATGAAGAACAGAAATATCCTTAGAATTTAAGCAAAAGGTGAGAAAAGTTAAACCATCAGGGAGGATTTTTCTTCCAAATATTATATTTCAACAAGCATTAAAGATAGTAAAGACTGGCAACTGGATGAATACAAATTACTTATCTCAGGTAGGCACCACTTCCTCACCTTTCTGCTTTCTTCAGAATTAATCATCCTGCTCCTCCATGCACAGCCTGCTTGAGTACTTTCTGGGCTGCTTTTGTATCAGATGCAGGTCCCACACCACCATCTTTGAACCTGTGTTTTAAACCTAAACTGAGCAAGAAAAAAGAGACCTTTTCTGGGCAGATGATAAGTGCTGGCTGTCCTACCATCCAGCCTTTGAAGAACTCTTCAGTGCTGCTTTGGTTCCATTGAATACATTCATTCCAAAAAGCAGAAATTAATCCCCTCAACAATTAAGTTATTTCATTCTCTGATAGCATCACTGTCCTTGAAGAAACACAATACATAAATAAAGATGCATTTGTCCTTTCAAAACAGAGACATTGTGGTCTTAAAATCCATTTTTAAATGGAAAGCCTCCTGCTGCCTTCATACAGGTGCAGATGTTTTCTGATTACTGCTAACCAAACTTCAGGGTTGATGTGTTTCCCATTCAAGGAAGAACAGGATAAACATTTTGATGAATGAGGAGAAGCAACATTAGTTTCAGGGGTTAGAACGGATAGGCGTAGCTTGACTTTCATTGAGTTTGCAGAGAGGGGGTAATTGATTTTAGATAGAGCATGTTCAATTAGATGTAGTGTTTTTGTTTCCAGAGTATGTAATGAAAAATGTGTTTATATACTTGGTGACGTATACTCTGCAAGTTGAGGTACGGGTATAACCATGTCAGTTTGCCTCCTTTCTGGAGGAAGAGCTGTGCTCTAGCATCTCGTATTTAGCTTGTGTGTAGCATTTCTGCACTTGGAGCCAAACGTACAACAGTGGTGTCACCACAGCTGACAGCATTTACTAGAGGGTGGAAGGAGAGACTCAGGTAAGGGATTTGAGGCAGCAATGCTAAACCAGAAAGTGTTTCAGCAGGGCAGTGGAGGCAGATAAGTTGTCTGAAGCACAGGTCCTCCTTCCTGAGCAGGCTGCTTGCTCTGAGTGGCCCCATATTGACAACACACAAGGTCCTCGATGCTTTCAACAGGTGCCATGGATAGCCTGTGTGTGTCACTGCTCTCAGGGGCTGCCAAGCATGAGAAATTTTCTGAGTCTTGGCCTTGCATAATAAGCCAGCGCACCCCACGCATTTCTAAAGTTGCTTTGTCAGCACACCAGTAAGTAAAGGTGAATCTGCTGTGACTCGTCACAGTACGGGATTAACAATTTCATTGCCATACGGGAACTCATCAATGCAATTTTAGTTTCTTACATCAGCTAATGTAAGCATGTCCCATGTCAGTATGGTCATCAAACCTCATTGCATGTTCTAGTACTCTGTACCATTCACAGTCAAAAATCTTGCTAAATCTTTCTCTTCCTTGCAGCTCCTCCAGGCACTTTTAGGGAAGATGCACCTCAGCAGGCTTCTGGTAATTGGCTGTGAGTTTCCAGGGGTGAGTAAGGGGCTGATGGGGCTAATTTCTGGTATGGCTCTGTTAGCTTTTGAGAGAGGCTTAAGGCAGAGACTATAATGTGTTCAATGCCATGGGATCGTAGCAAGTATGAAGAAAATAGTCGTCTCATCCCTTTGTTTTTAGTGGAGATTGCTCCCTCTACTCTATAAGAAAGTGTTGATTTCTCTTTGGAGTCAATGATAAGATGTGTTTCTACAGCTTTTCTTTTCATTAGGCAACATTTGTTACTTGCATCAATAAATCATGATGTTGAGCTAACTGGAAACTATGGCCTGTTATCCCAATGGCTGTGACTGGGGCCATTGGTCTGTTGCATCCAAGGGGAGAAACCCAAGGTTGAGAATGCTACCTAGGAGCACTCCTGCTGTACCTGTACATAGCAGGTAGGGCTCTTTTCTTACCAATAAATAAATAATTTCTAACGTGTTATTACACTGTCAGCACTAACAATAAAATTGAACAGCAGTTACTCTTTGGCACAGTTGAACAAAAAATCTGGTCAAATCACCACTTTCTGAGAGGCTACTCATTTCTTCTTCTTTTTTTCATTGCAAATAACTGTATTTTTACATTGACCCTTTGCTGTGATGTGAGGAGTCATGTCTTGTCTTCACTTCTCAGCATGCTGAAAGGACTGTTCTTAATCTGGTTGCAGACAATACACTACTGTTTTCAACTTGAACTAAATAAACACTCCAATGAAGTAGGGCTTCTCTTAGGCTGCCAGGTCTCCTGCGTCTGTGTTGCTGGGTTGTTCTCACCTGCTTGCATACTGTCCTTTCACTAATTCATTCACTGACTTCTTGGCAGCTGAGGAAATCCTGAGCTTTCTGCTGGAAAGATCAGTAAGCACAGGAAAAAATTGTATGCTGTGATTATGAAACCTCCAGTAGAGGCTGGATAGGGGAGATAGTTGTGAGATATTATAAATACACATAATTCTGGTCTGGGACAGTGAAATAGTCTGCATAACCACAAGGTTCCTTCTAGCTCAGTTCACCTAGGCTTTATGTAGCATATATTATTAATGCACATATTAGTGCCCCACTGTGGTGCCCTTTAATAATCACACTGCAATGGAGTGTTTATTTCCCTCGGAGAGCATTCACACTAAATTACCTTGTGCAAGTGCAAGAATGACAAGAGTATGACTTTTGCATCTGAGTACAATGATGTTTTCATGACAGAAAACTGGTGAGCAGTGGCTGATATGTGGGAGACCAGTGACTTGTGTGAGTTGTTCATTGATGTGCCCTGAAAAGCACTGGTGCAGGCTTGAAAGTGCTGCCTCTTGAACAAATCAGGAAAACAGATCACTGATTCATGGGATGATCACAAAGGATTGGACCTCAGGGAAATAGCTACCTTTGAAAAACAGGGAGAGGCTTTGCAGAAATAAAATGGAAAGTTCAATTTGTTTAATAGGAAGATACAAGCTGTCACAGTCCAGGCTGGTTGTCTGACTTGATGGATCCCTCACTTGACCTCTTATGGTTCCACACTCTTGGATTCATCGTAGTTCCTTGGTTGTAGCTCCTGGATGCCAGAGCAAAATTGCCTTGGGCTCTGAAAGAGAGATTTCAGCCTTCACATTCTCCCAACAAGAAGTGCAAACCAGGTGATTCAGGCTCAGCAAACTGGCCTGTTAGTTACCTTCCTCTGTTCCTAAACTAGGCAGGAGCAGTGCAAATTCCTGGCAAACAGCTAAAACCTGAGTGAAGCTCCTGCAACAGTGCCTCCCATGTTCCTCCTCTCCAAGCTGCTTTCTGTATCCTCTGAGCCATTCTGGTGGGCAGAGCCAGCACCCCTGCTTACAAAGATGGCATCAGTCAACATGTGCACCAGGTATGTCCCTAAATTATCTGACTTGCTCCTATTATCTGATATAACCACAACAGAAAGTGTTAAGGGGGAAGAAAAAGCAGTATAGCCTTTTTGTATTTGTGACTGTTCCTCTTTTTTTCATGATCCAAATTAAAAATTTAATGGTGTCTGTATTTGCTTTGCCTGTGCCACAGGACTTAGTGATTACAAATCATACATCTCCTTACACCTTCACAGCTGCCCTAGTATACAATAATTTGTCCAATCACCCATCATTGCCTTGTTCTCTCCAGCTTTCACCTGAGATCCTATGGTATCTGTTCATCTGATGAACCTGTGTTCTTGCTTCCTCTTCTGCCCTGTCATTAGACTAGTCTCCTGTTTCCATAGTGATTGAAAGCCTCACCTTGCTCTCTGAATCAGTCCCTTCGTGGTGTTTCGTGACTGCAGAAGGATGTTAGTTTGTTCTAAGCACTTAAGTACAGAAAAAGACATGTTTTATTCCCTCAGATAACAGTAATTCAAATGAGAGCAACCTCAGACTGTGGAGGGACTATAGAGAGCAGAATGTTGTGCAAAGGTCAGTGTGGGGAGGCTTTAATGAAATAGAGTTTCAGAGTACTTGATGGCAAATAAAGGCAGAACCTTGAGGTCTCAAGAGGAGATAGGACTATTTTCATTCCTCTAATGCAAAAGCAACAATGTCCTTAATACAGAAAGCCAGAAAGATTAAGACACGCTGATTATATCTCTCAGGCATTAGCTGTGTCTGCTGCCACTTGCCCCTCCTGTAAGCATGAGCTGCCGCACCATTTTCTGCCTCATGATGTACTGAGGGTGATGATGCATGTTGCTAAAAAGAAATACATCTGGCTGGAGCAGCTGAAAGTAGTGCATGCTATAACCTGTGCAGAAGAACAGAGAAGCAAGCCCCAAACCTCACCTCCTGTTAACATTTCTCTGACAAGGCAATGACCAGCAGAAATAGAGATCTGCCAGAGCAGCACCTGGAAGGAAAGGGTGCAGCAGGGCACTTGTGTTCCCTGTGCTCTGGCAGGAATGAAAGACAAACCAAGCGATGTTTTCATCCCGTTAGCTCTGAGTACCCAAACGCCAACTATTAAAGAGGCCAGCAGTGGTAGCCAAGGGAACAGTCCTCCCACAGGAATATAAGAAAAACACAGCTGAATATCATGAGAAGAGGACAGCACACAAAAGGCACCCCAGATCATGAGAACATTTGGGTTTTGTTGTGGGGTTAGGGCTTGGGATTTAAAAAAAAATATAAATAGCTAGCTGTAATCTTTTATCCATTTCAAGTGCTTAGACTGCTGGCAATCTGAAGTGCTGGGGCACTCTTCAGCCTTTAATGGGTTCTGGGAATGCTTCAAACAGTTATTGCACCAAATAAATGCATATCTGGGACTGAACTAAAAAAACAGCAAAAATCAGACCTCTGTGTGTGCACATCTACCCATATCAGCCCGGGCTACTGATAGAAAGAAAGAACAAGCCCAGACAAAAGACCACATCTCTGTCCTAGCTCTCACCTCCTCTGCCCCACAGAGGTTTTAAACTCTGTGCAGCCCCTTAGTTAATAAATACACATTAGCAGCCCTGCATTGCTGCCATAGGAACATATTTCTGCTGGAATTTTCACCCCTTATGTATTGTAAGAGGAATTAATGGAGGAAATCTTGAATTTATGATTAATTCCTGTTTGAGGTTGTCCAGATGCTGCAGATATCTGGGAGCTAATTTGATCCAATTTGGGATAATATTCTAGTAATCAGATTATACCATGATCTGGTTCTCACATTGAATTAGCAAAATAGGCTTTGGATTGGGATGATTTCCTTTAGGAACATGCATACCTGGGATTAGGCTCTAGAAATTGTTATCGGTTTAACTCCAACACTAAACAAGATAATCAGGCATCCATAAGGAGTCCTAGCAGGCTTTCTGCTGCATACCATGTTTCTGCAGCTTTTGTTGCACTTTGGAGGCATCAGAGAAGAAAGCAGTGGGATCAGATGTTCTCCTGGGAGCAGGAGATGCCAAGGGCCAAACTGAGTTACTTGTCATTTTGAGCAATGAGAAAAAGTAGAAATAACTTGAATTAATTAATCAGTTTGTCTCATTTTGCACAATGACAGGTGAATTCTAGCTAGAAGCTATTCCTCGGGTATGCAATTTATTCTGTCTCATTTCTGTTGGGGTCCCACCCTTCTTTCAGACTCTAGTATTTTGATTGTGGTTTCTTTAACAGCTCTGCTATGAACTGTCCTCTTGGAGCATTAGGGCCAAACAAAGTTGCACTGCAGTAAGTCCATTAAAGCAATCATATATGTCCCAGCTGAGGGAAGTTGATGCTTGATGTGCTGCAGAAAGTGCAGAGTCCCTTTGGTTTTAACTATATTCATAGGCTGAGAGGTGCTGCACATAGCAATTTCTAACAAGACATAGCGTTTGTATTTGTCGCTTATTAGTTCAAGCCTCCGAGTACAGAGGGTACACAATCAATTCCACTCCACACATTCATCTGATCAATTTGCAGTGTCACAATGAAAGCAGAGATACCCTGTATCCCAGTTTGCACAGGGAACTTTTTGAAACAAACTTTTCAGTATGAAAGCTCAATGCAATTGGTTTTCAAGGTTATATGTTTCCTGGTCTCACAATATCTCAGATTCAGGTGAACAGGATCCTGGTGAACAGGAACTGAATCAAAAGCTTTGTTCTTTCATACTTATAAACTTCAAAAGATGTTACTGGCTTTCTTTCTGTCACATTGTATATGTCCCCAGGCAATGTTAATGCATTTAAGAAAAGCAAGAGCAGCGTGAAGCTTGCTGCTCACAGTAGTCTTGGCAGTCTGCTCCTTGGCACTGGGTATCTTCGCTTGCTAATCTGTGCTGTTTTCTAAGGTGGTGTGTGCATCATACACTGGCAGAGGACCTCACCTTTGGTTCTCCAGAGAGCAACACTTCAATGGCTGTTTCTAAGATGTGAAACTTACCCACAATTTACCTCAAAGTTGTCATCAATTGTAGTAATATGTCTGCTTGTGGGATGAGAGCAAATAGTTTGTCTCAGGATTGCAAAATGATAAGGGAAAACACTAATTTAAACCAAATGGAGGGTATTCAAATAATACACCAAACCCCTCTCTTGCAATTGTTCCCCAAAGATTATAATGGAGATAATAGTATGTAAAACATGTTTCTGGGGCTCTGCTGTGGTATAAATACAGCCTTAGGCTGCAGCTTGTAATTGCACAAAGTAAAAATGATCCTGCATTGAAAAGGACTGAATACTTTCCATTCTTAGTTAAAGATCTCCAGGGACAGGAACAGGCACTGCATACAATTCTGACCATGAGGTGTAGTTTAACTCCCATATTAGGATGATATTAGATTAAGAAAGAAATTTCATAGAGAATTAGAACTGATTTCTAGGGATCACATATCTCCAATCATTTATAGAACTGTATTAACTTCAGCCTTTAACTCGTACCACAGTTCAAACCATCAGTGAATCAGCATTGTTACTACGGTGTGATAACATGATCCAGAAATGTGCATAGTCTGTTGTGGGAGCAATCAGCAGAACAGTCAGCAACCATAACACTAAAGTGTTTGATGCTGCAATACATAGAAAAGAGACATTACTAAGTCAAGTGTACTGCAGAGACATTTTGGCTGACTGTTAAATGGTATGGGAAGTTTTTATCGTTTGCTGCAACAAAACCTTTATGCTGCTCCTATTATAGAAACCATCACTTGTATTGAATTTGCTCACACAATCGGTGGTTTTTGTGTCCTCTAGCTCCTGTGTTTTGAGGAATTCACAAAACCCAGAAGAAAATAACTTGGAATAAACTCAGAGTTTAAAAAAACCTCAAGCTTTTTACCTCAAGTTATATACAACGTCTTTGAGGCCCAATAGCTGTTGCTCATACACTCCATAGTGTTTGAGCTGCCTGTTTGAGGCACTGTATCAACTGCAGAACAAATGAGAAAAACAACACCATAAAGAAAATGTTCCACTTAAGAAGGCAAATAAAATAACTTCCCTGAAGGTAACACAGTAAGACTGTTTGCAGTGTTGACAGTGTCTCAGCTTCTTGCTTTCTTTTCTCTCGTCTCTTCCACTTGGCATCTTTCCGGAATAACACTCCACAAATATTATCAGAATAACTTGCAAAGGGCTGTTTCTCATCTTTGCATTTCTTGGCTTGCAAAAAATTGTCAAGTCCTTGCCATGCTAAACACTGCTTGGAGAATAATCTGTTTGGGCCCCTACAAGCAAGGTGTGACCTGAAACAAGGCAATGGCTATTCAGTGTCTTGTCATCCTTTCCTGTACTACAGAGATAACACAGGTTTCCTTTTCAGGAGTTTCAGAAAAAGTTGTTGCAAAGCAGGAGAGTTTCCTGGTCAGGAAGCTCTATAGGAACATGGCGTGCTTCCAGTCACAGGAGGGCTGGAAAGACAGCAGCTCACATCTTTTCAGTGGTGTTTGTGAGACAATGAAATGCTCAGATCAGTGTCCAATGAGTACTGTCAGACTAAGGAACTTCTACAATAAATTCAGGTTAACTTCAGTTTCAAGGTATGAAACTACATTGAGGCCAATTACCATTTCTCTTTGATGGTTTTCTTACCTCAGCTCACATGTCATGGCTCTCTGCAAAGCAACTCGATGTTCCCAGTGAGTCAGTGGGTGAAGTGCAGTAGAATGCCGTGGGTGACAACTGCTGTGTAAACATGAGAGGGCTTCATCTTCTTAGTACTGTTTTACCAGAAGCCTCTCAGTTGCTAAGGAAGACTTTGCAGGGTATGTTTAAAGCACTGTATTTCAGTTTTGCATAGACAGAATGAGATCTTACAGAGAACTCCAACTGTATTCATTAATTAGAGTGTATGTATGCATTATGATCATACTATTCACAAATCCTCATCTGAAATCATTGTTACAAAGAGGCCTTACATTTTTATTCTGTATCACATGAGTTTCTTACTATTTGACATAGGGTAAAAAAGGATGACCAAGAAGAAGACTATCGGGAGTGGGACTCAATGACCCCCATAGGTCCCTTCCAACTCCTAATGATTTGTGTATTACCATATTACTAACAAGACTGTACCAATTACTACCAAGTGTATGTAAGAAGTATATAAACATCACAGTTGGAATGAATATACCACTGCTAATTGTAGCTAGTGTTAGAGTAGAAGGCACTAACAACAAATTAGAATTAGGGATATAGGCTGAAATCAGTGTGCTTAATGGTTATTGTATTTGCTTCAAGTGTGGATACTGAAAAATGAAAGCCCTGGAAGACTATAGCTATGGCTTATGAAATTAAACATCCAAAATTTGGCATGGAATTGATCATAGAACCATAGAATCATTAGGGATCGGAAGGGACCTCAAAAGATCATCTAGTCCAATACCCCTGCTACAGCAGGACCACCTAGACTATGTTACACAGGAACAGATCCAGGTGGGTCTTGAATGTCTCCAGAGAAGGAGACTCCACAACACCCCTGGGCAGCCTGTTCAATGCTCCGTTACCCTCAGTGTGAAGAAGTTCCTTCTGATATTTAGATGGAACCTCCTGTGTTCCACCTTGCACCCATTGCCCCTTGTCCTATCACCAGATGACACTGAGAAGAGCGTGGCTCCATCCTCCTAATACCCGTCATAGTTCTAGACATTAATGAGGTCACCCCTCAGCCTCTTCCACGCTAAAGAGAACCAGTTTCCTCAGCCTCTCTTCATAAGGGAGGTTTTCGACTTCCTTCTTCATTTCTGTTGCTCTATGCTGGACATCCTCCAGCAGCTCTGTGTCTTTCTTGAACTGAGAGGCCCAGAACTGGACACAATACTCCAGATGCGGTCTCCCTAGTGCAGAGTAGAGGAGGAGTAGAACCTCCCTTGATCTGCTAACCNGAATGGCAGAACAGTCTGCTCGGGTGTCACCTGAGCAACACCACCCAGCTCTGTGTCATCAGCAAACTTGCTGACAGTGCACCTTAATCCCTCATCCAAGTCCTTAATGGATAGATTGAAGAGGACTGGTCCCAGTACTGATCCTTGGGGGACCCCACTAGGTACAGGCCTCCAACTAGACTCTGTCCCATTAACCACTACTCTCTGGCTTCTATCCTGCAGCCAGTTCACATTCCACCTCACTACCCAATCATCCAGACCACACTGCCTCAGTGTGGCTGTGAGGATGCCATGTGAGACTGCGTCAAATGCACTACTGAAGTCAAGATAGACCACATCCACTGCTCTGCCATCATCTATCCACCTGCTTATGCCCTCACAAAAGGCTGTCAGGTTGGTCAAGCATGACTTCCCCTTGGTGAAGCCATACTGACTGTCCCTAATGACCCTCTTGTCCCTGATGTGCCTAGAGACAGCATCCAGGACAAATTGTTCCCTTTCCTGGGATGGAGGTGAGGTTGACTGGTCTATAGTTACCTGGGTCCTCCTTCTTACCCTTCCTGAAGATTGGAGTGACATTTGCTAACCTCTGGTCTCTAGGCATCTCTCCTGATTCCCATGACTTAGAAAAGATAATGGAGAGTGGCTTAGCAATGACTTCCGCTGTCTCCCTTAGCACACATGGGTGCATTGATCATTGAAGTCCTAAGAGTCTTTAAGTTTTGTATTAATTCTAGGCTGTTATTGTTGATAGAGTGTCTAGAAAATGAAAGCAGAATATGAGTGATGAATACTGAAATACACTCTAGAGACTTTGTAAAATCCTCAGTCTTAAGAATGAGGTCTCTGGGTCTGGGGTGTCATTAAAGATGCATTCAAATGGCCCAATATCAGGACTTGAATTGAACCCCTGGGTGTTTACTCAGCATAAATGATCACAACAATACAAAGGGATATATTGCTGGTTTTCTCATCTGTTCCTTGCTGTGCCATGACTCCTTTTCCTCCCTTTGTCTTCTTGCTTCGCCCCTGAAAAGGCCCAACTCTAAGCAGGACCAAGTCTGAGACCTAATGGATGAGATGCTGGGAAGAGCAAGAGGTAAGGAATTCTTCCTCCTCCATGTACCAAAGCAGAAGAGCTACTTAGGATTGTTCTCTCTCACATGGCAAAGTGAACTTTTGCTAACAGAGTGAATTTCTTTCTGCACTGAATGAAAAGTTTGTACTGAAGCAAGGCACACTATGATAGTGCTTTTTTGGTGTGGCAAGTACACATACAAAGTTTCCCAGACCATCCATCTTGGTGGGTGTGTATGGCTACAAGAACTGCCTTCACATGTATGTTGTAGAAAGCAGTTGTTACTGACGGCTGATTAGAAGTTAAGCAAGCTGCAGAACTGCTTTTATTACAATATAACAGAACCAGAACCACCATAACAAGTATTTGTCTGTTTCTACATCATGTGGCTTCTTTACCCAACAGCATCTTTTGTCCAGAATTAATCCAAGTTAACAACTCAACATGATGTGGCACCTCTGTTTTTTTTAAATCTCAGCACAAAACCAGCACTGGGCTGGTAATATTTTCCTGTTGCAGGAAGCATCATGTAGGGAATGTTTTCACCATTTAAAGCTGTGTATTTAATAGTTGTTCCCCACTTCTTCTGAAGTACATCGCTACATTATGAAAGGAGGTTGAATGGATGTTTAGATCAATACAAACACATGAAAGAGAAAGCAGACAGAACAGGAGCTGTGAAGCTGAGATAAATGTCTTCATTTCTTAGACAGTACACTGATCCTGAAGTTCAACAGGTCACCCTTATTTCCAAGTATATTATTACAATTGCATATCTATCGCTCTTTCTTTACAATCTCTGAAGCTTTGATGGAATAATTTTCTTCCCAAGGGGACAAAAAAATTTAGCCTTTATAGCATCAGGTAAAAAGAAAGAGAATGAATCTGTCAGCCTTTTCACCTCTTAACTAATTTTGATTGTGTCTTCTGAATGTAATCTCTAGGTTGCGAGCAGACTGCTATTAGAAGGGCAGGTAGTCTCTGCTATAGACTGAATTAACCGTGTATAATCTATAATACACTGCAGTGGGACTGGATGATCTTTTTTTCTGATGCTCTGTCACTTTGGAGGGAATACAGTTCAGTAGGAGAGGACCTTGTCCATCTAACACATCTGTTACTTCATCAATCTACCTGTGACCAGAACAGGCAGTGAACTGTTTGGAAACAGCCTGAAAACACTTTAAATTGTCATTGATGATGTTCCAGTATAACAGAAGAGCCTTCCCTCATTTGGGTTTGCTTCTTCATCTGGTGGTACAAAATGGGATTAATTTACCTGTACTAACACACCTGACAGCTTTTATGAAAAACTGTTTTATAGTATTTAAACTCTGCAAGTCTCTAGAGCACTGAGAAAAACTTGCTGCAATGTGCTCTTTGCATGTGGCTTTCATTGTCTGCAGTGTGTCGCTGATATTGAGGCTGTTCCCAGCTGCCCCTTTGTTGCGTTGACTGGAGGTTCCTCAGGGAATCACATGATGATCACTAGTCTTAGTGGAAGAATAACTACTCTAGTATGCATGGTCGTTCAGACTGAGGATCTGAACAAGCCACTTGGAGGCAGTGAGGATTACAACTTCAAAAAAAGATTAGGGTTTAAAATGTCCCCCGATTCTCTAACACCTTGAGCCATATGTAATGTTCTGCTAAAGAAGTTTTACATTCCTGAACTGACATTAAATATTAACTGTGTTAACAGAAAAATTAATTGCATTTTTGCCAGCACTTTTTCTTTTTTTTTTTTTAGGCTGCTGAAAACAACAGCCAAAGGGTACACATGAATAGTTTTCATACACTGCCACCTGTCGTTACTGTCTCCCCGTTTCAGCATTGCAATGCTGGGGATTTTATTCCTGCAGTATGAACATTCTTTGCAAGAAGTCTGTTACAAGCGCAGTTAAGCTGAAAGAACTGGAACGTGCTCTTGTGGCCAGGAGGTCCAACAGCATCCTGGGGGGGATCAGAAGGGGGTGGTTAGCAGATGGAGAGAGGTTCTTTTCCCCCTCTACTCTGCACTAGGGAGACCACATCTGGAATATTGTGTCCAGTTCTGGGCCCCTCAGTTCAAGAAGGACACAGAGCTACTGGAGAGTGCCTAGCACAGAGCAACAAAGATAATGAAGGAAGTCGAAAACCTCCCTTATGAAGAGAGGCTGAGGAAACTGGTTCTTTTTAGCTTGGAGGAGGCTGAGAGGTGACCTCATTAGTGTCTGTAAGTATGTAAGAGATGGGTATTAGGAGGATGGAGCCACGCTCTTCTCAGTGTCATCTGGTGATAGGACAAGGGGCAATGGGTGCAAGGTGGAACACAGGAGGTTCCATCTAAATATCAGAAGGAACTTCTTCACACTGAGGGTAACGGAGCATTGAACAGGCTGCCCAGGAGGGTTGTGGAGTCTCCTTCTCTGGAGACATTCAAGACCCGCCTGGATCTGTTCCCGTGCAACTTGGTCTAGGTGGTCCTGCTGTGGCAGGGGGATTGGACTAGATGATCTTTTGAGTTCCCTTCCGATCCCTAATGATTCTATGATTCTATATTTATGCATACTAAACTTAAAAAGGGTTGTGTCAGTGCATGAATACATTTACATGTCCTGCCTTACTTGCTACCTACAGCAGTAGTTTAAAAAAGAAAGGATAGTATTGCAGAGGTGGCAGGAAAGTAAAATGATTTGCCTGTAATTACGGGGTGATCACAGTGTGTTGAAGAGCGATCCTAAAGCAGTTGGGCGTACATGGCACTTACACAGTGATGAGCCAGCTGGCAAGATGCTAAAACCATTTTGAACCTGTGTGCATGCCTTGTCTGAGAGGGAATCCCTTTCTGCTCTAATTCAGCAGATTTAGGCCAATTCTTATTGCTTCCACAACTTGGGGCAGCAATCTTGAGCTCTGCTGCTGTAGCTCATCAACCCAGCAGAGCTAATTAAGTTCTGTTCTCATCTGCCTCTGTCCCTGTTGCCTGTAACATTTGCAAGATCTATAGGCAGAGATGTTTCTTTGTACATTCTGCTCTACAGGCTCATTACTGTTTTGGACTTAAGTGAATATTGTGTCACGTATGTATGTGACTCAAAATTTCTAGATCTAAGCTAACCAGGGAAAAGCTTCATGCTTTAGGGCCTAAAATGGCATGTCACCCTAGAATCATCTCAGACAGCAAGAGGCATTGTCCACTTCATTCCCAACGTAAGAAGGACATGGGAGCTCCTGGAATGTGTCCAGAAGAGAGCAACTAAAATATTCAGAGGGCTGGAGCACCTTACCTGTGAAGACAGCAAGTTGAGTTGTTCAGCCTGCGGAAGAGGAGGCTCTGAGGTGACCTTATAGCAGCTTTCCAATTTCTGAAGGGGACTACAAGAAAGCTGGAGGAGGCTTTTCACATGGATGCATAGCAAGAGGACAAGGGGAAAGGGTTACAGACTTGAAAAGGGGGGATTTAGGTTGGACATGAGGAAACAATTCTTCCTGCTGGAACAGGTTGCCCAAAGAAGTTGTGGCTACCCACTCCTAGACGTGTTCTAGGCCAGGTTGGATGGAGCCCTGACTAACCTGCTGTAGTGAATGTGTCCCTGCCTATGTAGAGGGGTTGGAACAAGGTGATCTTTAAGGTCCTTTCCAACCCTAATCATTCTATGATTCTATGATTCTATCAACAGGCAGCCCGGATTAACTTCTTACAGTTAATGAAGTTGACCTTACAAGCAAAGAACAGTATTTCTGTGGTCAAAGAGAACAAAATAAGCTTGTTTTTTAAGTAGAAGTGGTCAGACTTAGGCATCATGTGAAAGCAGATAAAAATCTTATTCCAGCAGGTTAACTCAGAAAATAGGTTGGAATCATGACAGTCTCCAAAGAGCACACATATTTACACAACAGCAAACTATTTAGACTGAGTCCAGTACAGAATTACACCTTCTTACAAACACTTGTAGTGGAGGGCAAATTAAAAAAATGTTATGGATTCATTTTGTACCTGTAATCATGGGAACAAAATTCCAAAAGGCCGTGTGTTGAGGACATTTTGGCTGCTCCTGAGAGATACATTGTTCAAGCCTACATGCACAATCCAGTCTATGAAGAGCAGGATGTGGACTACGTGACTGCAAGCAAGGGCACAATGTCCTTGTCTCCCTAAAAGAAGAATTGCATTCAGCAAAATAGTTAGCGAAATAAGTAACTTTTATGGAACTTTTCCCAGATGGCTGACCGCAAGATAGGTGTACCTTGTCCACGTCAGGGCGCATGGATAAAGCTAGTTATCCAATGTCTAGATGGCTTAGGCTCATGCATCCCCTCCCTTTACCAATCATATTCGTGTGGCATTTTGCGTGCATGTGCTGTTTAGCCAACCATATAAATGTGCTGCTTCACATGTAGCTGAAAATACATTATATAAAGACGGTGTGTTAGAGCAATAAAGTGGAACACTGATGATACCTCTATGAAGAATGTCTTTGATTCTGGGAGCTCCCCGCATCATTTGGTGACCCCAACGTGATCATCGCAAGTACGGTGGTGACAAATGGTTTGCTGGAGACTTCAAGAGGAGCGAGACAGTGGAATGGGGAGACTGGTTTTGCTGGATGACTTTGCAAGAAGCGATGAGGCAGCAGGTGGGAGAGCAGAGTGGAGGGGTCTGCTGGACCCAAGGACGTCAGACCAAAGTAGGAAGGGTCGCTACCTTCCCCCCGCTCCTGACAAGGCAAGCATGAAAGCTGAGTATGCTGCCGTATTGAAGCTCCTGCTAGGTATTCTTGCTGAGCGAGAGAAAGCAGTGAGTGAGAAGTCCCTAGAAAGGCTAGTTAGCTGGGGACGGGATCAGGATATTATTAAAAGCCCAGCCAGTTTATTTGACTGGGGTGTATGGTGTGAAGTAGATGATGAACTTTGGGAGAACTCATTACTGAGAAGGGAAAGGAGCC
>VZRI01003182.1:0-44784 GCA_013397515.1 Upupa epops
TGGACACAGTACTCTGGCTGAGGCTGGAGTAGAGGGAAAGGATTTTTAATATGTTTTTAAAAGCTGAGGAGCAGTGAGGGTTCAGTGAATGCCACCACCACAATCACATCATCCCGTCTATCTCTGGCTGCCCTCTGATGCCCATGGGGGAAAGCACTGGGTGGCTTCCCTATGCCAGAGAGGAGCTGTGTTCTGATACCAAATGCAAGCGTCTGTAGCCAACCTGCATGTGGATCTCTGGGTAAAAAGGTTTTGAGTTTTTCCCTGCACTCTATGGAAGACTCTCAGCTAAGTAATTTTTATTTTAATGTTAATTATATTTAAAATATGTGACACCTCTTAAGACATTGTGGATGTGGGGGGCTTTACAGCAGTTTGCCTGCTGATATGAGGCTGAAGGCAGTTACTGATTGGCGACAAAATCTCCCTTTTTTCTGTTTAGCACCCCTGCTTAGGCCCTTCAGATCTTCTAACAAGCAATACATTATTGCATCTCAGGTTTTTTTCTGTAGAAAATACTTATATTTTTCCAAGAATAGGACTCAAACTTTAGAACTTTAAAGGGATAAAAATCCTGTGTCTTCATGGGTAGCAACAGGGCAGAGGTAGTAAGAAAACCAGATAAATAGCTCAAAGTTAGAGCAGAGGCATGAGACATTAGACATCTAGTGTAGGCCATGTTACAAGCATTTTCAGTATTCTGCATGGAAAGGGTACTCCTTGTGAGTTTTGGACCTGAAAGAAATCAAAGAAGGAATGTTACTTCACTGACAACCTACATTTTATAGAGAGGTGCATTGGGTGCAACATAGAGCCATCAACGGAACATCTGCATCATGTAATTACAGGAAGAATACGTGGGTAGATGCACCCTCATTTATCTGGAACAGACAAAATGAACACACAGAACCTGGGTTTTTTTGTAATGCAAGTTAGAGAGTTTTCTGGAGACTGATTTCAGAGTAAGAGTGTAGGTTTGGTTGTTTTTAAGGTTTTTTAAAAATGTGCATATTAAACCCTTTTCTGGAAATGTATTTTTTCAAAAAAACAGTCAGAATTTGAGTTGGCATGATTCCTAAATAAACTGAATTTCATGCTACCTAGTCGCTGTGATATAAAATTCCACAATGAATATTACAAAACTTAAGAGCAGATAGGAAACAAACAGTAGCACTTACATACTCATTGCACAGATCCTCCAGTTTCTGTTAAAGGTGAGAATAGTTGCCATCTCCTCTTTACTCAGTTCAAAGTCAAACACCTAAAAGGAGAAACAGCTGGAAATCACCTCTTCAAACAAATCAAATGCTGTTCAGCAGCATCATGGACCATTAAACTAATGACTTGGTGCCATCCTTAGGAAAGAGTAAGTAAGCATAAAGAGAAGCATCCCAGTCCTTCTGCCATGAGGAATGACTGATCACTACTTCTGCATCAATCACTGCTTGCTGTGCAGGGGGAAGACACAGAGCCCTGAACATGCCATGTACCCAGGTCATTCCTAATGACTCACCTTGATGTTGTCCACAATGCGCTGTGGTGTGACAGACTTGGGAATCACAATCACATCTCTCTGGATCTGGAAGCGAAGGAGAACCTGCAGGAACAGACAACGGAGTCAGAGGGACAAGAGTTCCTGCTCTGGAAGAAGCAGAGCTTGTTCCAACAGCTGCTTTTCCTAAGCTATATCCACTCCTGCACAGATGCATTTCAAATCACTTCTGTCCCTGCAGCCCAGGTACCACTTCCTGGAGGACAAAGATGATGGTGGAGGCTGCTCAGGAGACCTCCTTTCCCATCCAGTTTTGTGGCAATGATTTCCTTTTCTTCCCACCAGGATTTCAGTGGTCTATGCAAGGCTTTCACTCTTAGCAAGAGGGTTTGAGCAGGGAANCTCTTTGATCTTGGGGTCTTCCAGAAGGGAAGGATCCTCTGGCTTAGCCCTGCACAGATGATTAAAAAATGATTTTTAAAAAATGATTGAAAGATGATTAGTAGCAAGAAACCTTCATAGATCCAGCCTAGCAACTGGAATCTGCCTCTAGATGAATGATTAATGGTACACTTGTAGCCTCAATATTTCAAGCACAATCCATGCCAGCTCCTTCACAAATTGCAAGGCTGTCTTACCATGGTCTGTCAGGAGAGCCAAGGGGACAGTATGCAGTCACAGCAATCCCTTTGGATTGACAGTACTTGATCAGCTTCTCCTGGGTGAGGTATGGATGACATTCAATCTGCCAACACAAAGACACAGAGGCTGTAATGTTATGCTCAATGGATTATCTCCTAATCCAACTAGAGGATGCCTTTTTCCTTCATTTGCCAGTGGACTGTTTAATAATATCCATCCTTAGTATTGAAGATCCCTATTCTTATGTGAAGTGCTCACACCATTTTTCTCTGTCAAAAAGCTCATTTCTGCATTTTTTATTCTTCCAGAAAGGGTGTTTCCATGGAAATACTGTAGCATTCATGAACAGTGGTTCAGCAAAGTGAGACAAGAAACCAGAAGTATCCTAGTGCCTTTTGTACTTGGAAATACCCACGGAGCAGTGTTTAGATACATGCTATGTCCAATTTTTTCTGTTTTTCTCTCTCCTCATTCAACTATAATCAGATTTTTATAGTCCTTGGGAACTATTCACCTGCTGTCACTTCACAGCTTACCTGGTTATTTACAGGCTTGTGCTTTAGTCCTGGCTTGTTCAAGATTCTTTCAATCTGCTCATGGTTAAAGTTGGAGACTCCAATGGCTTTCACCAAACCAGCATCAACCAGCTCTTCCATGGCCTAACACAAGGAGGAGGAAAATTGTCATATGGTATGCAGTGCAGATCATGAAGCTGTTCTTTCTGATACAGCTTGCTTGCTGTCAGGAGCAGCACAAAGTAAATATTTAGAATTGCAAAGTTCATTGGGGGAAAAGCAGGTACTGGTCTATTTGTGCTGTCTCACCCAGGACCAAATTCTCATTTCCTTCTCATTGCATGAAGAAAAGAACAACAGAACTTATCCATCCACTATTGTGCAAGCGGTGGAGGGCTATGCCCTGTACTGTAAGCAAGATGTCAACCTAAACTGTGTTCCCTTCTGTCAAAATTATTTCAGAAATTCAAGAAGAGTGCAAGAAACATGGTGAAGACAATTGTACGGCTGTTACAGCCAAGAAACAGGCTTTTCCTAACTCATTCTCATCTGTGGCTCCACTGGAAGTGATTGTGCGGCTCACTGTGCATCAGGCTGTCAAGTAAGTTATTCCTATTCCCCAAGTGCCTAACTGATGACTAAACATGCACATTATGAAAAGCTACTTTGTACTGCCTTGCATTCCTTCCAACTAATTTTGCATCTATGAGACGACAGTTCTGTGACCCCTGAAGGTAAGGAAAACATGGAAGAGACTACTAGGGGCAGAAGACATATCTCTTCTGCTGTGGCTGACTCACCTCCCATGTCTGTAGAATATTTGTGTTGCTGGGGATGGCCATGCCTTTGTCATCTTTGGGAAACAGCTCCTCTCCTGCCTGTCAATGACAAAGAACTGCTTGAAGTAATCTCTGTTAGTATAGTAGCTATGTAGAAGAACCCATCAGAAACATAAGAACCTAAAGTTAATAGGTTAACTGTGACACAGGGAGGACGATATTTCTTCCAGCCAGCAAAACATACTCTGCTTGGGATAGCTTTCAGATGAGCATTCTTTGGATTTGTAAAAGAAAGATAAAGTGCCATAGGTTGTGTTTGTCGCTGAGATGTGTGATCTTAGTGCCAAATCTGCCTCTCCCACTACCAGAAAGGAAGAGGATGCTGTGAAAGCAGAAATCTTAGGGGCAGAGCTCAAGAGCCAGGCTGATGTGGGCAGAGTAAAGCTGAATCAGAGCACTGGTGCACACAACAGACAGATGGTCTTTCTGGACTGGAGCAGCAGTAGTGCTGCTAGTGTTACTGGCAGATTTGAGGAGGGAAAGTTAAGGGCATTGCAGTTACTGTACCTTGAAACCAATAGGCCAGTGAATGAGGTAGAGATCCAGATAATCCAGTTTCAGGTCAGCAAGAGTCTTCTGGCAGGCTCCTTTCACCAGAGGCTTCTCATGAAATGTGCACCATAGCTAGAGACAAAAAAAGTAATGCACACCATGACCTCCTGTGCTAAAGCTATCTCCTGCAGAAGACAAAAATGCTGCTGCTTCTTTGGAAGGTGATGTGGAATGAGGCCATCCTAGCGCTTTGCAGATGTAGCTAGCTCTGTAGTAGGACTGGCCTGTGACACTGAACTCAGACTGTGTCATCTTCTCACACATTAGACATGATGGCAAGCCCAGCTGCTGGAACAAGTGCCATGTACTGCCAGGCTCACCTACTCTGCTGTGCTTTAGCAGTCAGTGAGGTGCTATTACAAACCTGTTTCTGCCTCTGTATCAATTCATGGCTCCAGGTGGTCTCACAGGTTTTTACCTTGCTTGGTACTACCTGGCCCATTCTCCCTTTTTTGTTTCTCATGTTCTGGATCATTTGGTCTGCAGATGCCTCTCCTCATCTACTCCCCAGCACTTCTGGAATTCTTCAGCAGAGTGACACACCATTGTAGGGCACTGACACAGCTTATCCTTGCCAACTTTTCATACAGAATAAACTGAAGCAGTAAGCTTGCATTAAGAGTGAGTTTAATCATGAGCTGATCATCCCCCTGTACTGGTGAGGCCACAACTCAAATATTGTGTCCAGTTCTGGGCCCCTCACTATAATAAGGGCATGGAAGTGCTGGAGCATGTCCAGAGAAGGGCACCAAGGCTTGTGAATGGTCTGGGGCACAAGTCCTATGAAGAATGGCTAAAGGAACTGGAGTTGTTTAGCCTGGAGAAACGTAGTCTGAGGGGAAACCTTATCACTCTCTACAGCTACCTGAAATGACTTTGCAGTGATTAGAAGCATAGCCTCTTCTTGTTGTTGGCAAGTGATAGGACTAGAGGAAATGGCTGCAACTTGTGTCAGGGAAGGTTTAGGTTAGATGTTAGGAAGAATTTCTTCACTGAAAGGATTGTTGGGCATTGAAACAGGCTGTCCATGGCAGTGGTGAAGTCACCATCCCTGGAGCTGTTTAAACAAAAATATTTAAACATGATGCTTAGGGACATGGTTTAGTGATAATCTGGCAGTGCTGTCTCAAATGATGGACTTGATCTTAAAGGCTTCTTCCAACCAAAGAGATTCTGTGATTCTGTTAATTGCTTTATTCTACTTAATAAAATTTGTTTGCAGTACTTAAGATTTCTGGTATGAAAATACTATATATTCTCCCACTCTTTCCCCAAAGTGTAAGATCATCAGATCCTTACCTTACTGACGATGAAGAGGTCCTCTCGTTTGACAACACCTTCCTTGATTTTCTGCTGGATTCCAGCCCCAACTTCAGTCTCATTCTGATACACGTAGGCACAGTCAAAGTGGCGGTACCCAGCATCGATTGCAGCCATCACTGCAGCTGTTACTTGCCCAGCTGAGGACTAACAGTAATCCAAAGTCTTAAGAATCTCAATACGTATTAAATATCTCTCTTCTACCATAATTAAAATGTTAAAACCACCAAAAGCAATGCCCCACCTCCCCCAGTTTGTTGGTTTCCTTTCTTTACAAAACAGTATGTTTTGCAGACAAAAACATGAGCTTCTGGGCTTGAAGCCAGTCCAACAATTTATCCATAACCCCACTCTTACACAAATTCAGCCCAACAGCTAACTAGAGCAGATCTCCAGACAGAAGGACAGCTCTCGGCAGCTGAACTGGACGAACCCACTTTTCTGTCAAGGAGCTCTGCAATACTGGTGCTTTTCTCTCAAGATGTTACCTTCCAGGTGCCTAGCCCCACAAGGGGCATCTTGGCTGTGTTGCTCAGCTGGATGTAGTTTGCCATGGCCCTGCATGCAATCTGGACAGCCCCAGCCCCTCTGCGGTTGCCTCTTGCCTGACTGGTTAACAGTGACTGACTGCTTGCCAGAGCAGGGGAAGTTGTTGGAGCAACAGAGCTCTGGGATCTCCCATAAGCCACAAGCAAGGCTGTGGCTTTTTCTCTGTACTCAACTCACACAGGTTAATGTGAAAGCTGAAGTTAAATAAAAACCATGGAGGTGATTACCTCTCCAGGGCATGCAGTGGTGCATCCTGCCGACCTTTGCTCCTAATGAATTTCCTTATCAAAAAATAAGGGCTGGGGCAGCTGGATATTGATCCAGCTTGTGCTCGTTCAGGGTTCATGCCTGTGCCCTGTCATGGTTAGCTCATTTGTATCTCACTTGTGATAAATGCTAGGGTGTTGCAGCACCCCCTTGGTTACCTGATGGAGAGTGTTTTTCATTCACCTGTGCTTTAACTAGCAATTTGTCATTGATAAAGCCAGGAAGCTTGACCCAAAATGAGTCAATAAAAAGGAGTCCCAGGAAGAACAAATGGGACAGAGGTGGTTTGCTCTGAGTACATGGAGTAGCTCCCTTGCTGCTGACTCTGTGTCTGTGGGCTGAGCTCTTTTGGCTGAAGCACTGTGTGCCCTGATAATGATGACTGCCTGGTTTGGTCCCAGGAGCCTCATGATGTTGCATGGTGATGAAGTAGGACAGCTAGAGAAGCCTTGGCCTGAGTTTACAGAGGAAGAACTCGTTCCTTTTTTACCCCCATGCACAAAGTTCATGGTATCTACACTTCCCAGGCTAGGAAGTGCAGGTCAGGGGAGAACAGGGAAGTTCACTCAGGACATGCACGCCAAAGGTAAAAAGTAAAAATAACTCACGTTTTTTCCTTATCTCAATAGACTATCCCTCTGGTAAAAATTCAGTTACTTGTTTTCTTTTCACTTTTACTTCTCTTTGTTTTATTGGAACAAGCAAATGGCATAGTCCCATAGCTTGTTTTTTATTTGGCAATGCATTCATAAAGAAGAGATTTATGATGCTGAGAGGGACATGTGAGTTTAGAACAGAAGAACTGTCCTGTAGCTACATAGTCATTGTGAATGTCATGCATAACGAGTGTTATCGATTTCTGCACAGAAATGGAACAGGATCCAGGTAATGAATGGCAGTGTTTCAATCTTTGCACACACGGGGGCAGAGTTAAACTGCTGTGTGGCCGTTGCTTTTGCATTGCTTCAGTCATCTCTCATCTTGCATTCCTTGGATTCCGCAATAATAAGAAGGTGTAAATCTCTCTTCCTCCTTTTTTTTTTTTTGAGGGTTTTTCCCTAAAAAGGATAAGAAGAACAGAAATGGAAGTGGCTTACATTTGTAAGAAATAAATAGGCATGAACATTTTCTGGTAGTGACTCAAAAGATACAATCTGAGTTTTGAAGAGCAAATTAGCAAGTATCACTAAAATGCCAGCTTGCTGAATCATATAACCCTTAAACTCAAGGCACAGAAAAGAATTTCTTTTTCCCCGCTGTCCTTTGCAATTAAATGTGTGAGACCGCTTTTCCTGCCTCAACTCACCATTCTTGCTCAAAGATGTTCCAACATGCTTATATATGTGGGGGGAAACAGAATCATAGAACAGTTAACAGTTTTGTCTGGAAGAGACTGGAGAGGTGGGTTAATGTGGGACTAACAGATACTTCTGATTTTCTCTTTGCTGTGAAAAGAGCAGTACCAAAGCATCAATGAAGACCATACCTTCTCAGTTGTTTCTGTGAAGAATGGGCTTTGCAATGAGGGGATAAGGAACTAAGGGAGAGGCACTGTGGCCAAACTCCAAACTAAACTTATCTATAACCACAAAATTTGCTCAGACCTATGTTTCTGTACAGTTCTATTGGTAGTCACAGGAATAACATTTTCTTCTCCTGTGTATGCAGACTGTAGGTTTTCCAAAAGGCTCATCACTTTTGAGAACAGTTTGCTATTTTTCTTACCAAGTGAAGGCCCTTGTCCTTGTGGAAAAATATTTTCATGCTCCATTTCATGTTTCAGCCATCAACCATGACTAGTTTTGACAAGAGAAGAGGTACTTCCAGTGCCTTAACAGTGAAGGACAGACATGGTTTCCATTTTTTTACACACAAAAGTATTGAAAATATTTTCCTCATGTTTGAAATACAAAGCAAAACAAAGCACACAGTAAAAACAGCGACTTCCTCTTGGTTAGGAACAACATAAAAGATGCCACTGCAAAATCTGTGTGATTAGAGCTGAATAGAAATTGCTTTATAACCTGAACTTGTACACAACAGGGGAGCCAGGTTGTTTTAGCTGACTGAGTTACTCCAGTTTTGTGAATATGAAAGTAGAACCTCGTGGTCTTTCTCCTGTCACATGGCAGTACCTGTGAGCAGTGTGAACATCTATTGGCAATGTGGAAGGTCCAGTGAATCCCACAAGTTTGGCTCATTACTCTTCACTAATCCATACATGTATACGTATGTATGTGTGGTCCAGGTTTGCTGTAGGGCTGTTCAAATAAAATACCATGTTCAGTTTTGGCCACCTCAAAACAAGGCATTGGGGTCCAGAGATGGACAATAAGGTTGCCAAAGAGTCTGAAGAGCAAGCCTTATGATGAGCAGTTGAGGAAGCTGGGGCTGTTTAGTTGAGGAGAAGAAACTGGACTCCACACGATCCAATATGCATCAAAGCAAAGACCCTTTATTGTCCTAAAACTGTCCCTTATGTACAGTTTTTTCTATCCCTATACACATTCATGCATGTGCTGATTGGAAGCTTTGCTAAAGTATTTGCCAAGCATCAAGAATTACCTTATAATTGGTTCACCATTATCTGAAGAATGCACACAAAGGTTTCTGCCCACATGCTGTTTGGTATCACTCCTTGTGTAGGCACCATTAGTTTCTGTTTTAGCCCTCCAAGGATAGGTCAAGCTAACATTTCATATGGCTGGCTCACAAGATGTCCATTTCCGGTAAATACGTTCCAACATTTAGTCTGAAGAAAAGGAGGCTGAGGAGAGAGCTTTTTCTGTCTACAGCTACCTGAAAGGAGGTTATAGAGGGGTGGGTGTTGTTCTCACAAGTAACAAGAGAGAGAGGATAAACTGGCTTCAAGTTTTGCCAGGGGAAGTTTGGGTCAGACACTAGAAAAAACTTCTCTGTTGAAAGGGTCATCAGGCACTGGAACGGGCTGCCCAAGGAGTTGGTTGGATCATCATCCTAGGACATTCTTAAAAGTTGTGTAGATGTGGAGCTTAGGGACATGATCTAGTGGTGGGCTTGGTACAGTGAGGTTAATGACTGGACCCAATGATCTTAAAGGTCTTTTCCAACCAAAACAATTCTATGATTCTATGACTTCTGTGCTCTCTGCTGCGTCATTTCAAGAAGAAATTCAAGGCATGTAGGAAGGAAGCAATGAGCTGCAAATTGTTCATGCAGGAGTCTTATAGCTATTATCTTGTCTTGAGAATCTCACTTGATCTGTTACCAGAACATGTCTGTAACCTGAAGGGTTGGGAACAGATAGTGGTCAAGTGTGGGTTGCTGCAGAAGCCAAGAAAATTGTTTGGACCTGTGTGTGCTCCCACCTGCACCCATAAACTACATGTAATCCAGAAGAACCAGACAAAGTAGCTTCTTGGTGTTTAAAGTTGATGAGCACCTGTATATTTAGATGGGCAAGAGGCCTTGGTCAACAAATACCAGGGGTTTCATTTATGTTATATTTCTAGAGATATTATAACATCTTCCCCATAAAAAAGTGATTGTTTGTGACCAGATCATAGAATCATTAGGGATTGGAAGGGACCTCAAAAGATCATCTAGTCCAATCCCCCTGCCACAGCAGGATCACCTAGACCAAGTCACACAGGAACAGATCCAGGTGGGTCTTGAATGTCTCCAGAGAAGGAGACTCCACAACCCTCTGGGCAGCCTGTTCCAACATTCCGTTACACTCAATGTGAAGAGGTTCCTTCTGATATTTATAGGGAACCTCCTACGTTCCAGCTTGCACCCATTGCCCCTTGTCCTATCACCAGATGACCTTGAGAAGAGCCTGGTTCCATCCTCCTGACACCCACCCCTCACATATTTAGAGACATGAATGAGGTCCCCCCTCAGCCTCCTCTTCTCCAAGCTCAAGAGACCCAGCTCCCTCAGCCTTTCCTCATCAGGGAGGTGTTCTGCTTCCTTCATCATCTTCATTGCTCTGCACTGGACACTCTCCAGCAGCTGTGTTCTTCTTGAACTGAGTGGCTCAGAACTTGACAGAATTCTCCAGATGCAGTCTCACTAGTGCAGAGTAGAGGGGGAGAAGAACCTCTCTTGATCTGCCACCACCACCCTTCTGGTCCCGCCCAGGATGCTGTTGGCCCTGTTGGTCACAAGAGCGCATTGCTGGCTCACAGTCATCTTGCTGTCCACTAGGACCCCCAGGTCCCTTTCTCCTACACTGGTCTCCAACAGGTCAGACCCCAACCTATACTGGTACCTGGAGTTGTTCTTGCCCAGATGCCAGACTCTACACTGACCCTTGTTGGACCTCATTCAGTTTCTCTCTGTCCAGCTCTCTAGCCCATCCAGTTCTTACTGAATGGCAGCACAGTCTGCTGGGGTGTCGGCAACACCACCCAGCTTTTTGTCATCAGCAAACTTGCTGGCAGTGAACCCTAACCCCTCATCCAAGTCATTAATGAATAGATTGAAGAGGACTAGTCCCAGTACCGATCCTTGGGGAGTCCACTAGATACAGGCGTCCAACTAGACTCTGTCCCATTAATCACTACTCTCTGGCTTCTAACCTGCAGCCAGTTCACAATCCACCTCACTACCCAATCATCCAGTCCACACTGCCTCAGTTTGGCCACGAGGATGCTATGTGAGGCTGTGTAAAATGCCTTACTGAAGTCAAGGTAGACCACATCCACTGCTCTGCCACCATCTGTCCACCCGGTTATGCCCTCATAAAAGGCTATCAGGTTGGTCAAGCATGACTCCCCCTTGGTGAAGCCATACTGACTGTCCCTAATGACCCAATATATACTACTTCTGCAGATTCTTTCTTAAAAAAGGATGGTCCATAATGCCTTTTTTTTTCCTTACAGATCCATTTAATTTATATTTTGTAGTATATTTTGGATTAGAGGCAAAATATTTTTTCCAGATTCTTCTGTGGACAGCTAGTTCTGATTGCAGTAGTGAGGAACAGACTACAGACAGATCAACAAACTGTGAATGTCATGTACACAATTCTTTAAACTAATGGACTTGCATGTAAGTGAAAGAGGATTGAGATGCAAAGTAGAATTGAAACATTCCGGAAAGTTGGATATTCTGACTCACCACTCACGCATGATTTATTTATGAGTCCTGTCTGCAGTTCCTCTCATGCTCCATTTTCATTAAAGAAATTGGGGTGGGGGGTGTGGGGGATGGCAACATGAATTGGCTTGTGATACACATCTATCTAATTGCTTAACATCTACAATTTCCTGGGAAAGAACCCTGTGAAAGAAAGGCCTGATTATATTGGTTTGTTTGTTTTTAAGTCAGAAGCAACCTCAGTGAATTTGCAGAAGTTACAGTGCAGTAAAAAAACAAGAGTGCCTCAGTGCTTCTGTTTATATTAACTAGTCATGACACACAGGACAGATTTTTTAGGTAGGAAAATAATTGTGCTCCATTCAAAACCAAACTAAACATCATTAAGGCTTGTTTTGTAACCTGGTGAGCTGCAAGAGAGCCCATGTCATGGAAAGAAATGTAAGAAGACAATTCTCTGTGATTTATAGAACATTTATGAGAACACAAACATAATAAATGCAGACAGAGATAGCTCTGTACTTACTAAGTTCTTAGTTGACCCAGGCTTCCTTGCAATGTGGAAGTAGAAAACTTTATAACAGCTTCTTCGGAGGCAAAGCGTTCATGTCACAAAAAGACACGGGTAGGAGTGAGCTTGAATATGGCTTCTGTATGTTGGTTGTTCTCCCAATTCTGCAATGACACTGGAGTTCCCATTTTGTCTTGGGTTAGGAAAGGGGAAAAATCCCAAAAACAAAAGGAAAGACAGCCAGATCTCAAGGGATCTCGAATAGAATTTATCAGGCAAGAGCAAACAGGTTCTGGAAACAAAAAGTGTTTATTGAAGCTCCATCTAAGCACAAAAAAGAAGAAAGAAAAGCCTAAGTAGGTGACACAATAAAAAACTGCCAGGAACTCCGTCACAATGCCATTACACACATTCTGAGAAAAGAAATGGGTAAAGCATTCATTAGTGGTCTTTGGTGTCTGGTCAGATCCCCTGGAGGAAAGGGACACAGGCAGCACAGTACAGCAGCATCAGGGGAGACCCACTCCAGGATACTTCAAACCCCAATTTCCTGACATTCTGCCAAAGGTTTAAGAGTTATCACACATTCAGCTTCTTGTGCAAATGGTTCTGTCCAGCTCCCTGTTTGCCAAAGTTTTAAGAGACCAGTATCTTTATGATCTCACTCTCTCTGTCTTACCAGAGGCTTCTCTCAGTGGCAGAGCTGAGATACAGCATCTAGATTGGGAGAGAGACAATGTGGCACTGGTTATGTGGGCCACTCCTTTTATGGTAAACAGGCCTGTATCAGGGGCCTACTCCTCTCTTTCCTCTTTCTCTGTCTCCCAAGTGGTTATGGCTCTGTTGTGGCGTAGAGAGAAAAAAAACCCAGTTTGTATCACCCTCTCCTTTTTTTAATTTTCAGTATTGTAACAGTAGCTTAAGTATTGTCATTTGGTGGGACAAAGCCACGTGCGGGAGGGAGTGGGAAGGTGGAGGGGGGAGGTCTCCTGGGGAAGCAGAAAAACTTCTTAGGTTTACTTTGGACTTTATTTTTGAGTGGGAAATTTTCTAATGTTATGACTGGAAGTTATTTCTGAGCGGGAGTTCTCAGCTCTATGATTGGTTATTATTTGGAGCAGGAAATCTGTTCAGTTCTGGGATTGGTTACCATGACTATTTCAAGGGGCTTTGAGGAGATGGGTTTAGCCTTCTTCAGGGCTGTCTTTGCTGCTGAGTTTCACTGCTTCTGGACCCTTTGGTTCGACGCAGAGTTCTGCCTTTCCCTCCCCTGGAGCTGCTAACTTACTGCCACTCACCCTGCTGGAGTTTCCCTTTCCCCGACCCTGCCGTGGGAACAAATCCCTGCAGAAGCTGCTTTGCAGTTTTTTCGCTATTGCTTTGCTGCAGCCACTTTTCTCCATGGATTTTGTCCAGGCTCCAGTGCTTTACCTCCTGCTGGTTCCCTGGCGACCAACATTCACCCTTTTTGGAGGATGGTAGGTTTTTGGTATAGAGTACAAGTTTTGGAAAAGGGAATTACCTTTGTTTTGTTAACACTGTTATTTAATAAAACTTTATAAAGTTATTTATTTTTTCATTTGCTTTCCGGGTGTTAAACCTTTTTTATCAGTTAGACTGTAGAGAGGGGAATTCCTAACTGGGTCTCTGTGCTGTAATAGTTTAGCAAAGGGAGTTCTAAATCGGTTTGGGTTGGTGCCTGTAATTCTAGCTCTCAGCTAGAGTTCAACAGGCAATGAAGTAACTTTGCTAGAAAGACAACAGTTTATTGAACCCATCACCAAGAAGAAAAGGAAAAATATCCCCAAATAAGTACAAGAATCAAAGAGATAGGACAGAAACTGTATCACGATGCCTTTACACCCACACTGAGAGATATGGGAGAGAGCTAACTTATTGGGTTTTGGCCTTAAATGAGAGCTCTGGGTAAGAGTGTGTACATCAACACTCAGAACCACAAACACCCACTACACACACACACACTCCAAACCTACTTTCCGGAAGAGAAAGGGGTGGGGAGGATGGCAGAAATACAGCACAAAATATACATTTGGTGATTGCAGAAAAGTTCCTTTTCCCGATCCTCATGCAGACATCAGTCCTCTGTGACGTCTCTGGTGTACTTCTAGTTCCAGTTGGCTCGGGGCTCTTATTTGAGGCTATAGCAGTGTCAAACGTGGAGGATACAACAGAATTCCAGACTCTCTCTCTGTTTGCCAAAGGCTTAGGAAATCAGCACTTGTGATCTCTCTCTCTGTAGAGGCTTCTCGCAGTCTCTCAGTGGCAGAGTATACAGGATTGTTGCCAGCCCGGTGGAGACAACCAACATGGGGGAGCCACACCTGTTATGGCATATAGGCTCTTTGGGATCTCGTCCAAGGGCTTTCTACAGGCCTTATGCTGGGCCTTTATTTTTTCTCCCCTGTGGTCAGGCACCAAGGGAGGCAGAGGGTTAAGAGCTCACCTCTGTTTGATATCTTCAAAGGCCGTTTGCTGTAGAAGCGCCTGTGTGGAGGAGCTGCCTTACTCTGCTCAACTGCCAAGGACAGGAATGAGCTGGTGCGGCTTTTCTGTATCTGAGCCCTCAGTGAAAGAGGGAAGGCCTGCAGGTTCACCCCCACAGAAGGGGATTTGCAGATACGGAGACCAGCTTGTCTGTTTGGCCTCTCTGAGCTCCCCTGCAAAAGAGGGCCATGGCTACCCCAGCAGCAGAGTTGCAGCTGGGCTTCCACCCTTTGGGGGCAGGGGGTTGAGAGCCAATGCTTACCCCCACCCCACCCTTGGGGGGCGGGGGGAGCTCTCTCTCCTAAGGTAGTTCTCCGTCGCTGAAGACGTGTTGCAGCTAAAGAGGACAAAGATGGTGACAGGAAGAAAAGGAAGAGGAGGAAGTACCTTCCTTTTATGGACCTGTAGAGTCCAGACTAGGAGGTCTGATAGGAAAGCCACCTCCAACTTCAAAATAAAATGCTTCTTCAGCGTAATAGCACCATAAGTAATATTTGAAAATTTGGTAATTTTCAAACCAGCACATCTCTCCCCAAAATTTGGCCCAAACTCGAGATAGACTCTGAGGGAGGAAAAGAGTGAAGAGCTTACCACCTTTGAATATCCAAAGAGGATCCAGGAATGGTGTGTGGCCTCTGCCAGGAATCAGGCTGGGGCTGGTGGTGACTACAGTCCAAGGGTTTTGCTCCCTCTGCCTTCCCTGGGTAAAAGGGAAGTGTCCTGTCGTCCTCCCCCCCGCGGTGGCAGGGCCTTGTCCCCTCGCACCGAGGCGGAGGAGGAAAGTGTGAGCGTTTGGCCCTGTAGAGCTCTCTAGCGAAGAGGACGAAACAGGAACTCCACTCCCTTTTATAGACTCTGTCCACCAATCTCCTGTAGGGTCAAGAAACTGACCTAGGGGTCTGCTAGGAAAGCTACCAGTTTCAAAATAAAATGCTCTTTCGACATAAAAGCACAAAAATCAACGCTTCAATATTTGGCAGTTTTCAAACTACAGCACAGGGGAAAAAAGCTTTCTGCTAGCAGGGCCAGAGCTGGAGCCCGCTATCAGCAGCTAGGAAGCGCAGCCACCACATTCTGCCACTACAGGAGCACAGCTCCACGTGTGCAGCATCTCAGCCCCCCTCATCCCGCGGCTGGACCTGAGGCCGTTTCCCTTTGTTATCTTAAATGGGCCATTTTTGCTGACAATGGCTCCAACTTCTCTGAGCAGGCTGGGAAACCACCTGGGGAGCGCGGTCCCTCTGCCTCCCTCACCATCTAAAACAAATCATATACTACCTTGGGATTAAAAGGAAAGAAGAGATTATATGAAAACCTATCTTTTCCTAACCTAGAACACTCTTCTAGTAACATAGTCCAGACCCTTATGTGCTGCTCCCATGCTCTAGTATCAGCACTATCCAGTCTGTTTTCTAACTAACTTATCATGCCTTGACTAGACAACTCCTTGCTGCTTTCTATTTTTCAGAGGCCCTTTTTAATTATCTCTTTCCAGACAGTTTCTTACTGACGTCTGATGTCTGCAGCACTTTGTTTATCATAGGGAAAAAATGGCAGATTAATCAGAAAAAAAGGCAGATTAATTCTCTTTGCTTTCAATACTGCTACAATACATTAATCTGTACAGTACTTACTAGAGCACAGTAAAATGTCCCAAATAAAAGCCTGCAATGTAAACTACTCAAAATCCACAACATTTAGAAGTGAACCTTGTAGATCTTCAAATACTGTTTCTTGCTTTAGCAATGGAAACAATTTTGGTTGTAAGAAATGTTGTTTTTCCAGCCATTGGCACCTTGCACAACTGCTTTTAGAGCTGTTTTGGGGGTCTAGAACTGTATCCTTGATAGCTCCTGCAGAACACTGGGTTCCACAAAGTTTCCCATCGCATCTAGACTCTTGTTGGGGTAAGGTGTTTATGTAAAGCTGTCTATGTGATGGTTGTGAGGACATAAAGAATATAAGGTTTTTTCCCATGTGTATGCTTTCAGCTTGGAACATGCAGAAATTAAATAATTGAGCTATGATTTCAGACGGAGGGACAGAAGTCACGTTTTACTTGAGAGAAACATTGCCAGTACCTAGTCACAGGTATTATGTAGGAAAGTTCCCATCTTGAATTTGGACAACAATGTCTCACACAGCAGCTTTCCTCCATCTGTTTTGCATATAACGAAGCATTTGTGGAGATTCTCCCTTCTTTTCAGTCATTTATTTAGTAGTTAATGATTTAGAAAAACTTTTGAATTTACTTAAAGACTAAAACTGTGGTTCTGGTGACAAATGCAGAGTTATTTTAAGTGCTCACACTTTCACTTCTTTTTTATGTTTGTTTTTTTTTTTTTTGTGTTGGAACACATTTTCCCCGCAAGCAATGGAGCTGGAGTAAATAAGAAAAGTAGAATTTCTCCTCCACATGGACTTAACACTTTTGGTTTTAACATAAAAAGAATTCACGCAGATGCATGAAGTTATATGTTTTCTCCATACCCAAACAGGATGAAAGCTCCACTGTATTTACATATGGAAGCAGCCTTGTGTTTAGGCACTACTAACAAAAAGTGGAAAAAGCCCTTTGTTGAGGAGCCCATATTGTAATTGGCTGAGTAACTGGAGTGCAAGTACCCCTCACTGCTCCGCCAGATGCACCCTGAAGTTGTAGGCTTGGGTTAAAATTTGATTATGTCATATATTGGTAAATGGGTGTAGTTGAGTGATGAAAAATTACCCACACATAGGTACACTTGAGACAAGAAAATGTTGAGAACCACTTGTGCAGTTCATGCAAGATGTGAGTAGCACTAATAAAAAGACAGAAGTACAACTGGCATGTCCTTGCCTGATACATGGTCTCTGAGCTGATGGAGAAAGCTTTATTTTCCTTGTAAGGGAAAAAGATCTTGTGTATAGAGATGTATGAAGGACTTCGGGCCAACAGGACTGTGTAACACTTCAAGTGAGATGTGGCTGTGGTTTCAGGCACAAGGTAAACAGTTTCCAGTCCATGAATACATATAATTTTGCTTGCGATTCAGCTAAACAGGTGGGTTTAGAAACTAGGTTTGGGTAACAACATGATATTGATCTCTTGCAGTTTTCCTGGAATAGAAAGAATGAAGCTGACTGATCAACAGTGAATGCAGTCATTTTTTAACCCAGAAAATGCACAAGTGTAAAAAGAATAGGTTAAGGAGACTGAAGGTCTGGATGTGTGAGTTGGTTATGTGTTATAAGGAAAGGTGTCCCTCCTGGAAATCACTATTCTGCAAACAAAAAGGTTAATAAACAGTGTGGGCTGCTCCCTTCCCTGTCCACATTTCAGCTGGTTCTTGGAAGAAATAAAACAAGGTTAGTTTCAAGGAGAGGAGATAATCAGTGTACTGAGGGTTGATGGCTGGGAGATGGATGTAGCTCAGGTGATTTTATAAAGTTAACAATTCCATGACCTCTCAGTTAAATGAGAACATGTTTAACTCTCTGCATAGTGTGTTGTGCTTTCAGAGGTTTCTTAAAACACACTTGGCCTCCAATGAAAGGAAGCCATCAGAAAAGTTGTAGAGCAATGTGAGGGAACAATGAGTATGGATAGCAGCCAGAGAAAAGACAGGATTTAGGACTTTAGTGGAGGAAAAGTGTCCAAGTGTTGAAAACAGCTTGAATGGGCCTGAATCTGAGAAAAAGAGGAGGATTCCTTTGTCACTCATTTGGGTAGCACAGAGAGTGGCCATGGCTGCTGGGAGCAACTGGGAGTGGAAAGGAATAGGGAGAGTCTAGGAGGAAAGGCACAAATTCATGCAGTAGAAAACACCCAGGGGGAAATTTTACAGAGAAAATTGCAGTTATTAAAGTGTGAGGTTTTGATGACAGAAGTTTCTTTTGAAGATGAAATTATTAATGAAGATAGATATATCAAGAAGTTCTAAACAGAAAGTTCAGGCTCTTCTGTAAATTAAAATTCTAGAAATTTCCACAGGGCCTGCAGTGCTCCATGGAAATACCTTGAACAAAGAAACTATTCTGTGAAAAAATACCAAGGGCATAATTAGTGAAGAACGTTCCTGTTTGCCACAGTTTTCATCAATTTTTAATTGTCCTTCCTTCTTCCCAGTTCTGTTTGGTTCTGTTTCTGCAGTGCTTGGCTTCAGGCCTTTCTTGTACTCCCAGTGGAAGTTTATGCTGAGAGAAAGAGTTTCCTGAACTGCTTCTGCTGTAAACATTCCAGCTAAACACTACAGCCTGGAAGGGCTGCAGAGCAGAGACCCTGAAAAATACAGCCCAGGTGGCCTGAGAGATAATAGCTGCCAAATGAGTGTGGCTGTCTGCAAGAGGTCATGAACAGGGATATTACTTTACCTCTTCTGTCCATGTGTAGTTTGAAATGTGAATCAAAGTCATCAAAGGCTGGTGTTGCCATATTAATGAAATAGTCTTGTTCAAAGATTAATGCAGATCTGAGGTCCGTATTTAATGGCTATGGAGCTCCTGGCTTGTGGCATGGGCCTTGTCTGCTCACTTGTAGTTACACCTGCATAGTGGCACGTGATGTTTCTCAATTACTTGTATTCTTAGAGTTTAAACTACTGACAATAATAGTGATGATACTCAAGAATAGGTGTTTTCTTTCTATCTCCGGGACCTTTGGGTTTTTTCCACACAAAGTCAATCAACTTGTGATGTACTCATATTCAGAGCCATGTCACTAGGACATGTGTTCAAGAGAAGACAGGTTTGGTATGGCTGGATGCAGGGTGACTGCAGGTTTTGATCATGTGGTGTGATATGGAAGCATTTATTTTTACCAGTTTGATCTGATAGGTAGCAAATCAAACTCTTCTGGTACAGTGAATGTAACAGTACAACTTTGTTTGTATAGGCTGGGCTTAGACAAAGCTGATAGAGATGAAAGGTTAACATTATCATTAGTGGGCGAGATGAAAAGGATTAGATATGTAACTGGAAGTACAATTCACATCCAGTGGAAATATTTTGCAAAAGCAGCAGATTTTATTGTTGTTCTGTACTGAGGTCAGGCATACGTCTTTTTATCAAAATATTCTTCCTGAGAAGGAGAACTTCCCAAAGAAATGAGGAACAAAGTGCAGTAAACACCAAAGAGATAGACAATGCTGCTCATTGACAGCCTGGCTGCTCATCAACAGCCTGGCCACTCTGGCTGCATAGCACACTTGGTGAGTTGGATCTAAACCTTAGAAGTGCAAAAAAAGTCACCCTTTCTCCTCATAGCACTTGTGAGAGTAAACACCTCTGACCAGAATTTTCTTGCAGATTCTTGTGTTGTTTTTACCTACCGGAATCCCTTGTCTTTAATTTCCCTGAACTACCATTTTAAACTACTAACAGTGGAAGGTCATATCTCCCTTGTAGTCAATGATAGAGCACATTGTAAAGTTGGAAAAGACCTTTAAGATCGATCGCGTCAAACCATTAATGTAACTGTACCAAGCCCACTGCTAAACGCAGTCCCTAGGCTCCTATCTACACAATTCAACCAACTCCCTGGGCAGCCTGTTCCAGTGCCTGATGACCCTTTTAGTGAGTAAGTTTTTCCTGATGTTCAACCTAAACTTCCCTTGGTGCAATTGAGGCCATTTCTTCTTGTTCTATCCCTTGTTACTTGTGGCTGTAGACAGCAGTAAGGCCTCTCCTCAGCCTCCCTTTCTGCATACATGCTGTGACGTGAAGTTCTGACAGTTCATGGCCAAGTGTTGAAACCAGAAAACAGGAATCCGATTACAGGCTCACAGAATCATTTTGTTTGGAAGTGACCTTTAAGATCATCAAGTTTATATATAAAAGATGCATTCTGCTTCTTTCTAAAATCAAAATCAGACCTATGGCTGTAGGAACATCAAAGGGCTATCACCACTGCTTTCCAGATTTAGCTGCTCCACCCGCTCGCTCCTGTTTACTCTGAAGTACAATTACTGCCTGCAGGGAAGAGAGTAGCGAGCGGGAGCCTTCAGGCCACTCTCGTCATGCTCTTGAAAGACGCCGAGAGGACACATCTGCATCACCCAGCCCCGCGGACATCGATCCCCGCAGCAGCTCAACGTAGCCCGCGCATTCCACGCTGCTCCCGCAGACACAGCACAACGACGCTCACGCGCGTCACCGCCCACAGCCTCGGTTTCATTGGCTGCGAGCGGTGCTCGTCCTCAGGTCCAGCCAATCGCGCTCTCGCGGGGCTTGGCGGGCCGGGGCCACCGCGGCCTCATTAGTGCGCAGGGCCTGGCCCAATCCCAGGTCGGCGTTCGGACGGCTGTGGCGGTAGGTTCGGCCTGGAGCAGCTCTGGCCTGAGGGCGGGCCGAGCTGAGCGCGCCACAACCTGCTACCGGCGTGTCGTGAGACGGTGTAGATTGAGCCTGCAGTTTTTTGATGCCATGCGACGGGCGGGAGAGGAACACACTGGGCTTTGTGGGGTTCCTTGCGGGGAGGGAGGGCGGGCTGTGGGTGATTCCTCAGAGGTTTGTGTAGAGGAGGGGTCGGGAGGGAAGAGGCACAGTCTGCTGAGGGGTGTCGGGGTCCTTCGGTGGTGGTGGTGCGGCCACACTTGAGGGAGCAGGAACGGCGTGGTGCCTCTTTATATGCGATGGGGGGGGAGTGGGTGGAAATGATGTAGGGGATTACCGGGGTATTTGCTGCCATTCCTAGACAGTCTCGTGTGTTTGTATATGTACGGGACCTGCTGATATGCTTCTGGTCAGACTCTTCCTTCCTAGGGAAGGCGCGGAGTCACAGGGCAACTGCACAGGGATGCTCTTCTACAGGAGGATAAAGTAGACGAGCTTGTGCCGGTTGCAGTGAGGTGTCCATCTAAACGGCCGTCTCTAGCAACTGGACTTTAAAGCTGTGTCTGGTTAACAACTTCGCAGCTGTGAGGTGTTATCCCGATCATCTAGCTCTGTTCCGCTGTGCGGAACTCGGTCTCTGTGCTGCATCCAGGTCCCTTGCCTCTATTCTCTGCTGTCCCAGAGGTTTTGTTAGATTTCTGAACACTTGAGTTACTGCAACTGCAGTCTAAACTAAGCTTGGGGAGCAAACGATGTCCTGGGGCGTTTCCCTTGTTGGAAATGCAGGTGTGGTACACTTGCATGGTTTTGGGAGAAGGAAATGAGTAGTTTTCCCAGCCCATTCAAGGGGTGTGTGTACTATTTTCTTGCAGTGTTTAGAGCAAATGATGGTTGGCATAACCATTTGCTGTTGGAGTTCTTTGTTTGATCACTGTTTATTCTCATCCTGCAGGTAACAAGCCAAAAGTGTATGGTGTCTTCTGTATAAAAGAGTTCTTAAGTCTGTGCTAGGATTTTTGTAGACCTTTCCTCTGCCATAGGAAAGGTGAGTAGGATTATTTCCATGTGTTGCTCTGAGGCTCTCTAGCTTAAATGTTTTCCATAAGTGGACTGATATTTAAACAACCTTGTGACTGCCAGCCCTTTCTAAATTTGAGAATGGTTATTCTGCCTAATCGTTTATATGACTTAGCTGGATTTTTATGATGCCCAGATGATGTTAGGTCTTTGTGCAAGACCTTTATTTTTTGTTTTATTCATTGAGGTTTTTAACCGATTTTTGGCCAAATAGTATCTGACTAAGAACTTGTGTGAACAGGTGCCTTTCATCTCTTGTTAGTTCTTGTTTTTTTGGTGTTGGGACTTAAATTTGTTTTGTACATGATGCAGCCTGTTTTGTGGATAATGCAGTCAGTTAATCTGAATAGTGGTGTATTTGTAGAGAGATCTTTCTGTGGAACTACATTTTGTGTTATAGTTTGTGTAGTAACACTAGGGAGGTGTTATATAGTACCCTTTCTGATGTAGCCTATGTAGAAAGAAGGAACACTTCTTGCTGCCAAGATTAACTACTGAAGCTGTTAATGAGCTCTATACACTCATTGAAAGTCTGAAAATGGATGCTGTGTGTTTCCAAAACCCAGAGTACATGGGCCTAACCCATTCTGCTGACCTAATTTGGGGACACAATCGGCCTGAGTTTGAGATGCTTCAGTACTTGGAATGTGATCGAAGCAGCTCCAGCTGATGTGAGATGATGGGAGCTCCTATAAGCATGCATTTTATTGGAAGTCTAGTTCAAAGTGGGGTGTGCAGAAATCAGATCTGTGTGCCACTGTCCATGGTTTTGAGACTGTTTGTGTTCATTTGAGTGTACAGTAGTCCTTCCAGCACAGAGAACTGTGTTTTTTGGTCTTTTTCCCTTCTGTTTCTCTGGTTGGGAGCATCAGTGATTGTGGCTCCGTTTAAGCACTTGGAAATAGGTAGGCAAGAGCAGTTTGTACAAATCTGCTACTAATCAATTAGTGAAGAGGGCTAGTTGTACTAAGCCAGGTGGAGGATGATGCTTTTACTTTCCTTCCTTGGAAAGGAATTCAAAGTTGGAGAAGAATTAAAAAGTAAAAACTTAGCAGACAATTGTTCTGTTTGATTCTGATAGTTGTCTACCCTTTGCTGCCTTACTACTACTGCTTGTAATGCATTTTTTGTGGGATGCTTGTGTCTGTTTCCTGTCTCCTTCCAGATGCACCATCATTAGATGCCAGACCAGTTGTCAAGTGTCCTAAACTGCAACCAAAATGGCAAAGTACAGACTTGTTCTCTTAAGACATGGGGAAGGAGCCTGGAACAAGGAGAATCGCTTCTGCAGCTGGGTGGACCAGAAATTGAGCAGTGATGGGATAAAGGAAGCTCAGAACTGTGGCAAACACCTTAAAGCACTGGGCTTTGAGTTTGACCTTGTCTTCACCTCTGTACTCAGGCGCTCGATCCAGACTGCATGGCTTATTCTGGAAGAGATGGGCCAAGAGTGGGTCCCCATTCAGAGTTCTTGGAGACTGAATGAACGTCACTATGGTGCACTGATTGGTCTCAACAGAGCAGAAATGGCTCTGAATCATGGGGAGGAGCAAGTGAAAATATGGAGGAGAAGCTATGATGTTACTCCACCTCCCATAACTGAATCTCATCCTTATTATGAAGAGATATACAACGATCGCCGGTATAAATGCAGTGATGTCTCTCAGGATAATCTCCCAAAGGCTGAAAGTCTAAAAGATGTGCTTGATAGACTCCTTCCCTATTGGAATGAAAAGATAGTGCCTGAACTGAAAAGTGGCAAAATGATCCTTATCTCTGCACATGGCAACAGCAGCAGGGCATTACTGAAGCATGTGGAAGGTAAGGGGGATGTGGAAGGGAGAGAAAATTAGTTGGGCTAAAGTAGTTGAGAACCAAAGCTGACTTGGCAGTTGGCCTAGATAGGCCAAAACCTCCTCAGGCTCTAACTATTTTTGGATTTATGCAGCTGCTTTGTCAGAAGGGTTCAAGTAATCTGTTCATTAAACAAGCATTGCTGTAGCTCTGCAAAATACAGTGCTTGTCTTGGGGTGTGGAAGATGTTTTTGCCTGTTACTGTGGTAGGTAGCTTTTAAGTCTTCTTGGTAATTCTTCAGTGAAGCTGCTACACCAGGATGTCCTAGAGGGAGGAGGTACTTGCTAAAACTTAATCAAATACAGTGTTTCCCATGTAGAAGATGTCTGTCAATAAACTGTGAAGTTAGTAGTTTAGCATGAGATTGGTCATTTATTTGTGACCTAGAGGATGTGATTTACTAGATTGTTCCCTTCCCCGTCTAGTCTTTAATGACATGGCTTCTACTTTAGGTAATCCTAAACTGGATGATGGACTACATTAATTTCTGTGTGGGTAGAGATCAAGTTATTGATTATACATGTATGAATGCAGCCTGCTGGAGTTGAAGTCACAAATATGCACAGACTGGATGGTGTCCCCTTTTTTTTTATTTTTAGTTGTAAAGCCTTCTGGTGAATGTCTACAGTTCTGACTCTGCCAAGCACTTTGTGTTCAGGCATGCTGGAACAATCAGGAATAAGCTTATAGAAGTGACTTCTGAAACTACAGAGGCTGTGAATTCTAGGGTACAGATAACTGTATGCATGAAGGCTAGTTCAGACAGTCTCAATGTGGCCAGGTTGGTTGTCTTCACTGAAATAGTAAAGAATTGAAGGGGCAATGGGATCTAGAACTATAGTGTCTACCCTGCTTGCCCCTCTCCTCCCCTGTCCCACTGAGATACGAACCAGTTCTGTAAAACCACATTAAGAAGAGTGTGTCCAGTGGATCAAGGGAAGTGGTTCTCCCTCTGCTCTGCCCTAGTGAGGCAACATCTGGAATGTTGTGTTCAGTTCTGGGCTCTGTGATTCAAGAGGGATAGAGACTTGATTTAGAGAGTTCAATGGAGGGCCATGAGGATGATGAAGGGAATGGAGCACCTGCCTTATGGGGAGTGATTGAGAGATCTGGGACTTTACAGTTTGGAGAGGAGAAAGTTAGGAGGGGGCTTAATCACAGTCTATAAATACATGAAGAGGGCTGGGTGTCAAGCAGAAAGAGATGGTCTCTTTTTACTTGTCCCCTGTGGTAGGACAAGGGGTAATGGGTATACGCTGGAGCACAGTAAGTTCCATCTCAATATGAGAAAAAGCTTTTTTACTGTAAGGGTTGCAGAGCACTAGAACAGGCTGCCCAGCGAGGATGTAGAGTCTCCTTCTCTGGAGACTTTCAAGACTTGTCTGGATGAGTTTATGTGACCTGTATTAGATTTTATGGTCCTATCTGAGCAGAGGTGTTGGACTCAATGATTGCTGGAGGTCCCTTCCAACCCCTAATGATTTATTTGGCAAGCTTAGTGTCCTGCACTTCAGGGGAAGTTTCTTAGCCCTGGTCTCTTAGTCACAGCCATGCAACTTGGTATTTTGATAACTGGAATCCAGATGCCCCAAGCAGCAATCGTACATGACTTCTTGGATGTCATAGTCATAACTTAATTTTAGAAGATGTAGCTCAAACTGTAAATGGCAGTCAATATGAATGCTTTCATTTTGATCTGCTAAAACAATTGAAATTTTTTCAGTGTGAAATGTCTTGTCTGGAAGACTTCAAAGAAGAATCATTGAAGTTACTGTTTATGAGAGGTGTGGTTTTTTGGGTTTTTTTTTTAAACAGGCTTGCTGCTTTCTGAATTGGAATCATTTCCTTGTGAGTAGCTGGTGAAGAGCTTGAAATGTGGATGTACTTTCTAGTTGTGCAGGAATCATCAGAGTGACATAATGTCTTGTCTGGCTAACAAGGCTTTGATTGTGGTGGATATGAAATGTCTGTAGAATCTTCTGTGGTTTGCATGTGAAGAGTTAGTGAAACCCCAGTAGTCTTCTGAAAACAGTATTTGACACAAACTGGATGATACTCTTCTGTCTGCTTGGAGATCAGAAGCAGCAGCTTCTCTGAGACCTTGTTCTACTGTCTTAGTGTGCTGAGTGGTATTTCTTTGAGGGTGCTGTTGAATATCTTGGTGTTGAGAGTTGTTGGTGTTTAGTGGGGGTATTGGGTTGAGTTCCTTCTGGGTAATTCCTAGGCACTTGATAAATGCAACCAAGGACAAGCGTGGCTGTTTAGAGCAGTCCTTTAAAAGAGACTGTCAGCATCAGTTTTTGAAGTCTTTGTAACTGAGCTTGTCCTGTCCTTTCAGACCACTTACTCTTTGCATCATCTTCAGGTGATATATGTGGTAATGCTAGAAACCATAGTCATATAATGCATTGGATTGGAAGGGACTTCCAAAGGTCATCTAGTCCAACTTCCCCAAATAAGCAGGGTGTATCTTAACTGGAACAGATTGCTCAGTGTCCCATCAAGTCTGACCTCAAATGTCTTAAGGGATGGCACCTCCAGTACCTCTTTAGGCAACCTCTTTCAGGGATCTGCCACTCTCATTGGCACAACTAAGAATTAGCAGAGCAAGAGAACAGTTTCAGTGGTATGTTGTTAGAGTGGAAAGGCTCTTCAACCAAGTAACCATATTGGACTAGCTCGATAGAGCTTTGTTTTGGGTGCTATAATCTGAAATTGATTATGAAAACATCAGTTGCTGAAATATACTAAATAAGCCTCCTAGATGCAAAGGGTCTATTTACAGGAATTTATTCTGTGTATTGTTTTTCTCTACAGAGGAGGAATAGTTTGCTTTTTTTAACCTAATAACTGATATTTCAGACTGAGGCCCTCATAGCAGTATTCCATCATTACACACTAGTGTAATAGTTGTGACCAGCTTGACCTTTTTCTGTTTAAGTATTAATTGGAGGTCAGGTCTACTGAACTAATTTTCCAGGTGGCTGACAGAAGGATAAATGGATTATTTCTACTTTTTTCATGCTGACCATTAGACACTTAGAGTGTTAGGTACCTTGACACAGGATTTTGTGGAAGACCTGTTTCTACTACTTCCTACTGGTTGAAAGTTTGCAGTTTTTTGGATGTCACATGGTCACCCACTAAGCATTGTCATGCTTAGGGTAAGAAGTGAGGGGGAGGTATTACCTGGTTCTTGAAGAAAGATGCAGATGTTTGGCTTGTCTGGATGTGGTTCACAGAGATGGGACAGAGCTCTGGAACTGGGCTTGCAGGCAGAATGTGGTGACTGGGAAGGCCTGATGCTGGTCTCACCAGTTTGTGAACAGGGAGAGCAGTGCTCTGAAGGAATTAGTTTTTTTGCATTACTGTGAGTTTGATGCTTGTGCAGTTCCAATATTCCAGTAGTTTGTGTGCTGGAACTATACCTTATGAGTCCTGGAATGGGTTTGTGTTGAGGACAACCTTGTAAGATTTTACATATCTTTTGCAGATGGATCTTCTTAAGGAATAATACCTATGTCCTCAGACACCACAGTCATTTATGGAAACCAGCTGAAGCTCTAACAACTTGCTGCTGCTTAAATAAGATGGCTTTGCACCTCATGTTATTCATACTAGTCTTTGCTTTGTGCTCCTAGTGTTTGTGAACTTGCTGGGTTGGTTTGCAGGTTAACTTGGTTTATGAAATTGGGAAGAAACAACAGTGGATAGTCGTCTTTCGTGTTGGTGGTTTGAATTGACTTAAAGTGGGTGGCAAGTGCCTGATAGTGCAGAAGGGGTGGAACAGACTGACTGAGGCCTGAAGCTGGGACAGAAAGGTTTTGGACATGAGTTGTTAGAGTGGTTTTTACAAACTTGGGCTTGAGGGACTCCTGGTAGTGTTTCAACTAGAGATAGAAACATCTTGTCAGAGCTCTCTGCAAGGGAGTATGCTGGTCAAGTCTGCACTTTCACATTCAGAGAACTCAATTTGTTGCAGTTTTGTCCTCAGTTCCTGGTAGGTAGTAATGCAGCCTTGATCTCTACCTGAAAATTTTGTGACTTGCCTCATGCTGTATTTGACGGCCACTGTGGGTAGACAAATATTGTCTACTAGTCTGTTTCATCTTGGACTACTTCAGAACCTTAAGGCTATCTGGGTTTCTCCACTGCTTAGGGGTAAGATAAATTCTTGGCTTACTTTCCTACACCACTTCATACTGGGGAAGGCCCTAGTAATAATTACAGTTCAAATATGACTGATCAGGAATTGTTTATGTAATGATACTCTGTTTGGTCTGGCTGAGATGGAGTTATTTTTTCCTGCAGCAGCTGTGTTTTGCAATAGTAGCTATCAAGGTGTTTAACCTAACCTACTAGAACTAGATCCTCTGCCGGCCTGCAGGTAGGGCAGAATCTGCCCCTGAACACTTAACAGATTAGGCTAAAGCTTCAGTATTTTTATTAAGCTTGTGGGAAGGATGCTGTGACCTAATTTGGATCTCAGTTACTACAAAGCAACATTTCTGGAACAAGTTCATTGTTGCTGAGTTTGAATGTCATCTTGTTTGCTGTGTTAGGTGAATCATCTGACCTCAAGTGTGGCTGACATGCAGGGAAGGGAGGGGTGTAGCTGTTCTCAATGGTGGTTGTTTTTTTGTGTAGCTCTGACCATGAGAATAGAAGGAACACATTTAATTAATAATTGGTGAGAACCCTTGTAGAAGCTGGCTATATATGCTCAAAATAAAGCCCAGTGGGATTTGCCTCTGTAGGGTTTTCTGGGATGCAAGTATTTCAAGGACCTGATGGTCTACCAGGTGGAGGTGAAGTCTTAAGCTTGCATAGGGATATTAGTGATCTGTATTTGATCACTCAGTTCAGTTAAATGAAGCGTGAGCTGGAAAATGTTCTGAATATGAATTTTAAGTGTTTTTTGTAATCTACAAGTTCTTACCATGTTCATGTACTAAACTGCTGCTATTAAGGAACAGTGTTTGAGAGGATTCTGTCATGAATACCTGTTAATGTTTTTTTTCTCAGTCAGCATTACATCTGGGGTCCTGAGGAGGAAATATTTCAGTAATGTTTGTGAGTTCCTATGGCTTGCAAGTAGATAGGACCTTAGTTTTAAATCTTACTGAGGGAAGACTGCTTCTAGCAAAACAGTACCTTCTGTCAGTGCTGATACTCAGAATTTAGTATTATACTGGAGGATGAGGAGTTGCAGCTTTTATGGTCTTATTTCCCAGTGTACCTTCTAGTCAGTATTTGAGTCCTTACCCTGACTTACCCTTTCTTTTCTGTGACACAGTGTATGGGGTTGTGACACAGGCCAGCTCAGATGAATTGCAAGGAAAGGTCACTTGGCTATAATTACAGCCCATGGAGTAATTGGATAGCAGCTAGCTTGTGCTTGCAATGGCTGGACTATGAGATGTGATCTCTGCTGTCCTCATATAGGACCTTCTGTGTGGGGAGTGCTCTGTGTGCATTTTGCTTGCGACTGAAGAGCCTGTATAACGAGCCTGATCTTTCCTCCTGAAGAACAGAAATACTACATAAATAAATGAACATTGCTGAAATATAGCAGCAGGTCTTCAGGATTGCCATCTGACTTGTAGTTCCAGCCTTCTGGCTGAGGCAACCTTTCTGTATAAGGAAGAATCCCGATGAGAAAGCCAAAGTGCTTGCTGCAGCTTGTTTATCCTAGGCTGCACTATTTTGCTCTGTAAATCAACTCTAGTTGACATTGGTGTAGTCACTTTGTTCTGTAGAAACAGTAAAATGCACTTCTTAATCCACAGCAAGGTTTCTTTTAATTCCTCTTAAGAGGAAACCTCTAAATATCCTGGCAGCTCACAACATCACACAGTTTGTTGAAATTCTCTTGCATGATTTCATCTGCTTTGTGTATGTCTGAATAGTTTAGTCTGCGAGAGTGAGCAGTAGACAGAACACTTCCTATGGTTAGAGTCGATGTGGATACATGTAGAAGTATTATGTTCAAGTCTAATATCTAAGTCCTTGAAACGGGAGCTTGGGCAGCTTAGCTACTTGTTTTGCAAACAGTGCCTGTGCCTAGTAAATGGACTTTTTCTTTTCCTTTGATTTCTATGGGGTTTAAAAATTTTGGATGCTGCTTAAGTGTCTTTCTGTAGGTCTGACTCCAGCTACAAGGGAGCAATTATTTATTGCGTATGAGGATTGCTTAATCTTACATCTTGCTACATACTGAGCCATTCATTAAGGAAGTTATTCTTACTAGTTTATTTCAAGGGTTTACCAATTTCTTTTGCTCCATGCCTTTTGGAAAATTGGGGCTAACCTACTGCTGAAGTAAATACTTAGTCTAATCAAACCAAGAATAGTCACTGCAAAAGCTGCTTTATCTAGTCTTCAGGCAGGGATATGAAATTATTCTAGTACTGCTTAGTTTGTTCTGTTTGACCTGTTGTCGTCCCACTGTTGCTGTGTGGCACAGCTGTAGGTTTTCCTGTTAATAAGTTGCTTGTGCTGTTCTACTTGGTGTAAAAATCATGGGTAAATTTGCAGCCATATGTTATGAAAGCCACCTGTTTTGTCAGCTGTTCAAGATGATGAATGCTTCCTTCATGCACCTTGGTCTACTTTGTGTAGTGCCATCATTTTGGAAGCTTGCCTGTGGATGGTTTTTAAAGCATGAGTTACTTGAAGCTGTCCTGCACTACAACAGGCTGTGACTGCAACCTCATTGCTCCTTTGTAAAAGGGGGAGTAAAAAGCTTTGGCATACCCACTGAGAGTGGCTTTTGTTTGCCTGAAATTTTTGAGAAATAATGTCTTTGCAGTCACTACTTCTCAATGCGGCTTCTCAATTTTAGTCCTTGTATGGGAACATACTATGAAGTTTGGTTTCAAAATTCACTTGGATACTTTGGAGACTTGTCTGTAAAAAGAACCAGTAATTTCATTGAGATGAGAGAACCGGTGTGTTTTAATAAGCTGAGTAAAATTTTTCTCCCCAGGTACACATTGTTTTAGTGAAGTGGAAAAATACAGGAAAGTGCTCCAAGTTGACTTTCTCCCTCCTCTCACTGATTTGAAAGTGGAAATGAATAGCATGTGCCTAGTAATTCTGAGAGTTGTACTGTGCTGTAAGTTTGCTTTTGAGACATCAAATGCGAGCGCATGATGGTGTTTATACTAGAGGAATTGAATACTGATTAAGACAGCCTGTGTGAGAAGCTTGGAGAAAACCTGAGAGAAATTTATCTTGATGTCCTGCCTCTTTAAAGAGGTGGGTTGTATGTGTTGCTCAGCAGAGAGGTTACTTCATGTTGGGGTAGCACGTGTGGACTTCAGCTCTCTTCTGTGAGTTGTGAGAAGATACAGAGGAGAACCTGTTCTCCTCAGTGTCAGATATTAAAGGAAAGGTGTAGTCTCCAGGGCAATTGCTTCCTCTTCATTTCACATGTGTAATCTGAAAAAATGAAGTAAATGTCTCCACTTACCTGTTTCTCCTTTACCTGTTTCTAAAGCACTAACCAAGCTGTGGTCTAGCTGAAAATTTATGTGAATAGCTGCTGCTCTTGATGGAAGCTGGAGTATGCCCTTGATTAAGACTAGACAATCTCAGAAATGAAGCTGAACTTTCTAATTATCAAGTTGTAACTAAACAGAACTTTTTTCCTTTGGCAGGTATCTCTGATGAGGACATCATCAATGTCACTCTCCCCACTGGCGTGCCCATACTGCTTGAACTTGATGAGAATTTGCACCCTCTGGGCCCTCACCAGTTTCTGGGTGATCAAGAAGCTATCCAAGCTGCTATCAAAAAAGTAGAAGATCAAGGGAAAGTAAAATCTGCTGAGAAGCAAAATCCTACTGACTAAGACAGCTGTTGTAAAAGTGTGCTAACAAGTGAATAACAAGTGACTTATGTATGACTCCTAGGTTGCACTGTGTGGAAGTCTCAGAGCTAAATAACTAGACAATTGTTGAGTCTCAGGTTGGTAGAGTAACCCTCTACCTTTTAAAAAAACTGGAATTTGGACCTCAGCATGAAGTTGTGGATACTGAATGAAGGTGACCCAGTACAGACACATGTTAATGGTGTTTACCAATAATCAGTACTAATCTGTTAAGGGGAAAAGCACCAGCCTGCTTAACTAACGAAGTCCAGTTTGTCATAAGCTTTAAAACATCCTCTCTGATAAAGTGGCACCAGGTAGCAAAGTCAACCAGTACTGTTCTGTGTGCCATGACAACTTCTGGATGGAGTTCCTTTGGTCTTTCAGAATAGTCAGCTTTACAGCTCTTTGCCTTTTGTTATTTTCAGTTTTCCAAGGCCAATTCATGACCTGGAATATTTACCACTGTTGTCTTTTATGCCAAATTCCAGTTGTTAGGGAATCCCTTTTCCTCCACCATCTTGCAAAGCCTAGCACAACATTTTGCTGGCTTGCAGTAATAGAATTGAGTTGAAACTATAGCTCAGAAGCTGTGCACAAAGGTTTCCTGCTTGATGTTTGAATTGTCAGTTCTTAGTAGGTGCCCTTGAATAGCTTTGAAACAAGTAATGTGGACTGGAGGTCTGATCATCTTAATTTAATTGTTAAATTAATTCCTGTTTACCTCTAGAATTTGATACAGTAAAACCTCACCCTCCTAAGCTTTCTGGAGTTGGAAGATCTCTGTGTACATACATTCTACAGTAATGTTACTGCAACGTTCTGTTACAAATTTTCTGGAGGGCTGGAAGAGATACATAAAGTGTATAAGAAGTGTTACTGGGTGCAGCTCATCTAGTCATCTTGCTGGTAGGGAATGGTATGCTGCTGTGTCTGAAAATGTTCTATAAAGCTCTCCTCAGTCATAGTTGAGTGTGGTCTTGCTGTTGTGTTTGGCATTCTATTTGAGCCCTTCGTACTGTGTTTTGGGTGTACTGTAGCTTGTGTGGCAGTTTATTCTCTTTGTGTACACAAGCTTCAGGATAATTCTGTTCTTAGTCTTGCTCTACCTTACTTGCAGATATGAAACTTTACATTTAGGCCTGACCCAGTGTCTCCACACCTCAGCCTCTGAACTCTGACTTCAGTTACCAACATGGGTGGCATGTGTAGAAGTGCTGTTGGTGCTGAGTGAGTTTTCTGCACATGGCCCAGTTACAAGAGATGTTGATGAGAATTCCTTAGGTATGATAATACTATAAACTTTGAATTTCCTAGAGTAGATTAATCTTTGCAGTGAGCAGCTTTGTAGTTCACTTCATAAGCTTGGGTTTTTATTTGAGGAGAGCAGTATGACAGTGTGGTGTGCCTGCTATGTGGAGGTAGTCTCTGCACTTTTGATGCTGTCTTGCATTAGTATACCACATTCTCCATAAAAGACCTCTTGGTAGATGCTAGTTTCTCTTACATGAACCTGCTGCAAAACTTTGTTCGTACTGCAGAGGCTACAAAACCGAAGTCCCATGTTTCTCTGAAACATATCTGCTAGGTTTCCTCTTGTTTGTTACAAGGAAGGAGAGTTTTTTTCAGTGAAATATTATTAGCAGCTTCCCTGTCTCTGTTTGATACAGTCATTCCTTACTGATTTTTTTTTTGTTTGTTTTCTGTGTATAGATGGAGTTGATCTTAGATACTTTACAAGTCAGTTTACAGAGTTAGGTTGTTGATACCATCTATTTACCCATCAGTGCCCCAAAGAAGGAGGGCTCTTGGCCCTCCAGTTACTGATATTTTTGAGGAAAAATCTAATAATGAGTAAAGTTCAGTATCAAGTAAAAGGGATGGTAGATTTGTTAACATAGCAAGCAGAGACACCTGCTGTCAGCGGGCTCCACATACATTCAGATGCTTGGGCTTACAGACCTTGACTGCCAGCGCCCATATCCCTTGGGCATTGTGGTATTGTAACACAGAACTTCAGGACTTGAGATGCAGCTGGAAGACACTTGCAAATGAGTGTGGATGAACTGGTAGATCTCTTCTGGATGGAGTGGAGAATGGGAAGGTAGATAAGTTAATGTAGAGAGCGTTCATATTTTACAGCTGAATAAATTAAATTGGTCAAACCCAGTTCCAGTCAGGGGTAGTAAGAAAACTGCTATGATACTTTTAGGTGTCACTGTTTGTTCAGTGCTGCTTGAGATATGGATAGAGACAGTGCCCTGGGAAGTTTGACTTGGTTTGCTTTGCTTGTCCTTCTGAAGTGATGACAGGACTTTGTTTGCACATCTGACAGCAGTACTACCTTGCAAAAGTATTGAATAATATTGAATGGAACCAACTGAGGATCTTGCTGTGCTCTTAAGATTATTTTAGCACCTCATAATTCTTAAAAAGCCTTAGAATTAAACTCACGATTCATAAGACATGTATACTGAAGAACAGGAGAAACCAGCTCCAACAGCAACATAAGGATGCCTGATCTTCAGGTAAAGCCACACTGGAGGAAGAAATGAGAATCTTGTTGGTGGCTTTGAGTATCAGTAGTTGGAAAACATTTTCTCCATGTTTGCTTGATTATGCCTCAAAGTCCTGTAAGTTCACTGGTGTTTCAACTACATCCAGAATTTAACTGTAGATTAGGTTTGTTTATGCATTTTTAACTTGTTCAGTAACATAATAGCTCTAGGATTTTCTTGAAAATGTTTGTAAATATGGTGGTGCTGATAGGCTCTTTAACTCAATAAACTCACCTGAAATAGAATTTAACTTGGTTTCAGTCTTTCTTCTCTCTTCCTCTTTATCTCCTTTCTAGGGCTAGTGGGTAAATAAAACTAGCACCTTCAGGGGCCCAGAAGTCATTAAGCAGTCACTGAAAATGCATCATGCAGTCAGTTAATTAAAAACAGTGTTAGAGTGAACTCTGCCTCATGTTTGCATGTAAAGTTTGGATGGAAGGGAATACATGCTTCTAGAAATTCATGTGGATATTTGGATAGGACAAAAATTAAACACTTGGTTCCAGAACAATGGAGCTAAACAAATGTTCACTGCTTCCCATGCTGGCTTTTAGTTTCAGTAAGCAGCATTGTAAGCAGCATTACTAGTGTGTTTTACAGATTCAGTTTCTGGAGACAAAGCCATCCCCATCACTCTGAGGTACTCTGGTGTCAAGCAGAGTTGTGACTTGAATGACAAGTGTGAGGAACTAGAAGCTTGCTGAGGACTCTTCTTGTTACTGATGGCACTGAAGGCCTTGGATAATGGGAAGCAGTATAGAGGTCCTGAAGATTTGAACAGTTGGGTACAGATGGGGAAGGTGCAACTGAATGGCTTTCACTAAAGCATTCTGAAGAAACTGACTTCTTTTAAAAGAAGTTGCTGTTACTGAGAGTGGGGAATGGAGTAGATCTGTCTGAGCCATTATGTACTGATGTTTAATGGTTTGTAATTAATGTGGGAGTGTAGCAAGTCAATTCAAAGCTTTGTTGGTGTTTTTAAAGTGTATTTTCCCTGCTTTCCCCAGTTGACTTTTGTACTTTTGCTCTGTCTTGGGTCAGTTCTGCCTTAAATTCTGCCTTAGTTACACCTTAGATTCTTCATGAGTCCAGCTGGTGGTTTCCTGCACTGGGGAGAAGACCAGCTAGAGACTGACCCGAGTCCAATGTAGCTTTTTTATTAGAGAAGGGAAGAGTGGAGAGGAGTTTGCTGTAGTTAACTTGGTTTGCACAGATGGAGGTAGAACTCTCTCTCTGCCTTGTCACATTTCTGTAACAACACTTTGCTGTTCTGGTTTTCAGGAGTCTTTTTTCAGTCTGTGGTGCTGTTGGAAAGTGTTTAAGCAGTAGTTTCATACCAAACCAATCCAGCTATGCCTCCACAAGTTTGTAGTCATTTGGAGATGCCAGTTATTAATGTTCATAGTAAATGGCACTTGGCAATTGCCACCTTTTGTCTTCTCTTCTGGCCACCTCTCTTTAGCTTTAAACTCCCACAGGCAGGAAGAGAAGCAAGTATAATGGCAATTCTGCTGCTCAAGAGAGCTCTGTAGGAACAGAATCTAGTTATTGGAAATGGAGCCCTCAGAAGAGTTTGGAGAGAAGAAACCCTGTGTTGAGAGCTATACTAAACTGTTTCTGTCTCAAGTGTGTTATGGTGACCAGAGGTTCTGAGTGGATAAAAAAGGAATCTTGATGTCAGCATCATGCTTGCTGACTGTGACAGTACTACTCCTTCCAACTGTCATTACTTGGCTCCCAGACTTGTGGGGGTGTTTTAGTAGCCATGTTTTATCCATGCTCCACAGAAGGTGGGGGAAGGGGGGTTAAGTGGCTCCCTGTTCTTGCTCTTCATGTTACACTGACAGAGCAGGGGAGGGCAGCAGATACCATACTATGTTGCTATTTGTGACACAAAGCTCAGTGCAGCATGTGGCCTTATGATAGCTGTTTTTGAAAAAGGAAAGGGGATGTTGGCCAACAACTCAGGGATAGCAACAATTACGTATTGTGAAGTTCCAGAAAGCTTATGTGGCCCTGTTGGGAACCTTAGCATTAGAAGCATAGTGTCCGCAAGCATAGGCTTCATTAACATAGTTGTGTTCTTCAGTTCTCTTTCAGCTCAGCACAGAATGTGAGCTTGAGCTGTCTTCCCATCCTCTCTCTGGCAATTGCATTACTAGTACATATTGACTAGGTGAAATTTCCTTTTCTAGAAAAGCAGTGTGAGCCCAGTAATAGCAAATGCTTGTGTTTTGGTGGTGGTTGGCCTCAGATAAGGCAGGCAGTACTTTGCTGCCACCTTCTGGGAGGGTAATTTCTAGCCATTAGGAACAAGCAGGACAACTGAGCATCATGGAGAACCCTGCTGCTGCCAGAACTGTTTAGTGCAAGTGTCTCCCTCTTTCAATTAAAAGCTTTTTCTTCCTTGTGTGGGCACTAACCTAGCGGAAGTGTAGGAAAGGAGGAATGTATGTTTGGATTAATCCTGTAATTTATAATCCTGTAATTCTTACCCCTCATGCTTTGAGGAGTTTACTACCTGGTAAATCCAACTTTCCTGACAGTTGCTTGCCAAGCTCACAGTAACTAACTCTAGTATACTGTGATTGAAACTTGAGCTAGTTCTGTGGTTCAGATTTATGGCTCTCTAGCTGTTCCTGTTCTCTGATGGTGCTTCCCAGGGTCTGTATGGAAGGCGAGGGTCCTGATGAACAAGCAGACATAACAGATTCATACCCCTTCCTAAAGACAAAGCTCTTACACCAATTGCACCTGCAGAAATGCCAGTGGACAACAGGAGGAGCAAATGCATTGTGGTAAGAGTGGGTATGTAACATGGAAAAAAACTGGATAGTTTCACACTCTTGTGTGCAAACAGGCAGTAAGACTGCCTCTCCTGAAAGGCCACTTTTTGTTTATCTTCTGTGCTATAGTCTAACCAATGGTATGAAGGTGATTTAGTTTTGGTGTGGAATAAACAACACTCATCTAGGTTGATAGTAAAGACTTAAGGTTAGTCCTGGTCTTGTGTTATACCATCAGCTGCACCAGACTAGATAAATTCAATAGGGGAATGATTTGCTGTTTCCAGACAAGTATCTAGTCTACTAAAAAATGACCACAAAAGGTCACAGTCCTAGTCAGAGATGGTATGTTAATAATAGTGTCAGGAAAGTCTGTATGAAGTCAGTGCTGGGGTGGAGGGGGGAAGAGCTCCACAATGAGCAGATGCCAAATCTAAAATAAAAAACAGAGTGCCTTGAGAGTCAGGGATCTGACTGCAGTTACTCTTGTACTATTCTTCTAAAGGATTGTGTTCTTACCCCTCCCCTATTGGAAGCTGTGGAAATTCATAAGGTTTTTACATGCTTTCAAACCAAGTTTTAAGGTAGGCAGTGCTGACCTCCCCTTACACAGGCCTTGAAAAATGCAGAATGATGTGCCTCATCCAAGTGGGGTGAGCTATAAGTGTAGCTGATAGAAAAACACCCCAGCAAAGCATATTTGCAATCTTGTACTGTGAGCCCAAATATCGCTGCCCTCACTAACATATTAGTGTGAAAAATGGTTGATAGTGATACAGATCTCATGGATTTCCTATGCTTGCTCTATGCTTTAACCACGCCTATACAGGATATTTTAACTAGATATATATACACACACAAAAAGCTTATGAAATACTGTGAAAGTGAAACTCAATTTTTTTGTTGGGCAAGAACAATAACAAAGCATAATAATTTCACTGGTCTCATTTTGCCAGATGAAAGCCTTTTTAGGATACCTACTGAAATGAAATGACTTTGAATACTGGAAATCTTTTATTTTCTGCACTTTCTGTTCCTTATGCTTGACTAATGCTACTGTTGCCAGCAGCTAGTAATGCCTTTGAAGATGTAAATCTTTCACATGGGCTGCTGATAATAGACTTCCAAGAAAATCTGAGAACTGCTATTTAACCACCTCATCTTGGTATTTCACAGAATCATTATGATTGGAAAGGACTTCTAAGATCATCAAGTCTCATCTTCAGTCCAACACTTTTATGATTGCTAGACCTTGTTCCAAGTAACTGTGAGATAACTGAGATACCTATACAATGATTTTTGGTAATATAAGGTCAAATATTCCTAATCTAATACAGTAAGAATGCTCTACTGTAAAGGTAACTTTTACTTGTTTCTTGGAGCCCTTGGTTCGTAACTTACATTCTCCTTGATGTCAGACCAGGCTTGACTTCATCATCTTAATGTTAAATGACAAGTATTGGCAATATTAGATGTGGTCAAACACATGGAAATACCAATTACAAACATTCATGGTTATATTGCATGTAGGAATAGATAAAAGTTTAATTTTCTTTAATTTTTTTGAAATTGTAACTGTTTTCTATTATTGTGCTTGTGTTCTGAGTGTCCCTGGTCATGTGACAGTATCTGTGGGCTTCAGGTTTATAGTTCTGAATTCTCCAAGTAGAAAGTGAAATCACCACATCAATGTTTCTGATCTATGAGTCTGTAGAATACCAATGTGTGTTAGTGACAAAGCTGGTGTTTGCAGCTGAAAAAAAGTACAAATACATTTTTCACTTGAAGTTGGGCAGAAATGAGTTTTAATAGATCTCAGTAGCATATTTTTTGGACACGTTGAGTGTCCTCTTAATTTTTGTATTGCAGTTCCAGGCTATGTGATCGGAAAGGTTTTGATTTGTTAAGAAACTGACAGAAATAATTCTGAGGCTCCCCTCAGGAATTAAGCAGAATATAATTTATCAATGCTGTTTTTGTGCAGTGCAGGTGTTCTGCACTTTCATTTCTCTTCAATTACAGATTCTGAGCTATGGCTTTAAGTATAGCAGGATAATTAAATTCTGTAAGCAAATGATTATTCCTTTAGGTGGAGATGCTAGGGATTTTGGTACTTCATTCAAATCATTCAAAGGTAGGAGTTGTGTGATCAGTTTTGTGATAGGTACCTCATCACAGGCAGATCACCCATCTTGCAGGCCACCAAACCAGTCTGTGTCGTGCCAAGTTGTCCAAGAGAAGACTGTGGAAATAGTGAGGAATGCTTTTCCAAAGTGTGAGTAGACAACATCTACTGTTCAAGCTTAAGCCTGGCTTCAAACCTGACTTTAATGCATGTTCCAGAAAGTGTCACTGCAGCTGCTTTGAAATTACAGAGTCTTACACCTTAAAGATTTACAAGAAATCTGCACCACCCCTTCCGGTTACCCCATACATCTATTTTATGTATACACACAGTTCTTCATTTAATGGCTAGGCTGCTGCTATGGATTAATTCTGATCTGGATTCTATATATCTGAATTTGTGTGTGCTGGGGTTAGGCTTGCAACATATGAATTCTCAACGTCCAAGTCCTCCCAGTGGTGCAAATCTGCAGAAGGGCCAAGTGGGTGACAGTGGGAACCACTGTGTAAGCTCCATCCCAAGTTTAAGTGAATGGTTTTGCTTGTTAGCACAGTAGCCACTTCATGCTTAATAATGTGTTGCTTGTCACATTCAGTAAATCAGCAATAGAATGAAGTTTTTGGATTTTTTCCACAAGGGAAAAAAGTACTTATTTTACACTAGTTCCCTATTTAGCTTATCCCTTCTGCTACCTTAGAACCCAAACTCCAGAGGAGCTTGGATTTTGATACTGATTTCTCAGTTAGGAAAGCATTAATCTCATCTGGTCAGAATCCTCCTAAAATGCTGACGTCTTCGTTCAGAACCAGACAAAGGAAAGTAAGTGCCAAAATTATTTCCACAAAAAGCTGTTGTCTTATGCAATGTAAAAAACAGTGGTGGAAAACTCACATGGTCTTTCATGTTTGTTTGAAGAGAATAGTCACTGCTTGGCTCTCAGTGAGCTTTCTGACTACTGTTTCATCCATCTTTGCAGGTGTGTGGTTCTGCCCTGAACTTCTGCATCCAACCACACAGGATCTTCTCCACTAGTTCCTGTGAAGGTAGTCTCTATGACACCTTCAGGAGTGTGCCCCACTAGTTTCAGAGATGCTTAGATAGGAGGAGCAGGGGTAGAGGGAGACGGAGCCAAAAACGTTTGGGGGGTGCTGTGCTGAGGTATAGGTCTCTGCTGGATCATGTTTTATATTTTACAGTCCTGTCTGCATTCTTCTGATGCACATACTCCCGAAGGGCTAGGCCACAGTTTGTCAAAATACCACACAGTTTATTTTCCAGTTTAAAATAGTTTTGCATTTGGTTTTCATGGAGATGAGGAAAGAAGATTCTGTGGAACTGGTTGCTTGGCCTCGGTTCAAACAGTGCTCAATAGACTTGCCTCCAATGTCCATATGTATACATTGCTTTCACAGTGATTTCTCCTGAACTCTGAATATCCAGGTAACTCTGAGTTATCTTACAATGGAGAGTGTGGATGCATGACCTTTTGCAGTTCAGCAGCACATCATGGGCAGGGAAGGAGGAGACAACAACTGTAGTCATTCATGTTCAGTTGCTAGGCAAGTTCTCGGTGCTTATATGTTTATGGTATCCACTGATGACAACAGACCTGACTGAACACACTAATAGTGGATCTAACTCTTTGCGTTCACGTTTTATTGTGTTCACCTTGATTATTATAACATGGAATCTTAATCCTTGTCTTCCTTGTGCTCTAAGGTGGCAGTCCTGCTGACTGCAGAGGGAGAGGACCAACCTTTGTACAGACTCTTACCCCTGGATGCAGAAATAAAGCAGCAGACTAAAAAATGTGATCTTCCTATCATGTCAGCATGCATCTTTCTAGATTCCTGGGAGTGCCCTTAAAGACAGTAGCCCTACTAGGCAGACAGGAAGAGGGCTAGACACTATGAAGCACAAGTAATCCTGAGTTCTAGGCTGATCATTCACTTACTGGAGCTCTGAGTAATAACCCAGTCTGTAGATATCCTGCTGCTCAGAGAACAAAAAGATGTTCTGTATGGATCCTGTGTAAATTGAGTGGACAGCATGAGAGACAGCTTTGTGGCGTCCTGAGCAGGACAGGAGGGTGCAGAGCATTCACATTTCCCCCCTCTGCTACCAAAACCACAATCTCCCTGTTGCAGCAGCATGGGCCCCAGCTCTAGTGGTAGAGATGACTGTGGTAAGCTCCACTGCTTATAGCACTCTGGCATGAAGCACTGTTTCTTTGTGTAGTTACAATCTGTGGGCAGAGATCCTTTCTGCGAGGACTACTTCTGAGGCTGCTTTATTGGACTCCTGCCCCAGGAGTCTGATAAACCAGGAACCAGAGTATGAAGAAATTCATATATATTTACTGTATTTGTGCATCTTCTTACTAGAAGAACATTTAATGTGCGAAAAATACAGGGTGAAGCTCAGAAGCCTTCAGTAGCAATTTTTCTTGCATTGGTGAAATAATGCTGTAGGCGTCAGCCAGAGCCTCTTCAAGACATGAACCACTCTGAGTGCTTCTAGTTCTGCCACAGACATTGATCTGTTGCAAATGGTCAGGGAATTTGTCAAATTATATCTAAACAACCATGATAAATGTTGTATCTTACAATCTTGAGGGGGGAGTGCTGCCTGCACCACTTAAAAATAATCATTTAGGCTTTGCTAAATCCTATTTTCTTTTTTGAATAGATTCTGTTAAACTTCATCCCTACAGAACAGTATTTTTTGCACCAAAAGTTAACACGAGATGCTCTGCCATGCAGAGTGGCTCTACCTGATCAAAGGTGCTGCATGCTCTGGGAGGAGATAGGATCCTCACAGCATGCATGACAAACTGTTTTGGAAAAACAGTCTGTCTCAGGTTAGGGAAGATTTTCCCCCCCAAAAAAAAATGGAAAGGCAGCCAGGTCTTGAGGGGTCTGAGATAGAATCTATCAGGCAAGAGAAAACAGCTTCTGGAAATAAAAGGGTTTATTGAATCTCTAAGCACAAAAAGCAGAAAAAGCCCAAACAGGTGATACAAACAAAGCAAGGTCCACACATTCTGAGAAAAAAGAAATGGCAAAAAGCATTCTCTGGTGGTCTTTGGTTTCAGGCCAGGTCCCCTGCGGCAAAGGATGTACACAGTGTACACAGCATGGTACAGCAGCAACAACAAGGGGGGGCCTCCACCCCTAGAATGCTTAAAAAAAAATCCCAATTTCCTGGCATTCTGCCAGAGGTTTAAATGTTACGAATCCTCACCTTGTCTTGTGAGAAAGTTCTACCAAGCTGAACAGCAAATGCCCTTCTGGGCTCCGTATTCCCACTGACTCAACGAACAGTCCCAATGTTTTTTTTCTCAACAGCAAGCTGTGACAACATCATCTCCTGCTGTTCAGTAAATCAGGATGGCAGCAGCCACGTGGTGAGCTCACAGTGGTGGCCACAGCAGCAAACCAGCAGAGAATTTCCCTCCTTCAGGATTTTGGGCTCTTTTCTCTCTCGGTTAGCTCACCCCTCTAGTGTCTCCAGGCTTACCATGATCAGTGTAATTGCTCTGCTTGATGTGGGGAAGTATCACCATGAGTGATTTATTTCTGTGCCTGTCTACTTCACTGTGTGCGTGGGGGAAGGGCTTTTTTGGCAGCATAGCTTGGAGCTGCTTGCTCCAGTATGACATGAAGCCTCTTGGCAGCAGGTGGGGCACCTGCCACTGTACCCCTGCTGCTCTGGAGAAGTGCTCTCACCACTGAAAATTGCTGTTCCTCAGGAGACAACGACAGTAGGAGTGTGGCTTGCAAAGGTAACTTGAAACTCCCAACGACAACATTCTTGAAAGTAGGAACTAAAAGAAATGCGTGTCAGGAACACTTCCCAATTTGTAAAATTTCACCATACCAGTGTTACCTAGAGAAACCTCCCTAAATTTTGAGGATTGCTTGGCTACTTAAGCATAAGTAGCACGCTGTTGGTGGTTTTCTGAGGCTGGCAAATGAAATTGTGCTTTCCCAGTCCTGTGCCTCACATTATAGTACTTTGGCATACCTTCTGCTGCCTAGATACTCTTGCTGCATCTAGTGAGTAAATTTATTGCTCGTTCTGGCTTAGTTTTGGCTGTGAAGAGGGCCTGGGGAAAAGTAACATAATTTATTAATTTCTTCTGTGCAAAGGTAGGATTTACCCAGAATCATTCTAAGTTTTGTGAGAAGGGTAAGAATGGCAGTGATTTTAACTTACAGATGCTCTTTGGCATGCCTTTTAATTTATTTTTAAAATAGGTTTCACAGTTTTCTTAGATTTTCAATGGAAAGGTCATTGTGTTTATATTCAGTGGATAGGTTTACTTGTTCTGTGAATCAAATGGTGGGGGAGAAGATACAATGAGAGAAATTGGATTTTGTACTTTAAGTGTATCTGTTACAACCCATCTTCACTGTTCTTGTTCATTCGTCAGCCAGATTTCTTTCTTAAGGAAGGAATACAAGGGCACCAGCTCACAGATCTTTAATGCAATAAAGCTGCCCCTACATCCTGCTGGGCACTGATGAAAGAAAGGAAAGCACTCTTGTGTGCCTGCTGAGCACCTGTTAAACTCAGTATTTGCCCCTTCTTTCTTCCATCTTGCTTAGTCTTTGGACTTCTGAGACCATCTTGTGTAACCCATGGTAGACATATCTCATGCCATATTCTCCTTCCTCCTTTTTCTAAAAGACATTAATTTAAGCTGTTATTGGAAAACAGAAAGAAGGGGATAAAAAAGAGACTCTTTTTTTTTCTGAAGGCCTGTGTAAGGGGTCCCTTTTGATAGTCATGGAATAAAACTGTGCTTTCTGACTCTCTCTTGGTGCACCCCAGAGCCTAACCTACACCAAGCATCATCCTCATGTTGCTGCCTTCTCTGGTTTCTGGTCATCATTCAAAGACCACTTCTTTGAAGCACAACACATGAGCATCCTGACAGGAAAGAAGTCAGGAAAGGGAGCCAGAAGACCTGTGTGGTTAAATGTAGAGCTGCTGCGCAAACTGAAGAGGGAGAAGAAAGTCTATAGGTCATGGAAGGAGGGGGTGGCCACTTGGGGTGATAAGCTAAGGCCTCCTTTGAATTAAACCTTGCAAGAGAGGTCAAGGGTAATAGAAAGGGCTTCTTCAAATACACTGCATGTAAAACTAAACTGAGAGGCAATGTTAGCCCCCTGCTGAATGAGCTGGGTGCCCTGAAGACAGAGGATACAGAGAAAGCAGAGATACTGAACATCTTCTTTGCCTCTGTCTGTCCTGATGGAGGCTGTCGTGAGACCACTGAGGCCACAGAGGAAGTCAGGTTGACAAGGAGCTGTCCTGATATCGAAGCCCGGACTACTGAGGCTCCAGAGGAAGTTGAGGCAAAAGAGGAGCCTGCCTTGGTTGATGAGTACTGCCGTGATTGAAAGATGGGATGCAGCTTGATGCCAGCAAGATGTCAATTTAATCATACTGCAAGCATATATTTATACTGGTTACAAGCAAGGTATCCCTAGCTGCTTGGTTCTTACAATACCTGAGGCAATCACAGATATGCTAATACAGAAGGCATTCTTTCTTTAAACATTTACTTCTCTTAACATCAGCACTTCCTCTTATCTATGCAGTCGTCTTCACAAACACAAAAGACTTGTGACCTTGTGACCACCCGGGGTAGTTAGCACTTACTGTTTCTCTTCAAACAAGTCTCTTACCTTATCCTTCCCAAGGTCTGGTCAAGTTTCAGTATATTCTGTTTCATCAATTGATCTGTACTGGGTGTTTTCTTAAGGGCAGTCAAATCCTGCCCTACAGAGTACTGGGTTAGGAATGAGTTGAGCAAACTGAATGTACATAAATCCATGGACCCTGATGGGATGCACCAGCGTGTGCAAAGAGGGACAGCAGAATCCATTGCTAAGGCACTCCATTATCTTTTCTAA
>VZRI01003184.1:0-66956 GCA_013397515.1 Upupa epops
AAACATTAAACAAACTTTTCTCTCTCTTTCTGCTCCTTCCCTTCCTCTGCCCTACCATTTACTCTCTGCTCCTTCTGTCATCTCCAGTGTCCCTCAGGAGCTCTTCTCTGTCCCTGCAATGGTAGATTGGATGCTCAAGATGCTCAGGAATCTTCTTCTGTCTCAGTGATTCCAACAAAGCTCTTCCTGTTCCCAGCTTCTTGGCTCGACTGGTGCTTCAAAACTTTGTAATTCTTGTAGCCCCTATACCAGTAAGACTCTAATGTCCTGTTAAAAAATCCCCACAATCAAAAGCTAGTTGCAACTTCAGGTTCTCCAGTGTCTTCACAAAGTAGTGACTTCAGTAATCACTGGTTGCTTAACTAATCCAATTCAGGACAGAATAGATCTTGATGCTTCTCATTGTGGGCACTAAGTCTGTCGGCAAACCATGAGACCATAAAGTAGAACCTTTCTGTGCACTGATGGATAAAGCTTCACTCTCTTCTTTCTGGTTTTGTACAAGGTGACTTTGCCTCTTCCTCTAGGTGTTATTTTGCTGAATCTATCCACTACGTGGCAATTTGTTTTTTCCATGTCCTCTTTCTTGTCAGGATGCAGCAGTGACATGTTGGAAATGTGCTGTTAGGAGCCCAAAATAAACCTGAAGACTGGCTAACCTGCCTGGAGGGTTGGAGAGACTGTGTCTACTTAGAGAGAGTGGCAGCAGGCCAAACAGAAAGGAACACTTCTCAATTTAATGTGCAGATTGCCCTGAAGTCAGTGTGGTTTTGGCAGTGTGCTCCCCATTGCACTGCCCCAACACTGCCCAGGCACAGGTAGTCTTTCTGTTTGGGACATCTCAGGCTTCAAAAGGGCAGGTACTGCTCCCTCTTCTGATTTTGAGCCACAGATAAAAGATCAGTGGGAGAGGCTGTTAGTAAATCATTATTCCGCAGCACCTTGGAGGACTGGCTTGCAATCTGCTGAGCCAACATATCTTGGAAAGTCATCGATGGGACATGCCAAGTGATTCCTTGTTTGCCAAAGTGCTAGCTCAGCTGTCTCAGTCCTCTAAAAGGAGCAGAAAATGTATGTAAGTCCCTTTGTTCAATGTCTATCCCTCTGCATAAGAGACACTAAAGCACCCTGTGTCACTGCCTACTTGTCCTGATCACCTGTATCAATATAACAGGGCAGCAGCTCACACAGGAGCAGTGGGATTTGTGTCCTGGAGCAGCAAGCTTTAGAGACAGGCAAGCAAAGAGTCAAGAGCCCGGATAGATGCGCTCTGACTCCAGATGAGAACAACAGCCCTTGGAGACTGATTCAGTCCAGCACTTTTCTTTGGAATGACCACAGACCCCAAAAGCCAAAACCTTTAACCTTTTGCAGCTTCATCTCAAATACCCTGTATTTCAACCTGATATTTCATCCCAAAGCGATGCCCAGTTTATCCAGGCTGAAATAGCAAGGAATGTGCTGTGAGAGTGAGCAGATGTAATTTTCAGTTTCTCCTTTAATCTATTTTGGACTGTTGTGAGACTTTACTTCAGTCTGTTATAAGTTGTTGATTTGGCAAAGTGGATAAGAAATATTAAAGAGTATTGGCCGGCCCTGCACGCTCTCCTCGATGAAATGGAGCATAAGTGCTTCTCCAGCTGGAACTTTCCTTCATGGTTGCAGATCTGCAGGGCTCCTTGTCAGTGTTGTGGTTTCACTATGGTTCCTTCCCCCATCCTTTGGTGGAGCTCCCCTCGTCACAGACTGAGCATCACATCCAGAATAATCCTGATTTTCATTCTGGGAAACTTGCTCCAAGTTCTTGTGGTAAGAACATATGTGAGTGCATCTGGACAGCATGGGTGGAGGGCACAGTTTTGTTACATGCAAAAGCTACAAGAACAAGGAATATTAAATATTATCTAAGAATGGCATCCCTGCATAGTCCTCCTTTTATGCTCCTTAGTGTAAATCAAAGTAAATTCCACTGATACTGGGTCAGGATTAAAGTTTCTCTTTGTTTGGGCTTGGGTTTTTTTGTTATTTTTTGTGTGGTTTTTTTCAGAAGAAGCATCTTGCTAAGGATGGGAAGTGGGACTTGTACAATGCACAGGCTTCTAAGGAGAGATGTGACTGACAGATGTTAATAGATAATTCGGGGGTAAGGACAATAAAAAAGATAATTCACCGAAGAATAAGGAGGGAAGAAAATGGGATTGTAATGAAATAAAAATAACAGAAAATAGAAGACAGGAAAAGGATGACAACACATCACTTCAGAAAAAAATAAGTCATGCAAATTTAATTAGAAGTTTTGGAGCTAAACCTTCATTACACAGACTGAAGTTCTGCTTTCAAGAAAAAGGACAATATTTTGATTATCCACAGCACAAGTAAAGAGGAAGAATTGAGTAGTTGACTTAAGTGGAGATATTTAGAATCACACATCCTAAAAGCTGAAAGACACACTGCTAAGGCCAACTGAAAACCGTGCACTGACTCTCACAAACTGCAACGGCCATTGGCTCCGGCCCATAACAAATTAAGTTAGTTCAAAAGATATGTTATAGCTCTTACAAAGTATTTCTCAGTCAATTTATTTTCTCATCAAAAGACAGCTCACCAAACCCAGTGTGTCTGCTAGGAATTGCTGACTCAATTCCAGATTTTAAAATAGCATAGGAAGAGACAGTGAGGAATGTTCTATCTCATTGAAGACCCATCAACCAAGTAAATCACACACGTCAGCTTGGCTGTGACTAGATGCAAATTCTTCTCTCTGTTATGTTCTTTTTGTGAGGGAAGTGTGTTGCAAGTAAAGTACAAGGATTGTGCCTTTGGAAGAAGCTATGGAAACCCATGTATGAGGGAAACGCATTTTGGGGAAGCCCCACTCTGCTCTAAACAGGAGTAAGTGCCCTGGTACTCCTTGTTATATTTGCTATTGAGATCTCTGTTGAAATGACTCCTCAAAAACAGATCTGGCCACCTCAAGTTCTCAGGCTCCTGGAGGGTGCTTTATGTAACAAAGAGAATGTCACACTGCAGCAACACTTCACAGGATCCACACACAGACTCCTTGCTCAGGAATAAAACTGGGGAGTCACTCACACTAACGGGTGTTTAACCTTGGTGTAATTATGAGTGATTTGGTGTAAGCAGTACAGCATCTAACATGTTCCCTAAACAAATGTCATGCAACATTGGAAGCATGCAAATTACCCATTGCCTAAAGGAAAGTTAATAACTGGCAAAGAGTGATAGAAAATTGAATTTCACTCATGGATCATTTTGCTCCCTCCCCAGCCATTCATCATTCACAAGGAAACTGCAAAGAACAGCTTCAAGAAAAGAACTGAAAGTAATTAAGTTGTACAGGACTGATGCTGAAAGTTATCCATGATGTTGCTATAGCCTAGTTTTTTTTTCTATTTGAGATTTGGATTTTTAGATAATAAAACAAGAAATGGATGCACCCACTTGTAAATGAGTGTTAATCTATCATGTCTGATGGCTTTTTAAACATAGAGTACTACAGTGCACAGCCCTTAAGCCAAATGAGCAAAGAAAAGCCACCAAGAGGATACTATAAATTCCGATTTGCTATTGCAAATGGAGAGAAGCAGTGCAGATTCTCTCTGGAAGATCTATTCATGGTTTGCAAAACCTTTCATGTGCAATATCGAAAGTATCCACTTGGTGGTCACTTGTGCCTACAATGGAGATGCCATCTCCAAGAATCAGTTCCTTGCTTTTCCTTTCTCTTTACACACTTTACACAGTTCAATAGGATTAGAATCATAGAATCACAGAATCATTAGGGATCGGAAGAGACCTTGAAAGATCATCTAGTCCAATCCCCCTGCCACAGCAGGGGCCTTCAAAGACCGTTGGGTCCAAATCTCCCGACTAAGCAGGATACAGATTGCTGAAAAGCATCACCTCCTAAAAAGCCTACATCAAACTACTCAACAACACATCCAGATGGGTCTGAAACATCTCCAGAGAAGTGGACTCCACAACCTCCCTGGGCAGCCCGTTGCAATGTTTAATACCCCTGACTGTAAGAAAGGTTTTTCCTCCTATTGAGGGGACACTCCCTGTGTTCAAGCCTGCATCTGTTACCCCTTATCCTGACTGATGCTATTGAAAGAAAGTATTCCTTGCTTCTTGTCTTCTGGCCCTCATGTATTTATACACAGTAAATAAATCCCCTCGTAGCCTTCTTGTGTTGTTGTAGTTTGAAAATTGCCACATTTTCAGGTGTTGGTTTTTGTGCTTTTATGCCAAAAAGTGCCTTTTATTTTGAAGCTGTGCGTAGCTCTTCCAATCAGGCCCCTGGGTCAAAGTCTTGAACAGAGTCCACCTTTAAAAGAGAGTGGACTTCCTGTTTTCTGGTCTTCTTTTTCTGTCTCTTGTATGACAGAGAGCCCTCCTGGGCTGAGTGCAGCCTTCCCCCCACTCCCTGCCCCCAGAGGAGGTTAGGGGTTGGTTAGCCACAGCTTCCCCNTGCCTTTTATTTTGAAGCTGTGCGTAGCTCTTCCAATCAGGCCCCTGGGTCAAAGTCTTGAACAGAGTCCACCTTTAAAAGAGAGTGGACTTCCTGTTTTCTGATCTTTTTCTGTCTCTTGTATGACAGAGAGCCCTCCTGGGCTGAGCGCAGCCTTCCCCCCACTCCCTGCCCCCAGAGGAGGTTAGGGGTTGGTTAGCCACAGCTTCCCTTTTCCCCAAGAGTGGAAGGCAGAAGGAGTGAGGCTTGGACTGTAGCCACTGCCAGCTCATTCTGGTTCCTGGCAGCAGGGTGAAGTGAGGAGCTGCTGCCCACACAGAGGTTTCAGCAGCCTTATCTTTGAAGATGTGAAAGTGGTGAGCTCTTAACCCTTTCCCTCCCTCGGAGCTGTGACCACTTGGAAGATGGAAAAAGTAAGAAAGAGGAAAGAGAGGAGCAGGCCCCTGAAGCAGGCCTGTTTACCATAATAGGCATGACCCCATGTGCCCAGTGCCATGTTGCCTCTGTCCACCTGGTGCTCACGGCAGATGCTGTATCTCAGCTCTGCCACTGAAGGACTGGGAGAAGTCTCTGAAGAGAGAGAGATCATAAATATACTGATCACATAAACTTTTGGCAAACAGAAAGAGACTGGTGTTCTGTCTATTCCTGCATCTGAGATGCTGTTGCAGCCTGAAGATTAAACGCTCCTAAGATGAGTCAGAAGCAAGCCTGAGATGTACAGGGGAAGCTGGTTCATCTGAAAAAGGGCCAGAAAAGGAACTTTTCCACAAGCATCATGATGTGGACAGAGGGGATGGGTGAATTCCCCCTCCTGTTAGACTGTTAGTGTACACCCTCTTGCCCCTGAGCTCTCATCTAAAGCCAAAAACCAATGTGTTAGCTGTCTCCCATTTCCCTCAGAGTGTGTGTAAAGGCATTTTGATAGAGTTTCTGGTTTACCTTTTTGATTCTTCTACTTATTTGGGGATTTTTTCTTTTTTTATTGGTGATGAGTTCAATAAATTCTTCTTTCTTTTTAGCAAAGTTGCTTCACTGCCTGTTGGATTCTCAGCAAGAGCTGGTTGGTGTGCATGGATTGCAGGTACCAATGCAGAACCAACCTAGACCTTCATTCTAACCCGGAACATGCCCAAACTAAAAAGTCTTAATTTTCTCAATGTCTCTTCATGAGGCAGCTGTTCCACACCCCCAGTCATCCTCATAGCAATGTGTTGAACTCTCTCAATTAATTCTCTCTCTTATTTGAATTTGGGACACCAGAACTGGACACAGTANTACCAATGCAGAACCAACCTAGACCTTCATTCTAACCCGGAACATGCCCAAACTAAAAAGTCTTAATTTTCTCAATGTCTCTTCATGAGGCAGCTGTTCCACACCCCCAGTCATCCTCATAGCAATGTGTTGAACTCTCTCAATTAATTCTCTCTCTTATTTGAATTTGGGACACCAGAACTGGACACAGTATTCTAGGTCTGGCCTCACTAAAGCAGAATAAAGAAGTAGAGTAATTTCCCTTGATCTGCTAGACACACTCCTCTTGATACACCCGAACACTTTATTGGCTCTCTTGGCCACAAGGACACATTGCTGATCCATTTTTAGTTTGTTATCCACAAAAACTCCAAGATCGCTTTCCCCAGAGGAGTTCTTTAGCTGGTCACTACCCAAATTATATTGATGCATCCCATTATTCCTTCCCAAGTGAATGACTCTTCATTTGTTTTTTGTTAAAATTCATTAAATTCCTTTTAGTCCAACTCTCCAGCCTGTCCAATTCTTCTTGAATAGTTGAACAGACACTAAGTGAATCAGCCAAACCACTCAGTTTAGTACTGTCAGCATCTTGCTGAGTAGACACTTCATTCCATCATCAATATCACTAATGAAGATATTGAACTGCAGTGGTCCCAGGACTGATTCCTGGGGGACACTGATAGTTACAGGTCTCCAGCGAGATTCTGCACCATTAGTCACCACTCTCTGGACTCTGTTGTACAGCCAATTCTTAATCCAGTTTGTAATCTGATCATTGATTCCACAATACCTAAGCTTATTTCCAAGGATGTTATGAAGGACTATATCAAAAGCCTTCCTAAGATCAAGGTAGACCACAACAACTGGTCTTCCATCGTTCACTCATTTAGTCACAGCATCACAGAAGGCTATTAAATTAGTCAAACATGATTTCCCTATGTAAATCCATGCTAACTGCTATTGATTACATTCATCTTTCATATCCTTCTTCTACTAGCAGAGAGATCTCAGGGAACATCTGGGCTACACCTTAAAATAATGGCATAACAACATGCAAGTGGTAGCCTTGGCTGTCCGACATTAGCCTGCCAGTGAAGTAAACCTAGTATCAGCCTGGTACATATTCCTAATACAAAATAATTTGAGAGAGTCTGCAGTGATAGAGCTAGTCTGATTTTAATCTATATGACAGCATGACAACATTTCTGACAGTATCTAAGCTTTAGCATTAGTTCTCAATCAATACACTGCAATACATAATCTAGCCACTGGACTAGAAAAGATGTCATTCAACCCCCTCCTTCTTTCAAGCCACTGCATGTCTAAATGGTCACAGTCCTGTGAATGCCATACGTGTCTTGTGTAAAACAATCTGTCTGTTCAACTGACTGCAGATCACTCTTGAACAATTCAAGAGGCCACAGGGAATTAGGTGATTAGATGGTGTTTCTTTTTCTTTCTACATACCCTTACTGCAACTTCAAAATATTTCTGGAATTGCTTCAGACTCTCTTCAAGGGAGGCTACAAAGAGCCAGATTCAGCATTGGTATAATGAGATCACTTGGCCTGAACTTGGTGTGAAGAATAGAAACTGCATACAGAAGGACTGGAAAAGGATTACAGCATATTCCCTTCTTTGTTCTCCTTTTCACAGGCTTTGGACAGACATTTCTTGCCTTCACACACTGCAAATAGACATATGACAGGGCACACAGTAGCAGATTCCATTGGAGAGCATCCTCTTAGGCTAAAAAAATTGTTGTCAAGTCACTGATTCCAACCTCAGGCAAAAATAATTCCATTTATAATTCCACTTATAAACTGATTAGGATTTATCTGACAACTAATTAAGCTATTTATTCCTGTTGGCGACTGTTAGCATGAATAGACAAAGAACGTAGCAGAGGAGCGATAGGTGATACCACGTCAGTCATAATTTCGGGGACAAAAATCTGTGTGGAACAAAAATTCCACAATATTTTTACATCTTGATTGTTCCATCTAACTAGAAGAATTACAATCTGTCTGTCATGTTGAGGTCTCTCACTGGGTTTTCCAGATGTTGCTGTTCCCAAATGAGAAGGAAAATTTGGCATGAAGTTAATAAAATTAAGATTTGCAGTGTGGAGTCTAGGAGTGATAAAAGCAAAGAAGCAAATATGTTACAAATTCTTTATTCTGTTTATACATGGCAAAGCCTTTTCTGTCTCAAACCAGTGAATTACTCTACTTTTCCCTCATCCACAGACCTATACCCTCTATTCTATACTGTGCAGCGTTCCTGCTGCTGGTTTGCAGTGTGACCCAATAAACTCTCTGCACACTGATGTAATAAAACTTCAGTGAGTAGTTCACAACATATTCTTTTTGATTAATGGCATAAATGAAAAAATACATTTGGATTCCTCTGGTAGACTCAGAACTCTGCAGGGGAATTTCACTGCCTAAAGGACGTGTTCAAACCTATGTCAAACCTTGTGATGTTTTCCAGTAACTCGACTTTGCTACAGAAAATTAGAAAGAAATATTTATACATTAAGATACATTTTCAAGGTAGATTTGAATAGCGTTTGAAAATTTCCTGATCTTCTAGCAGGAAAGTATGAGATTCACGTGTGTCCTCAGAAAGATTAGCAGAAACATACCTTATTTCCAGACAGCCTCATGGTAATGACAGAAGGTGATGAAATCTATCAAACAGAACAGTAATTCCTAATGAACCAGTCTTACATTTCATTAACTTGAGTGCCAAGGTAGTTTTTAATGACAGATTTATGATTTTTTTTCTTTTAAAGTCTCATAAAGAATTAAGTAATTAGGAAAATAAGGACTAACAGCCTAATACAGCTTGAGCTTGTGTAACAGTTTGTATCTGAAGGCAATGAGAAACATGCAGGCTCAGCAACAACTCAAGCTGATGGTTTTTCACAGTCCTGGCTCAAATTGCTGCTGAGCCCACACATAGGTGGGCAGCACAAGCAGATACCATGCCAGGCTCCTCCACCTGCCCAAGCCAAGGCATCTCGCTCCTGACAGCTGAAGTCTTTGATTATTCAGCTCTGAACAGTCACCAGTGATGAGCAATTTTGTGATGTGCCCACCACAAGAAAGGGCAACAAAGAGGAGACCATGTTGATGTTGTCATGGTGCTCTAAGCAGTAATTCAAATATTTCAGCAACTTCATTGGGTAGAAACTCATGCAGTTAGTGCAGGATTATTTTTGTTGCCCTTGATGTTGTTTACCTCGATTCAAATTCTACTAATTAATTTCCTTCAAGCTTAATTCTCAGCTAAAATGAAAATAGAACCACGGATTCCTTCAGGAACACAACATGAAACAGTCACATGTAATATACACAGGAAGAAAAGATTCTCTGGTGCACAGGGCTTTTTCAATGGAAAATTGCAATGTGACAGAGAGAAATATGGACACAGAATGGACTAGAATAAACTCTGTTGGTCAGAAGAACCTTGAATTTTAGTGAAATCTAAAACTTGCTTTAAATTTTGCAGCTAGTGGTAGATAGTTATTAAAGGCTGAAAAAAAACCCCTTCACCCTATATGAAAATTCTGTAGAAATATTATGGGAGAATGAGACACTATTCCCTCAAATTGCCTTCTGTGGGATTTACCATACAATGAGTCTTGTAAACAGCCTAGTGCAAATGTCACACAACTTCTTTCAGTAGCAATTAGAGCAGCTCAGCCTAAACAGATCTGAAGTCTTTGTGGTTTGTTCCTAGCTCAAAGTCAGAAGTAATTAAGATTTGTTTTCAGTACTAGTGTTACAGCACAAATGATACACAAACATGAAATAATAATAAATAACATCCTTAGGGGAATGCTGACTCACATAGAAGGCAAGACCCACACTCTAAAAAGTAAGGGTAAAACATATATAGTTTTGGTAATGCCTAAACAATTAACCAGGCATTTCAGCATAAAGTGACAGGGAGATATTTCCACCACCAGTTTTTCCATGTGGGACACATCTCCCTCCATCTCAAGACTGTTCCAGGCACCTGTATGTCAGTTAGACAACTTTTCCTTGTAGGTGACAGCAGTAGCTGGTGATGGTTGTCTGTGTTCAAGCTCATCATACACTCCCTACAGAGGAATGGCTAAGCATTCTCTCTCCTTCCCTTACTACCCTTAATGTCCTAGGAATTTTTAAATGAACACCCAAAACTGGTCAGAGACATTTCGTATCAGATGGAGAAACAGGATTAAAAGTTTTCAGTTCCTACTTGCCAAGTTAGTTTTTCCTACTTGCTGTGTTCCCAAGAAACATACTGTATCAGCAGTATCACCAAAGGACACTTCCTTGGGGTTCAAAGATCAAAGTGAAAAAACAAATACGAAGAAGATGGTCACAGACAGCCTCTGCAAGTGAAGAAATGAGGGAGTGAGGAAACCTCTCTAATGATAGAAGATGTGAGTAGTGATAATGATGCTGCCTCTGAGACTCTCTGGAGATGAAAGTGGTTTTGCTCTTCTTGCATTCCCTTCGCCACGGTCAGCCTCTACAAAGCTGTAGTATCTTCAGCATTTTTATTTTCTCATTTACTTTTCCTCTATTTCAAGCCGTGCTTTTCCTTGCAGGGAGGAGCTGTGCTGACTGTGCACCTTATCCCATCCTCTTACTGTTCTGAGAGCTGAAATTCCACCACATCAATAGACACATCTTTCTTTTTAACAGCTTGTACAGGGCAATATATTTCATTAAATTGGACATGATGGTGCAGGACATACATCCTTGAACCCAGCTCTCCAAGAGTGAACTTTCCTTTTTTAAAAATTGATTTACTAATAAAATGTGCACCAGAGCAACATACATGAGATGCGCTGTGAAATAAGTCTATTGAATTACTCTGCAGTTCTCCATCCATGGGCCAGGTTTTGCTATTTTTACTTATTTGGGGTAAATAATTTTCCTTCCAAGTAATTTCAGTGACTGCAATTTATCTTCTAGCTATGGGATTGAAAGTAGCCTGAGGTACCCATCCATACAGAGAAGGAAAATTAATCTGGTCCTTTTTCTTTGTATCTGACAGTGAACCTGGATCAGACACCCATATTGCATTGGGCTGTTCTATAAAATAAGAATTTTCTCATTGAGATCTGTGATGGCATGATGCTATCAAGTGGGAGTTGAGGGAGAAGAAAGTGATGTTCTGAACAGACACAGCGAACATCTGCATCTGGGCTGAAGAAAGGACGCTAGGATCTTGTTTCCATCACACGAACAAACATCTGCGTCTTTGACCCCTTAGAAACGTCCACAAAGTCAAATCCACTAGAGACTGCTGCGTGGAGCTGGACGCCCCTCAGAGACGAGGGCATTGGGCACTTTATCCTACCCACGCCCTTTGTCCCACTACCACCTGCCCTTGTTAGGCGATGCTGTTCATGGGGCCGCTCCTCTGCCTTTCTTTCTGCCGAGGGAGCCCGGCAATGGGGGTGCCGGGCAGGAGCCACACGGCCAAAGTGAGCGCTACCATGGAGGGTCAGGGGGTGCGTTAGTGAATGGGAACCTCAGTCCCATCTCTCGCTTCATCCTTTAGCTCCAGGCGGATAAAACTGGAGAAGTTACTCCAGAATAAACAACTTTAAAAAAAGAAAAAAAGACAATTTTTCACCATTTGACAGCAGACGAAGGTTTTACCGGAGGGAACTGTCGGTCTCCGGGCTGCAGCACCTGGCTGGAGAAGGGTTCCCAGCGCAGCCCCATCACCCGTCAAACCCCTTTCATTGTGGGGCGAGAAACTCTAAAGCGTGGAAAGGGGAGGAGGGTGGCGCGGGCAGGAGCCGCCAAGTGGCTGCGGGGCCGCCTGGCACAGGGGAGCGCAGACAAAAGCCGGCGGAACTACGTGGTTTAAATTCAAAAGGGCTCTCGGGGCTCCGCAAAGGGCAGCCCCGGCCCGGGGAGGGGGCGGGAGAGAGGAGGGGTTGGGGGGCGTCCGCTGCTGAAACAGCCGCCCGAGCCCAGCCCCGGCGCCACGATGAGGGGCATCGCGGGTTTAACGCGGCTGCGGCTCAGGAGCTGCCGGCGATGCACCGCGGTGCTGCTCCTACTGTGGGCTGGCTGCTGGGTTCTGGTGAGCTCCCTCCTCCTCCTCCTCCACAGGAGCGGCTTCTCCGAACGATGCACCGACGAGAAGAGCCACCGGATCCTGGCCAGGCTGGTACGTGCCCGGCGGGGCGGGGGTCCCCCCGGCGCTGCCCGGCTGCGTGACCCGAGTGCCCAGACGGGTTCCTGCCCGGCCCCGTCCCGCCGGAGCTGCCGCATCGCCTCGGGGACTCCACCTCGACCAGCTCTCTCCATCCCTCTTTCTTCTCTCCTTTCCTTCCCGGGGCGAGGGCAGGTGCAGGCGGCGGGTCGGTTCCTGGGTGGGCTGCGGGATGGTTTCCTCAATGCTTTGGGAAGGGCAGCTCAGCATCCCGCACGTTCTTGAGGGCCGGGAAACATCCCCCCCGCCCCGAAACCCCGGGGTTGTTGCGGGGAAATAACCCGCAAAGGTGTTAGTACAAAAGTCCTCTCAGAAATGCCACACAGCTTGTGCCGCCTCCTGGGCGTCTGGCGGGGCTGGCGTTCGGGATGTGACTACTCAAGGAATTTGCAAATATTCATTAGAATCTGCCTTTTAAAAAAATAAAAGGTTAAAAAACGGATTTGTAGTTGTGTAGGAAACACTTGGAGGAGCAGCATGGGTTAATGCTTTGACTTTAATTTTGTTTCTTAATTCGGGTATTTGTAGTGTCAACGGTTAGGTGGGAAGGGGGTGATTCTAATGGAAATTAAATGACCTATTACTGCAGCAAGAAAAATCCAACCGTAGATTTCCCCTCAATTCTGTGTAGTAAAGGAAGAGAAACTAGACAGCCGTGCTGACAGCATGCTTTTAATGGCAGTGAGATCCACTTTCTTCACAGCAGCAGTCAGCCCCAAGTCCAGCTGAGCTCGGGATTGCAGCTGAAGGAGTGAGCCCTGAGGTCTGGAGATGCAACGAGCTCCAAGCTTAGGGAGGTCCTGGCTCTTGCCGTCACATTCGTCAGTAAACACATGGACAGAGACTTGCTGCTATTCGGTTTGGAGTGTCAGGCAGGACTTCGAAGCCCAGGCTGGAATCAGGTTTCAGGCACAAGCTCGGGAAGTTCTCTCCGTCACTGTGACAGCCCAGTTTCAGAGCCTCCTTCCAGAGGTACAGCAGTGTGCTCACCTGTTTCCTTAGGTGACTTTTCAATGGCATCCTTAAGGTTTGTAAGCAACAGTTTTTCCCGGATGACGTTAGAAACAGGTCGTCCTTCCAGTGGAAAGATTAGAAAATCTCATCTCTTGCTTGCGTTCATGTGCAGAAGAGAGCTTGTGGTGCCATTTCCGTGTGACTGATCTGTGTCTCACCACTACCAGACCAGGAACTCCTTGGTCACATCCTCTTTTACAGATTTGAGATGAGGTCATCTTCATCAGCCCCAAATAAGTCTTTATACATCTTTCAAGCACAGCATGAGTTTCACAGTTACAGAAGGTTCAACTGATCCACAAAGCAATCTGGTAGCTTGACTCCCACACCTTTTATTAAGCAAAATTGAACTTCCAAGAAAAACTCTTTACAAGTCATCTTCTGTATTTTCAGCAGGAGATAAGATGAGCTATTTGAAGCAAGTGGGTGAAAATAGTTCGGTGGGATACCTTTGCCAAGTGGTGCTTCTGGAGGTTCATTTCCTTCCTCTGAGTAAAATCAACATCTGGGCAGATGTGCACTGCACTGGGAAGGCTGAAGTAGCACTGGGCATTTTGCAGAGTCTGACATCAAGTCTCAAAAAAACCCACTTACTCTTTCCTAATGCCTGCCTCATCTTTATTTACCCTGAACACACTAAACCGTAGCGATCAATTTCTGTTTTCTCTGGAGAAATCAATTGATTTTGATGCCTGACAAAACCTTGCTCAGAATAGCATTTCCACAGAGGTACCTGATAACAAGGCAGGACTCAGGCATGAGCCACAGCACTGTGATGGTGAGTGAGGCAGCAAGTTATTCTACTCGCATTAATCCTCAGTGGGATTCACATTAATTTAAAGTTTTGCATGTATTTAAATGGAGGTTTTTTCATGTGTCTCGATAAGTGAACTAAGGATATTAACAATTATGTAGCCAACTGCAAACAGAAACAGATGTGTGAGTCCAAACTGTGCAGCCTAGTGGCTTTTCTGTAAGACTTTTGGTTTAGTATCTCCTTCATCTTTATTTTTAAAAATCCGGCACTCAGTGGCATTCAAAGGGCTCTCATTAGGTGGGTTTAAAATTCTCACCAACAGATCTCTAGATGCAATTGTTAATGCAGGAATGGCAGTGTGGAGGATCATTTCTGAAAGATTTCTTTGTGGAACTGATTCTTCCTTTTTATCAGCAGCCCTCTTGGTGATAGAACATTTGTAACTGCAAAGTTTGCAGTTAGTGCAAAGGTTCCTGAGCTGGGAAGTAATAAACAGATCACCTTCTCATGGCAGGGTCATCTGAATCACCTGGTTACATATTTTCAAGTCCACCAAAATGTGTTTTAATATGGTAAAATGCAGGCTGGTACTGAGTACAATCTATGTCAATAGGATGGGAGACTGTCTTATAAAACTCTATGACTTTGAACAGGACATAGGGATCAAACAATTGCTTTAACATAAACTATCAACTGAAGGTCTCCAAAACGGAGAATTAGGGAAGGACTGTTTGCTGTGTTCTGTAGCACAGGACAGGAGCATTTGGTTCTTGTGTCTCTGCTTCTATAGCTGGAGGAGAGGAAGTCGGAAAGAAGAAACAGAGGGAAAAAAACCCACAAAAATTGCCTGGAGGCTGGAAAAATAAAGATTGTAGTGGGAGGGCTGTGGAGCTGAGCTTACTTAGTGTTCTGTGCTTGTGGCAAAACAGAAACCACTAAAAGTCTGAATAAAGGGGAGAAGTGAGAATGTGAAGGTGTAATCAATGTTTGCTGACCTTTCACATTATAATAAATAGAACACCGAGGAAATTTTCAGAGCCATTGGGTGACTCACTACACTCTGTGAGTAGAGAAAGACACCTTGGAAATTGTTCAGACTTCTCATTGCTTGTCTGAAGAAGCCTTTTTGAAATTCTTGCTTGCATCCAGAAGAGAACTAATGGTGTCACTTCTGGATGGCCGGTCTGCGTCTCATAACTGTGAGACCAGGAACTCTTTGGTTACCATCCTCTCTCACAGATTCCAGTTTGCAAAACTGATCAGTGTCCACCAGATACTAGGTTAATAATCAAAGATTTATGGGTTCAATTAGAACTGCAGACAAGTCCTAAACAGCAGCCAGGTTAAAAAATGACTCATCTCCCATGTCTGGGAACTGTTAAGTCAGTCTGTTCTTTCCACAACTACTTTTTCTCACTAATGCCATTAGGAATGATGTGATGGCAACACAAGAAAATAAGCTGCCTGTTCACATGTTTGACCACAGGTCTTCTGGGCATGTGTTCTTCTAGATGCAAGAGGCTCATGCATGCAGACCATCTGCTTGAGCAAGCGTTCACCATTTGGACCCACTTATAGGATTACGACCTATATTCTCTTACTGTAGCAGAAGAAGAGTTAGGCTGTGGTCTTCTCAATAGGAGAATGATGATTTTAAATGTGATTATACTTATGCTCCAAAGAAAAACCCCAACATTCCTTCTGTTTGTAATCTTCTTTCTAAACTTGCTTACAGTTCCAGATGGTAAGAACTGCCAAACTACTTCTGTGAAGAAAATTATATTTCTCACTTAAAAAGGGAAAATAAATTTCTATTACCTTCGAGGAGTAGATTTTCAAAAGCAAGAACATGGGTCTGAACGCTCTGAAGTCTGTGGACAGCCCAGTGAATCTGCTTGACCAACTTCATGTGGATGAGGATGTGTGTGACTGACATATGTACATCAGCCAGGACTCAGGATCAGGACATTCATGTGAGGGCTTGCATATCTGGCTCTCCTCGTTGGCACTGAACATCCTCATTTAGGCTGTGAGAACTTCAGAGTATATATAAATTTTACACCTGCCTGAACTCTTTTAGTCAATTTATCACCATTCCTGCATTTTGGACTTAATCCTGCACCATTCCTCAGGGTGTTGTTCAAGGTTGGACTCTGAATGTTGCCTGGCATGGTGCATCCTAGTGCACAGCTCAGAGACTCTAAGAAAACACATCTCTTGAATTTTCTGTTGATGTTTCTTAGTGTGTAACCATGAGTCAGAGCTGAGGTAGGGCTCAGACAGCCGTTGAAGTGCTGCACATGCAGCAGTGAGTTGCCAACTTGTTTAAACGAAGGTTTAAATGCCAGAAAGCAATGAAGGAGGCTGACACTGTCAAGCTGCCTCCCAGATGTTTGGCTTTGTGCACTACCACAGTCTATTCCCCTTTCACCAGAGACCTCTGAGCATCCCCTTGACTGATTCGCCCACAGCAGTCCCTGCAGCTGCACTTCTGAATGCCCACAGGAATATAGCGACTGCCTACGCTTTTGGAAATGATGGTATGGAAACAATTATGGTTTGAAGGAAGGACTGGTGAGGGAATCCTTGCAGTTCTTGTATTAATTGGCAGGGACAACTTAACTATCATGCAGCGGTTCCCATGTTTGCACAGGCTGATTTTCTTCCAATTAAAAAAAAAGAAGCATGTAAGTAATTCATACCAAAATGTCAGTTCTGATAATTACCCATAAAACCTGGGAAAGCAGTTTTGTCTTACAGCATTCACTTCTTTAAGAGTTCAGAACGTTTTCTTGGTCCAAGAGGGACTGAATGCAACCTCTGTCTTTTCTGGTAGTGCAGAGGGTACCTGTACATTACACGTTGAGTGTAGTGTTGAAACAATCCAGCTACCTGTGGATTTCCCCGTAGTTTAAGGGGAATGTCTTAGTTACGCTCTGCTGAACCTTCCAGAGAAGTCCTGCGTTAGAGAACAAGTTACCTTCCGTGTCTTGTAAGTGTTGTAGCCCAGAATCTCACACAGACCAGCCAAGTGTGTTCAAAGATTGCCTCCCTGAATTCATATGTGACAAGAATTTAAGAATAACAGGTCATCTACTCCATTTCCTTGACCCCCTCAAAAGCTAAGAATCCGTGTTGTGACGCAAGATGCCTCCTTGTCAGAGGTTTCTAGAGACTTCTGAAAAGGCATTGCCCAATGACTGTAGAGACTTCGTGCTTGTGCTATCAATAAGTGCTGCAAGCTTCTTGAGCTTAGGACTGTTTCTTTTTCTTTGGTTTTCTGCTAAGTGATCCCTGGGTATGAACATTCTGCTCTTTCACTCCAGTGTCTCGACTACAGCAGTGGAGCCTTGACTGGTGACCTCTGTGAGGACCTGTGTGTGGCACAGAAGCTGGTGTACAAACACTGTCTTTACTATGACAGAGGTAAGAAGGTTATCCAGGCTGACTGGAAAGGCCAACCCATCATCCTGAAATCCAAAAAGGAAGTCTTTTCCAGCTACCAGCATCTCAGTATGCTAGAGGAGATGGAAACACAGGATATTCCTGAAACAGAACTTGTGCTGATGGTAGCTTTAGAGGTCAAAAATGTCCTGGGGCTAGAACTATCTAACAGTTCCATGGGTCCCCTGTGGACAAGGAAGAAGGGGCCACATTGGAAAGCACAGGTGGCCAGCATGTGGTCCTTGCTCCAGCAAGAAGAATATATCTACTTCAGTTTGCTGCAGGACTTCAGCAAACATGTGCTACGAATTATTGGCTCTTGTGGACACTTCTATGCTGTGGAGTATCTCACAGCTGGACATGCCTGGCACAAAACTGTTTTTCCCTTGGAAAACATTGTTGGTCCTTCCCTTGCTGGCCACAGGAGCAGGGTGAGAGCCATCACTGACATTGCCCTCAGCTTTCTGGACATGGTGCAGCATTTTGATAATGACTTTTCTCACCGCCTTCACCTGTGTGACATCAAGCCAGAAAACTTCGCTATCAGGCATGATCTCACGGTAAGTTGGATCTTTGGGCTAGTGCTGCAGTAATTTGAGGTCAAATTCTAGTCTGGAAGTATCTGTGTAAAAGCACACTCCCTTCTTGTAGAACTTTTGGCTGGGCTTTTGCAAAGCTAATGCATTTACAAGCAACTGGGGAGATCCTCTACTGTTTTTCCTGTTTGTAATATGCAGCCACATTTCAGAACACTAAATCCTGTGGCTTATTTACCTCCTCAGAGGCAACAGCACCAACAGGGTCCCTTGGATGTGGTGAGAGATACCTCCTGAAGGCAATGAGATCTCAAAGGCTGTGACTGAAGCTGTAATCTGAGTCACAGCAACTATTTCTGCTAGCAATGCAAAAGGCAGAACTGAATTAGAAAGCTAAGGCTGAATTCTCTGGCCTGAGACAAGTGGCGCTCCACACGTCCAAGCACACGTATTTGTCCTTTAGTGTTTAGGTATTGGATCTGGGAATGATCCAGAGACAGCAACACGGAACTCCTGATATGGTTACTCCTTGACTCTTCATTGTACAGCTGCAGCTCAGACCTGAAGAGCTATGAGTGTTTTCTCAGTGGTGATGTCGCTCAGCACCACTTCACTGAGTGGGACTGGCATTCAGAAATTCCACTGGTTTTGGTGGGAATTGGGGGTACAGACTGGTGACATCACGCATGCAGTGTTTGAACCAGGCTCACCGTTTGCAGCAACATCGGTGGAGTTTCTGCTCTGTGAGTGAACATAAAGCATTTTCAGGGACTTTAATGCTATTTTCAGTACTCACTGAGCGTTCCTATAGCCCTTACATGTTCAAAGGGCTAAGCAAACATTGCCTAAACATACAGCCATTAGGAGCAGTTAGAGTGCTTCCCCTTTGCCCTTTCTTCCCTCCCACTGTTTATTCAGGTGCAGTTCAGCAGCAGAGCAGGGAATGGGTGAGGAGCTACAGCTTGAGACTAAACCAAGTTTACCAATATAGAGGAACAGCAGGGATTCCTCAAGGACTCTTCCTCAGCTCCATAGGGCTGTGACTGCATGAGGCTGAACACACTGAGACCTTACCACCACATTCCAGTGTTTAGAGAGAAATTTAATGAGGTTCAACAAGGGTAAGTGTAGTGTCTGGCATCTGGGCAAGAACAACCCCAGGAATCAGTAGAGGTTGGGGACTGACCTGTTGGAGAGCAGTGGAGGAGAAACGTGCCTGGGGGTCCTAATGGACAGCAAGATGACTATTAGCCAGCAACATGCTTTTGTGGCCAAGAGGGCCAACAGCATCCTGGGGGGGATCAGAAAGGAGGTGGTTAGCAGATTGAGAGAGATTCTTCTCCCCCTCTACTCTGCACTAGTGAGACCATATCTGGAGTATTGTGTCCAGTTCTGGGCCCCTCAGTTCAAGAAGGACACAGAGCTGCTGGAGGGTGTTGAGCATAGAGCAACAAAGAGGATGAAGGAAATGGAGCACCTCGCTTATGAGGAAAGGCTGAGGGAGCTGGATATCTTGAGCTTGGAGAGNATAGCATGGGGATAGGAGTGGATGATCTTTTGAGGTCCCTTCTGATCCCTAATAATTCTATGATTCTATGAAAGGGCAGCTACAGTGAAGTTGAAAGCTCCCATTTTACAAGGAGTCACATGAAGAAGACAGGGAATGGTACAAGCTACTCCAACTGAGGAAATTTTTTCACAATGTGATGAAACAGCCACTGGAATAATCTCCCAGGGAAGTGGTGGAGTCCCCAGCACTGGACACTTTTCAGATTCAGCTGTACAGGGTGCTAAGACATGTGGTCTAGATGATGCTTTTTCCAAGAAATGTTGGACCAGGTGATCCTTGAAGTCTTTTCCAAGCTCATATATGATTCTTTGATACTTACAGGAAAAGAGAAAGATTCTGTGATACTTACATTTAAGAAAAGAGAAAGAACAGTGGATGTGAGTTTTGCTTCTCTAGGATCTTTCTGTGGCTTCTGGGGTCTAAAGAGACAGCAGTCACCTTCTGATAGATGAAAATACTTGAGTAATTTCTGGGAAAACTAATTTTAAAAGAGTTATTTCCTGCTCACATATGGCTTTCCCAGTTGTACAGTACTTACAGATTTTTGCTATCACTCATTAGCACCCCACTGGGCTAGGAGACAGGAGATAGACACAACCAGAAAGCTATTGGGGGGAAGGATGATACCCACCCACAGAGCTTGTGATTGATGAAGAAAGAAGGAGAGTAAGAAGCAGAAATTCTAGCTAGTTTTACCAACCAGCTCCAGATCTGTGGCACAGCAAGGCAGGTTCTTTTTTAATTTTTTCCTCATGTTTGACTAAAGCAATTTTTTTCATTTGTTTTTCCTTGTGCTCTGTATAGAATAATAATAAACAGCTATAACAGTACCACTATTCCTCATCCCAGTAAGAAGACCCCTAATGCCCAAAGAAATGGGCCTGGAGAGCAGTAATTTCACTTTGAGGATTGTTTTCAAGTGATGAGGAAAAGCATCCATCCCTCATTCCAGCCTGCACAGCCTGTTCCTGCAGCACGGAGGGGAGAGATCTCTGCCTGGTAGAACATCCAGGGGAATTTTAAGTTGCCATGTTGCTACATAAGGTGAAGAGGTAGAATAGGCTCAGGTGATTGATTATTCAGTGCTCTGGGAGTGCTCCTTTACCAGCACCTCACAGAACTAGAAAGATTGCAGCACCTTACATGTGACTTGGAAAATGGGTCAGAAGCCAATTGGGTCCTTCCTGCATTTTCTTAGGTACCCTCATCATCAATTGCCATCATAACAAATGCCACCGGAAGGAGCTGTGTATGGATAGAGATCTGTCTTAGGGTCTGGCTGGATGCCCACACCTCTCTGTAACAAACAAACTTCAGGGAAAGCCCCGAAGCCTCCTCTGGCAGCCATACATTTGGGAACTGGGGCTGGTTTCCTAGCGGAGCAATTGATCAAATTGTCAGAGGTGCTCGGTGCTGGCAGAGATCCCACCTGGGAGCTGATACAGCAGCCCTAGAACTGGGGAAACCCTGTCGCTTTCCTAAGAAGTGAATAGTCAAGCTGCAGAAAGCTTAAGGAAGTGAAGAAGAAAAGAAAAAAGATACTGCCTGTCCAAACGTGTGAAATTCCTCAGGCTACATCATCATTGTCAAGCTCTCCAAGAAGCTTAAAAATACTTGAGTGTTTAAGTTCTGTCTCATCTCTTTAAGATTTTCCCTGGGGAAATAGAAACAGAATAAAATGAAGATTAGACCTTGTTCTTTCTTTTGCCTGTGGAAGGTTTATTTGGATTTCTACCAGACCAGATACCTTTAGTTCCTGAGGTTGATCCAGCTGCTGCTCCAGCCATGCAGTTCATCCTTCCCTGTTACAATTTTCAGAGGCTTCAGGGTTCTTTTTCTGCAGCTGAACAGGCACAAACCTATGGAGTGCAATGGCAGGGTTGCGGAAGCTGCACCAGGTACCAGCACTGCTGCACATCCCACTGCTCCTCTCCACAATGGCAAAGTCGGGGTTTAGTCTCGGTGGTGGTTTTGAAATGGTCCCATCTGGCCTGTAGATAATCTTGCACCAGCAGATAGTGAAAAGGTGGAGATGCCACCCACACCTCCTGCAGCAACGTGCAGATCTATCTTCAAGTTGGACAGTCCTGATTTAGGGCAAATCAAGGCAGTAGGCTCCAAGGGCACATATTGTCACAAAGAACTTCCCCTTTCTTCCTGTCAGAAGTGCTGTCTCATTTTGTTTAAAAATTAGTATTTTAAGATTAATGCAGCTCAGTTAAGAAAAATAGACAGTTCCTTGTGATCCCAGTTCCCCACTGGTAGAAGCTCTCAGCACAGCATTTCCAGAAGCAAGCAGCAACCATTTGCTTAGCCCTCTCCCTGTCCCACCTCTGATGTGTGGTTTTGATCTGCAGGTGGTGGCCATTGATGTGGATATGGCTTTTTTTGAACCCAAAATGAGGGACATCCTTGAACAGAACTGCACAGGAGATGAAGACTGTAATTTTTTTGACTGCTTTTCAAAATGTGACCTGAAGATCAGAAAATGTGGAGCACAGAGAGCCAATAACAACCTGCAAGTGAGTAGACACAGCTGCTTGATGCATCTGTGCCTTTTGCAAGCACATTGACTATGAAGTGCATGGCATGTTCTACGACACTGAGGTGAAGACAGTTGGGGTTTCAAACATGGCCATGTAAGCAATAGTACTTTTCAGAAGTCCCAGTTTGGGGCATGCAAACAGATCTTTATAATCACTGGTGTTTATTTGCTATGTTTTTGTGTGGCTGTTAGCCCAACACCTCAGACAGATAAAAGAGGGAGGGAGGTAGGGGCAGGGGATTTGCACTACTGTCCCCACTAATGGTGAAGTCAGGGCTGTCCCCATGTAAGCAGTGACGGAGCTGTGGCTGTGATCCACCACCCTACCTACATAGGACATGGATGTGGAGTCCATAGGGTTCTTGGTCCTGGGGTGAGGTGTCTTACAGCTCCCCCAGCTTACGCTGGTGAGAGGATGAGAGGGTGTAGCTTGTCAGCCTTTTGCTATTTTTGCCACCCCCTCACCCTCACTACTTCCTATGCAGAAATCTAAGGACAGTCTGAGAAGGGAAATTCTCTAGCCAGAACTTAGCCTTTGTGGATGCTCCTGCTTTGTATCTTGTTTGAATGCCTGGAGGTATTTTGGATTCAGTTGATGTTTTGCTTCAGTCCCAGAGAAGCAGCAGGGCAGTAGCTGTAGCTCCTGGAATCCAACGCTCTGCTCTTTTCCCTTTCCTCAGGTAATTTGTGACAAAATATTCCGTCGCTGGTTTTCTCCCAGTCTCAGAGGAGCATCACTGTCCTTCTCACTGCAGCTGCAGCTACACAGGGCTGTGCAAGAGTGTGCCCAGCTCGGGCATGGGGACACTGCCGGGCATCACAACACTCTGAAATCCCTCTCCGAGCTGTACCGCCTACTTCGGGTCACTCAGAGAGAACTGCAAAGGGCAGAGTAGGCACAAAGGGCAGAGCTGCACAGGCCACCTCCCAGACATCGCAGAGAGAGTCTGGACACAAGGCACTGGGTGTTTCCTTCCTCCCTCTTCCATCTCTCCTACCCACTGTGTTACATTTACAGCACCGAGGTTGTTTCTCCTATGCAAATGCAGCCCGTGGCTGTGGGTGCAGCACGTCCTGTTAATATCCTTTCAAGTGTGAAATTGTTTTCCATTACCTGAAGTCTGTCCTTACTTATTTTCCTGAGTGAGCCCTTACCCTCCCCATCAGCATTCAGCACATGGTTTGCTTACCAGGAGCTGTAGTCACTGCTCAGCATCTGCCTGGGTTGGGGCTCACACTGAAGATGCTGTTCAGGGGAAAAGCCTGAGGAAGTGCAGCAAAATGAAGATCAATAATTAAAACAGTGCTTGGGTGTGGATAAGTACATGCATGATGTCTGGTTTAATTTCTCTACAGAATTAGGGTCTTTTAAAGAAGGGACAGTGCTCTGTGTGATAAAAGGATCTCAAATAGGGAAATCTATTGTCAGGTGAGGGAGGAGTTGCTTTTGTATAAAGCAGTCCTTTCTGATATCCCCATATGTCTGTTCTGTGCTGTGTTGCATTACCTGAGCCAGAGCTAACATTCTGGGGAGAAACTATATAAAGGTGCTTAAGACTTTACTAGAGCAAGGAAATTACACCCTTGTTGAGTTCCCCTGTGGGTACTCATGTTCTGCAGTGGGGAGGTATGAATAATGCCACAGAATTTTCCCATGTGAACCAGCCCTCACACACTTGAACGTCAGAGCACTGGATATGAAACACTCCTTTGCCAGAAAGCAGGACTGCCCAGGAATGCCAACAAGTTCCCCTTGGAACTGAACAGGACAATCACCAGACACAGAGCTTTCATAACAGTATTTTTTTAATGAACAAAAGCAAAGTTTTCATAAGAATTCATTATCTTGAATCAATGACTTAAATAAAGATCTCTGTGTTAACTTAAAATCAGTGCCTTGCCTTTTCGAATGTGTGTAGTTGTGGCTGGAGAATATTAACACAGGGGTTCAGAATAAATTGGACATATTTAGGTCCAATTCTGGGCAATATGAAGGAAGTGGAGCACCTCCCTTATGAGGAAAGGCTGGGGGAGCTGGATCTCTTGAGCTTGGAGAAGCGGAGGCTGAGGGGTGACCTCATTCTTGTCTATAAATATGTGAGGGGTGGGTGTCAGGAGGATGGAGCCAGGCTCTTCTCAAGATCATCTACTGACAGGACAAGGGGCAATGGCTGCAAGTTGGAACAGAGGAGGTTCCATATAACTATCAGAAGGAATTTCTTCCCAGAGGGGGTAACAGAGCATAGGAACAGGCTGCCCGGGGGGTTGTGGAGTCTCCTTCTCTGGAGATGTTCAAGACCCACCTGGATCTTTTCCTATGCAACTTGGTCTAGGTGATCCTGTTGTGGCATGGGGATTGGAGTGAATGATCTTTCGAGGTCCCTTTCAATCCCTAATGATTCTATGAATATACCCATGAGATGGTTTTGGCTTAAACCCCCACAAATGGAAAGCCCAAGAGTCTGTGCCAGCCCTGGGCTCTGAAGCACATGTCAGTATCGAGACTGACAATACTGGTTTGTGGATGTGAGACACATAACAACACCTGAGCATTTTTATCTCTACATCTCTCAGCCTTCTGACTTGCTGAAGCTTGTGGATACTCATTACACACAAACATGCTGTTTCTGGGATGGTTCTTTAGATGTTAAAGACTATCTGTGACCAGAAAAATGGGAGATGCTTAGGACACCTGCACACTTGTCCAAAACCAGCTTTTCAGGCTGGTACTAGGGGTGGTTTTTTCTATTTACTGCAATAAACTCTTGTGATTTAAAAAGTTATGCAAGTGCTCAAGAAGCTCATAGCAAGTTCAAGGTCACTGTCTTTCTTGGGGCTGTACTGAAGTCAAACTGCTGAGAAACCAGGGCTACAGCTTCAGAGCTCCTGACTGGTAAAGCTGAGCTCATTCTGTGCTTCTCTAACCAGGGAGATGGGCAGAGTTTCAGTACTCTAAGATCACCCTTTGCAAACGCAGGAAGGTAAAGCAGAATAAGAAACCCACATTCCAGAACAAGCCCTGTTGCAACGTCATGAAAGTGATAGAAGAGAAAACCATCGATAGAATCAGTTTATGGTAGAGGGCTGGGGACAGATAACCTATCAGGTAGGGTGAAAATGAGGAAAAAGAGACAAAGGAGAATAGGAAAAATTAAGTAAAAAATGTGACTCCCTCAGAACAAAATCCACCCTTCTGAGACACAGGGACGGGTAACTCTACTGTTTGTGTACAAACCTGTGGGGTCTTCAGGGAAGGGAAGACACAGAGATCTCCAACTATGCAAATGCTGCTACAGAGCCTGTTGCTGTGACCAGGTTTGGTGTGTTCTCCACATGACCTTATCTCCCTTGTGAGGATAGGCTAAGCGTGCAGGTCTCTTATACTTAGAGAAGAATTAGAGGTGACCTTATCAATGTTTATAAATACATAAAGGGTGAGTGTCAGGAGGACAGTGCCAAGATCTTCTCAGTTATGTCCCATGATAGGACAAGGAGCAATGGCTGCAAGCTGGAGAATAGGAGGTTTCACATAAACATATGAAAAACTTTATTGTGAGGATGACAGAGCTCTGGAACAGGTTGCTCTGAATGGCTGTGGAGTCCTCTTCTCTGGAGACATTCAAAACCCACTTGGACGTGTTCCTGTGTGACCTGTTGTAGGCGATCCTGCTCTGTTAAGATGGTGGGACTAGATGATCTTTCGAGATGCCTTCCAACCCCTATCATGCTGTGATTCTGTAATCTCTGTGGTGAAGGCACCTTGCTAGGTAAGGAGTGACTCAGTACGTACCCCAAACACTGCTGGGCAACCCGAGAATCTTACACATTATCACTCTCCTTTTTCCCTGGTCCCGTTTACTCTTCCTTCCTTCCCAGAGGGTACCATTAGGAAAAGCGTTATGTGGACACCCGCTGCTTCGTAGCAGTGTTACACCCTGCCATGGCAGGGCTCCCTATTTCCAGTTTTGCAATTCAAATGGGCTGAATATCTGCTGCGTGTGAAGTTTCAGTTTTAAAACAGGAGTAAAATACATGGTAAAATGAAATCTGGTGGCAGCAGAGGACTAGTGGAATGCCATTCTGCTCACAGGGTCCTTCTCCTTGGCAGGAGTTAGGAAGAGAAGCTGCTTTTGACAGATTTCTCCAACCCCTCCAGAGCCTGGCTGCAGCCACCTCCACCTGGCAGGGACCTGCTTCCCCCACACCCTGCACTTTCCCAGGTCATTAAGTTTTGCTTCTTGTTTCAGGATACAAAGGATAGTGCTCAGAAACCTCTCAAGAGGGACACAAATGGGTTACCTGTAGTTGGCTGGACTTTGAGATTGCATACCTGCTCCGGATGGCTTTGGGACACCTTCGCAGTGAGTGGGAAGACAAGGAGGATCTGACAGATTGTGTGAACACAGCGCTTGATTCCTCACTGCTCCTTGGACAGTTGCCGAAACAGGACAGAAAACCAGTGAAGCAAATGAAATACTGCCTTTTTCTTTTATCTTTTATTTAGTACAGGTACAGGAATAAAACACTAATTATGCCTTTATCTCCCTGGGACAGAAAGAATCATGGAATCACAGAATGTTAGGGGTTGGAATGGACCTCAAAAGATCATCTAGTCCAAATGCCCTGCCAGAGCAGGATCACCTACAGCAGGTCACACAGAAACACATCAAGGTCGGTTTGGAATGTCTCCAGAGGAGACTCCATGAGCTCTCTGGACAGCCTGTTCCAGTGCCCTGTCACCCTCACTGTGAAAAGGTTTTTGCTTATGTTTACATGGAATAGAATCATAGAATCATAGAACGAAAGACAATGAAAACACTGGCTTCACTGCTTTTTATCTTAGGGCATGAGTGCACCCTGCATTATTTTACACCCCTGTTTTATTCTGTGTTGGACATCTCTGCACAGGTGTTGGACAATGAAGAATCAGGCTACCAGGTCCCTTCTGACAAAGCCCTTTTCAGAGTGCCTTGGCAGCACTGCCCACAAAAAATAGCCCTGGCATAAAGAGAGACCCAGCTGGCAGCTACTTCAGCTCAGGCGAGTGTTGAATGAGAGTCCTGTGTGCTACTGAACCCAGGCTGTTGGCACAGTTGGTTGCAAGACAGCAGCCAGCAGCAGTAGCTGGGAAATTGTGCAGTGACACAGTCCTGGGGTATGGGCAGGAAAAGAGGAGTTGTTTCAGTGATGGTATCATGGGCTACAGGAATCTAATTTTTTTAAAAAAAACAAACCCAAGACACCAAACGCCTCAATTTAAAATGCTTTTTGGTCAGTTTAGAAAATGTTTCACATAGGCAGCTTTGTCAGTTAGTACATGGCAAAATCTGCAAGGTGGTTTCTTAGTTTTAGGTAGCTCACACTGAAAAGGTTCACAGAAGAAGGAGTTGGACCCTAAAATTCATCACAGTTTAAAAATGAGAGTATTGCCTGATTGATGCCACAAAGCTTGTTAGGACCCTCAGCGCTTTCTGGTGTTTGCTTTTCAGGTGAGAAATTTCATTTAAACTCCAAATCTTTTGCAGAAACTTTTTCATCCACTGTCAGTGGTCAGAGCTGGAAAAGAGGAGATCCATGTCCAGCTTCTGAAGTCATCTCTGCTTCCCACTTCACCTCTGCATACTGTTTGTGGTCTTAACTTGGGCTCCAATGCTTTCTCCTTTGTTGTTCTTGCTTCAAGGCTTTTCTATCTGTTTGGTATCCAGTTCACTGCAGCTTTCCTAAATTACATGAGATTCTTCTCACTGTTCAGCCCCTCCCTATGAAAGATGACTCCTCTCACATAGGTTCACTAATAGCATTTGGGTGCACTGGGAATGGCCACTTAATCCAAGAAGGCTGTTCCCAATCAATTGATCTCAGCCCCATCTCTCTGCTCAGTCAGTCTGTTCCTTCATTCTTTTTGCCCTATAAAAGTCGCAGCACCTCTTGATTCATTTCTACCACTTGCTGCATTAGTGCCCTACTCAGCAACTTTCTGCCCGTATTTATGGCTCTCTGTGAAGCAGGATTGGCATGAACTCATTGTTTATTCCTTTGCGTCTCAGCAGCATGTGCCCCAGCTCTACAATAATCTAAATGCACTGTCTATCCCCTCATTTGACAAGAGTTGAGTCTGGCTCAGGCTGTACTTTGTAATCTTTATAAAACTTAAATTCAACCTTTTACTCAAGATTTTCACAGAACAGCTTCTACATGCAGATTGTAGGTGCTGCTAAAACATCTGCTCTAGGGTGATGTGAAACAGCAAATCTCTCGACCCCAAAGGACTAAGGACACAGGTCCCCCTGTGTTTTGAAGTTGCCTTAGTGATGACTAACCCACCACAGCAGGTCATTGCTGCAGCTCAGCTTTTCAGAGAGGTACTAATACTCATAGACCTCCCTATGCTAAGAACATTCTGATCCATTACTGGACATTGCATTAGAGTTATATGGCACTGGGGGAGAAGAGAGGGAGCAATCTCTTTTCTTTGGATTAGAAACATTGACTAAACACAACACTGGCAGCAGGTAGAAAATGGGATAATGAACTTGAAGGAGTCAGGGACTCCTTGGTGATATTTTTTCTCATCGTTAAACAGTGTAGACGCAAACTACCCTATATATTTTTATGTAGTTTAAAAACAAACCCAAAAAATGAAGATAAAAGAATTAAAGAAGCCAGATACCACACTGCCTGTCTTTCAACAGATTATATTATATGTAACAGGCTGGAAGGTGATAAATTGCAGTTTTAAATGAATATCAGGCTGCAACATCACAGCCTTGTGGTTATGCTCAGTTTACACATCTGGACAACTGACTGTAAAAAAGACCCAACACAACCAGTATCAGTGGAAGCATACAGTCAGATTAGCTGTGTTGGCAGACACTCTCAAAAGCCTTGTACAGAGGAAAGACGAAATCCCTCTGTCAGGACTGACTTGCAATGAGACCAAGCTATAAGCAAAGTCACTCTGCAGGAGCCTCAGTTGCTGCCACATTCCCCAGTGAAATAAGGAAAAAGATATTTGGTGTTCAGGAGTAGAACAAGTCAGAAACAGAGAGGGAAAGAATGAGTTGCTTGGAAGTATGAAAATCCAGGACAAGTGGACTCAGAACTGAAGCTATTAAGAGAGTCTGGACTGAAAAATCTGAGAACATTTGTAAATCAATTGGAAAAAATCCCCGAACACTTCCATCGCACTTCTTTAAAACAGAACAGTCATCTCCAAAGCCACTTGTTGTCCAAGGATCTGTCAAGTAGGCTGTGGAACTGTGCAACAATGCCTCAAGGCTAGAGGATAGAACAATTTAGCAAAAGCTTTCAGAACTATTATTTACATAGATGCAGAAAACTGCCCTAACTACTGACAGCCTATGTTGACCAATAAAGGGCCAAAAGAGTGCTTGTTTCAGTGAAAGTGTGATTGTGTCTATAAATTACTTTACAGCAAAAGGTTGAAATCCCTCAAAGGCCATGATCCATGATCCTGTGGTTTGCTTAAAAGCTTGATCCTGCAGGCTTGGACCCTTGAGCAGCAGAGTGATTGCTGAGCGACTCTAAACTCTTGGTTGGTGCCTTCTGCAATATCCTTTGAACTGGGAACTTGGGGGTCTTTTCCTACAGTACCAGTGTGCCTGAGTGATGTTGGTGGCCCTAAGGATGTCCATATGACTCAGTGCATAATCACTTCCACCAGCGTCTGCTGCTAGTGCCTTCAGGACACACATAATCAAAGCTGGAGACAGTTGTGAATGCCTCCCCTTGTCCCTCATTGCTCCCTTAGTAGTTTGCTTGTAGTTAGGAATAGAATCTCCCATCCTGCTTAAATTGTTTATAATCTCTCCAAGATTTGTGCTACAGCAGGAGAAGACCAAACTGCATTGAGTTCAGAGTGGGCTCAGTCTCTTAAATGTGCAAAAGGAAAGAATGGAGGGTCATTTCTATTTCTAGAGAAGAGGTCCTGCTGAAGGGCCTGGAGGAAAAGTCTGATGAACAGCTGCTGAGGGACTGGGGTGGTTTAGCCTGAAGAAAAGCAGGTTGAGGGTGTACCTTATCACTGTCTAAAACTATCTGAAAGAATGGTGTAGAGAGGTGCAGCTTGGTTGCTTCTCACAACTAACAATCAATATAAGAGGAAATGGCCTCAGCTTGCACCAAGGGAGTTTCAGACTGCACATTATGAAGAATTCCTTCACCAGCATGGTTGTCAGGCACTGGAACAGGCTGCACGCCACCATGGTGGAGTCGCCATTCCTGGGAGCATTTACAAGATGTGTAGATTTAGTGCGGAGGGTCACAATTTAGTGGTGACCTCCTGGCAGTGCTGGGTCAATGGTTGGACTCAATGATTTCTTACAACCAAAACTATTCCATGTGATTCTGTGATTCATGTAAAAAATATTCAGTGAATAGTCCACAAAATGCCCAGTAATTTTATTTTTTCTACTTTATTCTACATAAATTGGGAATTGAATGAGCATCACACAGTGTAGAAAATAATGGAATGCTTAATTAAAGCCTGCATTTTTACACACTGATTCCACCAAGCTGTCTTAAGTTATTTAAGAGTTAAATTTGCTGAATAGCAGTTGTAAGAGAATTTTGGATGAACAGTGTTATATCAGCCAGAGCGATATTGCTGAGGAGGCATTAGACAATGTAAGTATATGGTTTGAATTTCCATTGCCATGGAAATTCTTCTCAAAAGTGAAGAAATGAAGCCAAGAGCCGGCCATGACACCGATAAGCTCTGCTGAAATACCTACACATGGGCTTTTCATTAAATAGCAGGGATAGGTCCCACCTCATTCTTTTTATGTTTGTTTTCCCTTTCACCCACACTTGCCTGAACGCATGTGTGATACTGATGTGTTTAAAGCTTGGGGTGGATTTACACCAGCATAACTCACTGTCATTTCGGTGTGTACTCTTGATTTACATCAGCAGGAGAGCAGGAGCAACTTGCATTTTAAGTGGGCAGAGAAATTATTCAAAATCTAACAAATGTGAGAATAGACAAGTTTCACTGTAGCCCAGAGCTTTTTTCTTTTCCGAGCTGAAATCTCAGTGGAAAGTGTGACGCACGGCTGTGCTGTCTCAGAATCATAGAATTATAGAATCGCTGACGTTAGAAAGGACCTCTAAGATCATGAATTCCAACCTTCAACCCAACACCTCCGTGAGCACTTGACCATGTTCCAAAGTGCCACGACTACTTGTCTTTTGAACACCTCTAGATATGATGACTCCACCACTTCTCTGGGCAGCCTGTTCCAATGTTTAATTACTCTTTCACTAAAGAAATTTGTCCTCATTTCCAATTAGGAAAGCAAGAGATCCAGGGATGCTCCTCAAGGAGCACTGTCCATCACTATCACTCCACAGACTCTCCCTCAGCCAAAGGTATGCTGGTGATGGGGCTGCAGCTCCACTTACACTTCAGCCACCTCCTCTAGATGAGAGACAACACTCCTCTTCTGTACCTGAATGATGTGCAGAGATAAGGCCAACCTATTGGTTGGAGGTTGTAGCCCTTCCCAATCCCAGCACAATGGTGGGGTGAGCAGCGCCACTGCAGTGTGGACTGCACAAGCCTTTCTCATGCTGAGAACTGCACCTCACAGAACCACAACATTCATGTCTGGAAGGTCCATGAAAGAACACAAAACCATCAAGGGAGTTTCTCAGCTATTGATTGGCCCTATTCCCACAGTTCTAGGATTTTGACAGCCTCACACAAACTTTGCTGAGGAATTCCAACTCTCACAATGAAGCCTTCTGCAAAACAGTGGTGAACAAAGGGGTGAATTTAATACTATCTGCATTTCCATGTGGGAAACAGGAACTGTCTGAATAATTGCTATGAAATGAGGCAGCTTTTCTGGAAATCATAAAGAAGGGGGAAAACTTTGTTTGGCTCTATCCTTTCTTATTAAAGACAGCAAAGCACAGCAAGGCTGAGTCAAATGTGTAGTCCAGGAGTTCACTATGCCATCTCTGGAAGGAACAGAGGTTTTAATGCAGGCACACACAACCACCAGGGTATTTGGATAAACGTCTGGTAGCTGGAGGATGCAACTACACAGTTATAAATATTTAAAGTTGCTGCTCTGAGTGCCTGTTCTTAGGCTGTGTGGAGCTGGGGAGCACAGCAGAACGGGAGTAGAGCCAAAGCAATAGATATGGGCTGTGAAAAGTTGCTCCTATCTCTGTGGACACTTTAGGTCTGTGAGGAGCTATTAAAAGCATCTTTCCACTAGAATAAGAAACCCATATAAAACAAAATACAGCCTCTCTTGTTTAGCAATATAGAAGACTATCATGAGAAGAAGGTGAGGGAACTGTGCTTGTTTAACCTTAAGTGACTGCTGTCTATAGCCAATGGGAATGTCTAAAGAAGATGAAGCCAAACTCTTCCCAGAGACAAAGGCAACAGCAGCACACTGGAACATGGGGAATTCCAATTTGGCATTAATTAAAAATTTTATACTGTGAAGTGGTTCAAGCACTGGAACAGGGTCCCAGAGAGGTTGTGGAGTTTCCATCCTTGGAAATGATTGAGTTTGACAGGACAAGACTCTGAGAAATCTGGTCTAATTGGGCCTCTCCTGAGAAGGAGGTTGGACTAGGGGACCTCCACATCTATCTTCAAGGCTGCCAGCATGGAACTTTTCAAACATGTCAACCACAGTGTTAAAATCCGAGAAACATAATGGTCTTTCTTAACTATTGCTACTCAAAATGCACAAACATTTCCCAAAACAGTGAGTATTCTTTATGTGAAGGAGCCAGAAGCATGTATTTGGTTTCTAACAAGTGTCCCATCTTGTTTGCAGATGCATTTTACCTTAAGCTGAAGAACAGATTTAACTCTCTGACCTAGTCAGGGAGTTCTGGCCAGAGGCTCTGAGGAAGCTGAGGAATGGGAAGAACAGGAGCTTCATGATGTCCTGGTTTCACTGGGACAGGATCCCAGCCCAGCCATGATCTGCAGATCATGAGCAGTTTGGAGTCAGCCGGGGCAGCTGACTATGGGTGTATCCCAGACCACAGAAAACACCTGGTATAAAGGGGAAATTTAATGAGGACATGGCTTCCTCTTCTCTTTCCTCTGAATCCCTGCAGGTGCTCCCTTACCATTCTGCACCCAAGAACTGCCTTTGTGTTTATTGCAATATTCACTGGGCTGCGTATAACCCCAGGTACTTTTCACTGACACTTGGTGTTAGTCTTGTCTGTTTCATTACATCTGGTTTTATTTCAAACCATGGGTCTCCTCTCCTTTTCCCAATCCCCCTTCTCTTCCAGAGATGGCTCACTGGGTGACAGAGCAACTGCTGAAGTTTAGCCCCAGAACTGCAGAGTTACATTGCCAACAGGATGCATCCTCTGCAAAATTCTTGAATGCCAGGACTTAATCTCGATCTGAATGTCTAGGACAAGAAGATCATGGTTTCAATATTTTGTTACCTCTATTACATTAAGTGCAGAAGGGCCTTACAGTGCCAGGGCCTGGACAGGAGCAGGGCAATAAATGATGACTGAGTCTGCATTCACATTTGGACCCCTCTGGTCCAATTCAATGGATCAGTATCATGGTATCTGTATAATCTCTGTTCACTACAAGACCTTGGCATGAGAAAAAACCAGAAATCACGTGAATTAGTCTGGTGCTATTTAGTGTGACTTAGGTTCCTCCTCCCAAACAGAACCCCAGTGCTGAGGAAACCCCACTGCTCCTCCTTTATCTCAGGCACAACTGCAGGAATAAGGATGAAAAGTTACCAGCCTAGCACTGGGGGTACAAAGATTTTATTTAAAAAGTAGCTGTCATGTAACTAGCAGAGAATTATTACACAAATTCTGCAGAAATATGAAAATAAAAGCTTATAGTTGTTCAGACGAGTAAGACATGGCAAGGTTCTAAATAATGTATCACTACTGGTAGAAGCTTGAATATTACTTCTTTTTTCCCCCAAAGAGATAGCCTGCGTGGCAGATACAACAGCGTTGTTGTTTCATGTTTAGAGTTGGGTGTTTTTACAGCATTATGCCAAGCTGCTGTTTTCAAACACATGTTGATGCTGGGAAGAAGTGGGCACCTATCCATCCTGCCTCCGGGCCAAACCATTTAACCAGAACTGGGAATACCGACAAACGTTCCAATCTCTCTCTCTTCAGTGAGATTGTATAGAGCAACCCTTTGCAGATCTCTCTGTGGAAACTAACAGTGAAAATACCCTGCTGTGTGCTTCCATTTATCAGTGGAAAATTCATTTCTAATGTACTCCTGAAGAAAGATACCAGGTAAGTGGCAAACATTCTCACGGTTGTTATGAAGGGGTGTGTGTCAGCCCATAAATCAATGGCTGGCTTGACGCCACTCGCTTCTGAATGGAAACCAACTATTTTTGTAGAGTTCTGCTCACAGCAGCTGAGCATCAATGCCAAGCAGTGTGTAGCTATTAGGGAAAAACTGAGCATGACAACACAAATCATGAAGCCCCTGATGAACGTCTCTGCACATGGCTGCTTCTTCTAATCACCAGCAGAATTTAATGAGACACCTGCAGTTTATAGATGCTCTTGTTCCAACATAAATTGCCCTGAGAGCACAAAGTCTTCTTTTAAAAAATATTCTTCAGTAACCATAAACCACAAAGATTTCATTGTCACGAACAGCAGAGTCCTCATTAATTTAGAATTGTGTGAAACCATATTTCCCCATACATGACCTACAACAGATCTGAAGATTAAGTCAAAGGCTGTTAGTTCTTCTAATTAGCAGAGTTTTCAACCATTTTAGTTTTCATGAATATGTTTTATGTTTTCATGAATATGTCTTTGAGACCTTGAAACGGACCTCTTGTAATGCTGTAAAAATAGTAATTCACCATAAATGGCACCCGTACCAGGTGAAGGTGAAGACCGAAAGCATCTTATGGTAGGAATAAGAGAGGTTGGGATTTCTCCTCTGCTTGAAGCTTCAATGGCACACAGATGATGGCAGCCACTGATGCTCCTGCCTCACACTCCCCTTCCATTGCAGTGAGGGGGCGACTTGGACTGCCAGAAAACATCACAGCAAGGCATTTCATTAGAATGAAAGCCAGAAAGGATAAAGGTAACTACCTCGTCATGCCTTATCACATCTGCAGAGAGGAGGCAATAAAAGCCATTATTTTCTAATCAGCACTGTGTTCTTTGCTGCAGGGCAAAAGAAACAGAGACTGGCATCTGCTAAAAAGGAAACAAAACCTGCTCCTCTGAAATCAGTGATCAGAGAGAGAGAGAGAAAAGGCTTGTTGCTGAGAATTAGGGATGTTGTTATCCACCGGGTGAGCGGCTGGAAATCACTGGCACAAACTGCTGCAGCTATGGTGTGCTCAAGGGCTTTATTGTCTTGGACCAGAACATAGTGTATCTGCAGCAAAGGAGTCTATCAAACAGCAAAGACTATCAAATTCTCTTCAGTTGGTGCACAGGCTGTCCAGAAATGTGGCTGTAAGCTGTTTTGCTACCATTGAAAACCATGTTTTGCCTTTTTAACATCTGGGATGAATACCTGCAGATCTTTGGTCCAATTTTATCGCAACCTGCAAGTATGTGGGAGTTACTTTAAGCCTTCCCTTACATGGTTCCTCAGCAGTTGTTAACACATTGCAAATTGTGGTCTGTGCGAACACAAGCTGGCTGCTTGAAGGTGGCAAAAGAAGATTTGTGGCATTCGTTAGTGGAAGAGCATTTAATAACAGCACTGGAAAAAAGTAATAGGGATTTCCTTCTGCTCCTCTTTTGTTGTCAAATATAATCCACTTGTCAACAGTTCCTTCTCCGACACTCCATATCCTCTTTCCTTCATGGACAATAGCTGCATTTCATACTATGCCAGCTGGTGGAAATAGACACATCTCCAGTGAAGTTAATGGAACCAGGGCTTTTCATGCAGTCTGAGGATCTGGTGCTGAATGTTTTAAGCTGGCTGTGCAGTCTCATCAGTTATCAAGTGGGACATGTCAGAGAGTGACTCCGAGTCAGGCAAAATAGTTGTCTTACAGCCCTGCTATCAGGAAAGCCACAATTGCTCTCAAAAATACAGTTCTGCTGGGACCACTGTCTTTTACAGTGTATTCTATATGGGGAGAGAAAAGGCAGCACATTTTTATTCCTCTCACATTACTCAGAGATTTCTTCAACAGAGCAGGAAAACATCACAAGAAGTTTATTTGTAAAATGATTGTATTTTAATAGGTAGCTAATGGTAGTGAAGCAGTAATGTTAATGGAATTTTCAGAATACAACAGACCATTGGGAGAGGAAAATTAGCAGTCAGATCCTCACTGGCTGCAATCTGGCGGCATTCTGGTGACAGACTAACATCGCACCTAGTGTGGCAAGTGAAATTGCACAGTTAGGTTGTGCTCTGACACGAGCATTTGTTATGCACTACCTCATATTTGGTACTTGTTACCCTGGGGCAAAGAAGAAAACGTATTTTTAATAATGAGAAATCGGCAGGTGATACCTAACAGCAAACTTATGAGGGTTTGGCCTTCCTTGAAAATTAAAACCAAACAGCCTACAGAAAAAGATGTGTTTCAGGCTTTGATCAATCCTCAGTTGCTCCAAACCTCATTCTTGTGGCCTTGGGGAGTTTTTACATGCCGGATTCTTACTAAGCACAGGGGGGTCACTTCTGTATCACCTACATCCAACCCAGCAGGTCTTCTTTACCATCACAACAAAGTTTACAGTAGTACAAAAGACTGGCTGCAATACAGGTTGGGCTACCTTGATGAACAAGTTCACAGCTGGATTCGAAAAGATGAAAAAAATATCCCGATTCTAAATTACATGAAGGCAAACCCATTAGTCCGGAGACTTGAATTGCCTCTGTTACAGCCCCTGGGACACACAGGCTGAGATCCCCTGTCTTTATCCTCGAGCAATACTGCCACAAAGTAGAGCTTTGCTACTATCAATTTCTCCATGTATTTCAAAGAACTCTCATCTGTTCTTGTTTTCAGAGGAGATGATCAAGGCCTGGAGCACCTCGTCTGTGAGGACACCCTGACAGTTGGGGTTGTTCACCCTTGAGAATCACCTTTAGGAAGACCTTATAGGGGCCTTCCAGAAGATAAGGCTTGCTCTCCAGACTCTTCACCAGCTTCATTGCTCTTATTCCAACCCACACCAGCACCTGTTGTAATGAGGGGCCCACAGCTGAACTCAGTACTTGAGGTGTGGCCTCACCAGTGCTTAATATACGGGGACAATCACTTCACTACTCCTGTTTGCCACACTATTTCTGATACAACCCAGGATGACATTGGCCTTCTTGGCCACTTGGGCACACTGGCTCATATTTAGTTGGTTGTCAATATATAGCCCCACTTCCCTTTTCTATCAATCAACCTTCTGACACCCCTTCAGAAGGGAGGAGGGCAACAGTGCCTCCACTACAGCTGCAGAGGCTGGAGTTAAGGCAGACAGGTTAACTCAGACACCTCAGTCGGCCTCCCTGGGGTCATGAGCAAGTCTGATGCAAATCCGTCTACTTTCTGTTGCAGGCTGTAAAGGTGCGGTGGCATCTGGAAGAGCTTCAGAGGGAAGCAGGTGGTGAAATGTGTTGAAACATATATGCAGTGGGCACAAACATAGAGTCAGGTGAATAAATATCAAATACAGAGTCTAGGGAATTGAAACCCTTTGAGCTATCAGTCAAATCACATCTGGGGGCCCCAGACTAATTCTGTTAGGAAGTCCACAATACCTGAGCAGCACAGGAAAAATCTGAGCAGGAAATCTGCTCCCAGTGCAGGCGCTGAGTGAACTGCTGAGAGAAACCACTTGAAGGCATGGAGCAGAGCCAAGGAAAACAGGCAGCAATCGACCAGACTTAAAAGAAGATTCCGGGAAAAAATTGCTCTAGAGAAGTGTGGTGCTTCTTACCACTGGATTCAAGGGTTCTTACGCCTTATGCTTTGTGGAAACCCTCCACAGCCAACTGATTGGGAAATTCTTTAGCAACTTTTAAAAGACTGAGGAATACCAATGAACCAAAGCACAGCTTTTGCAATGAAGTGTTTCTGCTCTGAGAAACATCCACACCAACATGAAAGTGGCACTGTGAACTAGTGGGTATTTCTTGCCTACTAGACTAGGGCTCGTCTAGGGCTGCTCCAAAAATGATGTGGTCCTACAGATGCCAAAATGTTTATACCTAGGAATAGTCCTAACCTGTGAGCTGCCTCAAAGCATAAACCCCAGTGTTTCCAGACCATTTAACAAAATGGGCATTGTGGAAGCCCCATCTCAAATGGCCATTTTTAGAGAACAGGCACACCACTGGGGAACTGGAGCCCTTGAGCAAAAGGGGACTTTGAGATGCAGAGCTGCCCATAACATTTGAAATTCTTCTGTTGCTGCGAATGGTGCTCATGAGGCTGTATGAAAGAAACTCCTAATTTTAGTGTCACTCTTTGTAGTATTTATAAATATGGACATGCTCTCCATTAGAAGAGTGTCTAATAGCTCTGAAGTAATTTTTAATAAACAAAATCTTCACATTTTTCAGCACTGAGATCAAAGCATAAATAATTCTTATAAACATTTTACTTGAAACAGCATTAGAAATCAGTTTGGCATTTGTTCTAACACTTGGCCCATTCTGATGTAAAACCCTCCTATTCTGTCTTGTATGTAATTTTATTTGATGACTGTAATTTCGATTGCAACTAATCACAGCCATTAAAAATCAGCTAGCCTTGAATAAGTCATTATAAAAAGCTTGACGCCGAGCTGCTCATTCTGGATAACTGATGCATTAATGCACACCTGATTTAAAATGCAGAGCAGAAGCACAAAGTGCAAATTGCAGCGAACCACACTGCCATCGGGGTTTTTGTGGCTTTGGGGAGTGTGGTGTGGGATTCACCAGCTACAGTGCATCGGGATGTACTTAAACCCTTGTCTTTTGATTTATTCCAAGCAACCAGCTTCCCTGGGAACAGGGCAGAAGGCTCAGTGCACTTGCTGGGAGCTAGCACTGCTACAACACTATATAAGCTCAGAAAGATCCAAACGTTGAGGCCTAGTTTCTCATCAACTGAGTCCCAAACAACCCCTCAAGGCAAGTACATCCATCCCTCCAAAAACTAATCAGGCCATTTCATTCTTAAATGGGGTTCTGTTTTTGTAAAATGGAAGCAATAATAATGGGGGGTTTTTTACAGTTACAATTAGATATCATAGAATCATTCAGATTGGAAGAGATCCTTGAGATCATCAAGTCATGGGCAATATTTGCAGATTCAGTGCTTTTTAATGCTGAGTTGCTAGATCCCCAGCATTCGTTGAGATCAGTGGCTTTGAACCAAGTCTGTGCTGCAGCCCTGCAGCTGGCATGGCTCTGTAAGTCTGTGCCCAGAAGCAATAGCTAGATCAGATCCTTAATTTGTACTTGACAATATTCAAGTCATATGCACAGCAGGTGGGAGGGGGAATCTGATGGCTTTCAGATGGTGAAAGGAAAAAATAACTTTGTTCTGTATTTGGTGTGAAAATGATGAATCTCTTCTTTATTCTTTTAAGTTACAATGTGGACGCAGAGAGAGTGTGAATTAGATTTTAATCTTTTCACTGAAGTAAAGTAATTAAAAGGCTTTCACAAACTCATTTATTTCCTCATGAAATACTCTGTTGCAGGCATGTATGAAGACATGTTTCAGAAGTTAGCAATTTAAAGCAAGCAGCTGCATATTGATAGCAGAGGAAACATCTCACTGCGGCTTTAGATCACAGGAATCCACTTAGCAAAGGAACCGATTTTTCTTTCTAATCTTGAAAAAACCCCAACCTACTGAAATTAAAACATGTCTGCTCATTTCACAAGAGAAACACGGGTTGAAAGAGCTCCATTTTTTAAAATATCTCACAAACAATTTATGGCAAAGTAAAAAAGCTACTGAATTCTTCCTCCTCTAATTACTATCCATTCGTTATACCTGCACAGATGTGCTGCTTTAAATAACGATTGATCTCAAACTCTGAGCTTGATAATGAAGATATCATCACAGAAGGGAGAGTGCAGTGGGTTACCTATGCTCCCAGCTACTCACAGACACTCGACCAGTGCCTGTCTGCTGTCATCAGTGGGGAGAGTCTTATCACCAAAACAGCTAACACAGTAAGTGCTGGTAATTATTTGTTTCTCATGTTCTTGTACCTTAACCCCTGGCAGCTCAGTTTAATCAAATAATAAAATGTTATATCGTGTCAATGCATAGGTGGAAATGTGTTTGGGGAGGACTGCTGATGATGTACAATTTGGTTTGCTCAATCTGTTTTTCTGTCCTTGGACTTGTCAAGGATGAAGGCAATCAAAACCTGGCAGCATTTACATTTAATGGCCATTTAGAATAACTTATTAGATGAGAGGATTGTCTTAGTTTGACACTTGGGGTCACCAAGGGGTTTTTTGGGGCCAGAGAGTGCCAGTGGAAGGCACACAGTCTCTCAGTTGGGCTCATGGCACACAACGAAAAACACAGCTTCTCTCTGCTATGAGTTTTCACTTACAGATGTCTCCTGTGACTTGTGCACCTATGATTTTCTTGGCAACTGCTCAAAACTGAGCTTCTACAAAATTATTTCCATATTCACTCAGTAGCTGGATGTTTGGAGTTTGTCAGACTTGGAGCAAAACTTCTGCAGGAGCATTCAGAGTTCAGAAAGTCACACTCACGTTATCAGCATTTTAATTCACTCTAAACTCAGTATTAAGCCCAGAGGGGATTGGTACATGAGATCTGTAGATCACAGGCCACTGACAGTTACTCTTTGTTGCGGCCCCCCAAATATTTGTTTGATTGCTCATTTCTTCCATGTGAGATTTCACTGCTGATTTGAAGACTTCCAGACACGGAAAGCCTTCCTTCTCTTCTCTCAATGTGTTCCAATGGCTAATCACTCTCACTTATTTCTCAATTAAATCTGCCTGGTGCTGGCTTCCAGCCACCTAATCTTACAATGCCTTTCTCATGGCATAAGACAGCTTTGGGTAAGTGAGGGTCAGACACTGGTAAGCTACATCTGCTCAGGCAAGATGTTCTGCGCTTTTACTTACAAATTCTTCAGATATATATTTAAATGAACCAAAACTTTTTTAAAAAACCCCACAGACCATGAGTGTTTCATATAGCACTTTCAAAAGCACTGAGCTTTATAGGAGCATGTGATTTTATTTTAATATTTCTCTAGGCAGGTATTATTGAGAATTAGAAAAATAAATACAAATACATGTTTTCTTTGGCTTTATATAATGAACATCTGTATTCTCAATTGTCTCAATTGCCTATTTATGATGTTTGAGCAATCCACTGTCTAAGGAGCGGACTAGATCAGCACTAGAAACTCTAAAGAAATACCAGCTGATGGTCTGGCTGACAAAAGAGAGTGAAAAAAAACTGAAAGCTTTGCTTGCCTGCAATGAAACTCGTAAGGAAAAACCTTAAAAGGCCCAGCTATGGTATTCAATAGCTGTGCTTTCATTAGAAAGCTGTTTCTTCTCTGCCAACTCTACCGTGAAATTAAGATAGACAGAGAAACTGAGGCCTCAGATGCCCAGAAGAAACAGGAATTACTCAGAAATGCAGAGAACACAGAAGGGAGAAGAAAAAGAATCTGGATCTCCATCACTGAAACCCATGGAAGCTTACTCTTAGTGTTATCACCTGTGTTACTGCTTTGACCGAAATATTTTTGCTCCATGCCCTCACATTTACAAACTGTCCGTGTCATTCCCCACATTAATGTCACTGTGCTGGGGAGGGTCCACCTGCTGTTTACAGCCTGGGTTCAGCAGGATGGGACCACAAGAACATACAGAAAACCCGAGACAAGCACAGGTTTACTTTGCAAATGCACTAACCTCGAAGCCCACAGAGATGCACAACCAGGCAGAGAGCCCAGGGGCAAGGGCATGACAAGTAAAATACTAAACATTCTCCTCCCAAAAAAACCCCATCGAACTTCTAAATTGTTACTCCAGAAAGTTACAGCGAAAAACTTACTAAAACCAGTTTCAAAGACAAAGTAGGCAAGATTTATTTTAATAATTAATGGAGGCGATAGTCTGACTCCTTGTTGTTGTCCTCCCCCGCAAGAGAACATCCCTGCACTTACCTAATCGCTGTGAATCAATCGATTACACAATTACCATTAGTGCAGTTATCCAATTACGCCTCTCCACACAGCTAAAGGGGATCAAAGACAATCCATACATTAACGTGCTGCACCTTTTCTGCAGGATATTCTGGCATCGCATTAAGAGCTATTTCTAGAGACTGCCTGCAGCAGATTTAAATTCTGCTTGGCTGGAATAAAGGAAAGATAATGTTACTTCAGCCTCTTCAAGTCATCTGGGTTTTGTTTTGATCATATTTCAGGAATATTCATGTTTCCCATACATACTGTAAGAGTGTTTTTGTAACATAAACTTCTCCTTTCTAAGGTCATTTATTTCTGTTCCAATGCAGCAATGGTGATAAATGGGAACCAAAGGGGCATGAGAACGCATGCCCCCATTTAATCACAAACTCCAAGTAAATGCACTAAGAATAGTTTTGGGCCAAATCTCATGTATGGAAACTCTCAGGATTTCTAATTAGCAAAGCCAAGAACCAAAGGATTTATCTCTGAGGTGACCTCTATACCCCTTTATTAGGTTAATCCTGAAGCTAGCTGAGGATGAAACACACTTGGGTCCAATCTGCAGTCTTTTACGGCACACTGGTAGACCCGACCATGGGCTTTAACCTCAGGCTCCTGCAGCTCTCTCCCAGCTCACTTACACTGCACTCACCTAGAGCAATAACTACCTGGCTCCACATTAAATGTCTTCTGCTTGGCTTATGTTACTACACACACAAAAGGAAGATGTGGTGAAATCAACCCCTAAGCAGCCTGCACTCACCACCCTCACCACCAGCAACCAGAAGCTGGTATGGAATGGAACAATCACTATCAGCACCATCAAGGTTCCCTGAGCATCTGCAAAGGCAGAGACTTTACTCCATTGCAGAGGTCAAAGCCCACTGGTATCACTTCAGTTAAAGACACCTTTGCTTTCCTCACACTTGCGCAGCAGGGCTAGACATGCACTGTCGTGGCCTCGACACTATGAGGGACGTCCCACAAACCACTGTGGAGCCATAGCCACCATTAAGGCTGTGAAAAGACTTTCTGAGGCAGGAAAATCACAAACAAGGCTATCACTTTTCTAAAAAGACAAATGAAGCCATGTTAAGCCCAAGGAAACCACTGTAGGGTATTTTGTTGTTGGAGTATCACTAGAGTAAATTTGGTGGATGACCACTCTAGCAAAGCAAGGAGAGTAGGAATAAAAACTTGAAAGCAGAGAAACTAGGTGCTTGTAGAGCTGAGCAGGGCTACTGATGAGTGCCAGTCATGGATCCATCCTTTCATGCCATCCATGCATCCTGCCATTGTGTAGTTCTGGTAGTGCCTAACGGTAACCAAGCTGTGTAGTAGGCACAAGAACTTGGCTTCTGTGTTAATACGGACTCTGGCAACTCTGCTGGTATAGCTGCCACCGCATCTTGGGGTGTTAGAGGATCACTTTCCAGATATCCATACACACAACTGGAGGAATATATGTCTTGGCAGTGATTGCTGATCATTTGGCATAAAAGGGTGTAGGAACTACAAGAAAGATTGTAGACTCAGAGTTGGAAAGGATGTCTAAAGATGATCTAGTCCCTGCAACAAGCATGGACATCAGTCACTAAAAGATGGTAGTGCATTCAGGGGAAAAGCATACTCATTCTGAATTCAATAGCATGACCCTCACCCTTGCACTCTGGAAAAGCCACCACTCTGAAGGACAAGGTACTTCCAAAGCAAATCCTGGAAGAGTAAACAACTGGCAAAATTCTCAGTCCTGCCTGGATCTTTGCTTGGGCTGAAACAAGTGTAGAAGTCAAGACAGGGTAAGAAAATACTGACTACTGATTTCTGGCTGAGAAGCTAAAACAAAACATTGGACTGCAGTAAGGCACTGTGAGAGAGCAAGTCCTGCAGGAAGCACTGGTCTCTCTGGATTCTAGAGTACACCAGGCACCTCAGAAATAGCTTTCTGGCATCCACTCACAGACAGAATTAAATGGTGCCTGACCCAGGAGGGAAAAAGCTCCATGAGATGCATGTAGCATCATAAACTGAACTAAATAAGCATCACAAACCCAGGAGAGAAAACAGAGGCAGACGTCAGGGCATCTGGAGAGACAATCAGCTGGCTAGGACCTGCAAATGTGCAGTATCAGCACCCTAGTACAAACCATTTGCAAGCGAAGGCCATTATTTCCTGAGGCTGTTAAAAGTGACTATGAGGAATACTGTTTTGCTCAGAAATGAGCCAGGGGCAGAGTCTGAGGTGCCTGCTGCAGCTGGAGGAGCAACGGGCACACAGGAGCTGCATTGTCTTGTCACCAACTTCAACTGACATGCAAGATCTGGCTGGGTTCAGTGGTCATCTGACCACAAAGTAGGAGAAAAAGCAAGAGAAGGAAAAATGCAGTAAAACATCAACACAGATAGAAGAATGAGCTTTGTGAGACAGCACAACTGAGGAGCTAATTGTAGAATCATTAGGGATCAGTAGGGACCTCGAAAGATCATCCAGTCCAATCCTCCTGCCACAGCAGCATCACCTAGATAAAGTTGCATGAGAACAGATCCAGGCGGGTCTTGAACATCTCCAGAGAAGGAGACTCCACAACCCCTCTGAGCAGCCTTTTCCAATGCACCGTTACTCTCACCAGGAAGAAATTTCTCCTGATATTTATATGGAACCTCCTCTGTTCCAGCTTGCACCCATTGTCCCTTGTCCTGTCAGTAGATGACCTTGAGAAGAGCCTGGCTCCATCCTCCTGACACCCACCCCTCACATATGTATAGACATTAATGAGGTCATCCCTCAGCCTCCTCCTCTCCAAGCTCAAGATATCCAGCTCCCTCAGCCTTTCCTCATAAGGGAGATGCTCTACTTCCTTCATCATCTTCATTGCTTTATGCTGGATAGCCTCCAGCAGCTCTGTGTCCTTCTTGAACTGAGGGGCACAGAAGTCAAGTGGTAAAAAAAGACGGGAGCAAACGTATGAGCAGAGTTCCTGAGCTCACAGCTTTGACTCAAAATATTTTCTCCCCCAAGTATGTCAATTATAAGGAAAAGGTAAAGAGAAATGTAATGTGTACAACTATGAACAAAAATCATCAGTCTCAGAAAAACAAAATAGGGGGAAAAGAATATTTTTTCTTTTATTTAATTCTTGCTAGAACCCTTTTTCCAAGTCAGCCCCTCAAAGCATTTAATCATGCCTATCCTATTAAGAAAGAGCGAACAGCCTAAAATAGGTGAAAATTGTTGCTGCCCCAAACATGACTCACCAGGAATGAAAGCCAGCTCCATTAATTTCTCTTGTGTAGCATTCCCAAAACTGCACCACTCGCACTGAAGTCCAGAGCACATTGTGGTTCATGAGGCAGAAGTGGCAAGCCCATCATTTGGGTACCAGTAGAACAGTAACTGAATGGAGCATTTATGAACCTGTAGGAGAGGGTTGTGGCAAGAATGAGACAGCCAGTAAGACTGATTGATTGACTGATTGATTAGCTTTAATAGAATAATTAGATGAACTCAAATCAGTTGTAACAGCAATCTGTTTCTATCCATAGCCTGTGCCTCCAACCGTGCATCTTCCTTGTCTGCTCCAGCACAAGTTCATCAGAATAAGTGTCCTATGTACCGACCTTATGTGACTTCCAAATAACTATGGAGCTCCTGAGCTGACATGGCTGTTATATCTAAAAGTGATAATGAAGTGAATTGTATCTTAATGAAACAGTGACTTACTGCATTATCATTTTATCCTTTGTTCACAAAAAATAAAACACTTGGATGCTAAACTCTTTTTGTAACAAGCAAGTTAAAAAGCGGCTGTGCAGTTATTCTGAATTATGCTGGAGATTCTCACCCTTATTATGCAGTAGTAGACATATGCAGTTCATCTGAAGGAGCTAAACTTTGCATTGGATTTCCCCTGGGTACTGTATGGAACCGCACAATAACTGAGCGTTGCTGTAACTGAAACAGATACTGACTCTTCAGAGACATGGAAATAAAAATGTTGTGGTGTTAAAATGTAGCTCTGACAGGTCTATTACCCTCTTCACTAAGTCTGGTAGTTTCCATTTAACAGTAGCTGTCTTAAAAATTAATGACACGTACTTCCAGTGCTATCTCACTACTGATGCACAGCTCGACAGGTTTGGATGGGGTTCCAGCTTGGCAGGTCTGCCCTCATTGTATGGGGGAATCAGATCAGCTGCCAGAAAACCTTCCTTCTGTGAATCTTTATTTTTCTGCTTCACAGAGTACTGTTTCTGACACCTTCAACTCTGTGTTCTTTCCAGTGGCCAGTAACTGCTTTACATCTCCACTTTGGGTTACAAATCCTATACGACAGCATAAAAATAGGGGGAGTTTTGACTGAAGTCTAGGGAAAAAATGAACAAATACTTGAAGATGTGAAGCAAAAAATAACCTTCTTATAACATTTTAAATTCTCCAGTAGTATTTTGAAAGATCCAAGCGGATGAGAACTTCCCTCCCTGAAGGCATGTGCAGCATTCAGAGTATCAAAACTCCCAGCATTATTGGTATAAATTCCCAATGGCCCCATCACCAAATAGTGATGCAGAAGGTGAGTACCTTTACACCTTTTAATTTGAACACATTTAAAATTAATTAGCTTCTGTAGCCGTATGTCAAACAGGCAAACCAGCTTCCCAAAGGAGGGTCTCTGTGATTTAACACAACTTTCTCACTCTTGCCCAGTCAGCTCCCTGGACACATGGGCAAATGCAGTTCTCCTAGTATGGAAATCCTGAAACCGATGTGTTTTTTATTTTACATCTGAATGGTGGTTCACACGGCTTGAGCTTACACTGCTAACATCAATCAATTAAACTCTAAATGAGAATTAATGAAGGCATATGGTTAACAGCAAGCTGAGCTGGCTGGGTGCCTCGGTGTCGGGAACTCTGTGTTTCCCATTACTGGGGTGCATTTACTCTCACTGATGTGCATAATTTGGATTTTATTGTTCCTTCTGAATTAAAAAAATCTGCAGAGGCAGGATATCAAATTAGTACTGTCAGACTGGCAAGGGATTATCTGAGTTGGTCAGTGTGGCCAGTCTGCGTGGCAATTTGGTGAGGACATTCCTAATGGAGCTGAGAGATCAGATAGAAAATAAAATGCTTTTGTCAGCCTTCAGAGTGTCTGATCTCCCAGGAAACAAAAATTATGGAACTACTTAATCTCTCTTTCAATAGAAATTACTGCGGAAGATTCCTGGTTAAATGCTTGAATTGACAGTTTCCAGTTCTTTCCAAGGCTGGTCACAGGTGTTTAAAGATGCACAGTGAGGTGGAGAATGTGATCTGCTATACTGAGGGTCCATTTCTTTGCATAATATTTTACACAATATGAATGGTAGAAAAAAAAATTAAGCTAATTTTCCTGATAAATTTTTCTTTTGCAAACTGAAACCTACACGTTATCATTTTGAATTACAACTTAACACCCTTTCTTCCCTCTTCAGCAGAGATTTAATTTTGCTTCATTTACCTCATCTACTTTGAAATATCCCAGAGCCATGCAGATTCCATTGCCATAAAAATATTTCTACTGCATAATATAATCAAGAAATGGAACATAAAAAGTTAAATAGGCATCTGCATCTGTTCCGGATGTGCAGGCATAGGTACCTTTTGCTAGCACCTCCCAGTGGAACAACCCCCCTTATTTTCATTCAAGGAAGTGCTTTGGTGCTGAACACTCTGAGCTGGTTTCCCTGGTACTGTTCCCTGTCTGAGCTGAGAAGGGCAACCAGCTGCTTTGCAAGATGAAGCTCTATTCTTGCTCAAATGCATGCTGCAATAACAGGCATCATTAAGAGAATTGCATTTTACAAGACTGGGGGAGCTGAGAAGCACATAACCACATGCTTTATGTTTATTTATGGTAAGGTTCAACCATCTCCACCCCTGGTCATGCCTGCAGTGCACAGACTGGTGCATCAGTTCCTGAAATATATAATGTTTTACCTTTACTGCTGCACTGGCATCGCCCAAGATTTCACAGCACAGCCATGTTGCAGGCTGCAGCCATGGACACACTTGGCTAACTGCTGATTTGTTTGAATAGCAGTGGATGGTTTGATAGAATTTAATTAAGCTGTAACAGCAGGGTTAAATCCAGCTAAGCTTTGGTGGCCTGTTCCTGTCGATACTAAAAGTTGTGGACAAAGGAATCGGGATGAAGAAACAAAAATTACCCCTCACACATAGCAATGGTACCAAACTTTGGGAACTACCAAAAAACTGCTGCTGACCTGAAATGTCTGTACTGGAACAAAATACTATGTGTTTTTCTTAAACATCTGTAAGGAAGCACAGTTCTCTGTGTGTGTGCATGCGTGTGCAAGCATACGTACTCTAGCATGTATACAAAAGTATGTGTATACATATCACAGAATCAGAGCATCAGAGGATTGTTTAGGTTAGAAAAGAGCCTTAAGATCATCAAGTCCAACCATAAACCCAACTGTCCCAAGCCCACTGATAAACCATGTCCTTAAGATCCACATCTACACAACTTTTAAACACATCCAGGGATGGCAATTCAACCCCCTCTGTGGGTAGCCTGTACCAAGGTGTGTTGACCATTTCAATGAAGTTTTTCTTAATGTAAAACCTAAACTTCCTCTTGCACAACTTAAGGCCATTTCCTCTTAACTATCACCTGTTACTTATGACAAGAGACCAACCCTACCTCTCTATAACCTCCTTTCAGATAGCTGTAGACAGTGACAAGGTCTCCTCAGTCATCTTTTCTTCAGACTAGTCCAAACTCCCTCAGCTGCTCCTCATAAGGTTTGTTCTCCAGATCCTTCACCAACCTTGTTGCCATTCTTCGGACCTGCTCCAGCATTAAAATATCTTTCACATAGTGAGGGAACCAAAACTGAACCCAGTACTTGAAGTGTGGCCTTATCAGTGCTGAGTAGTGGGGGACAATCCCTTCCCTACTCCTGCTGGCCACACTATTTGTGATACAAGCCAGGATGCTTTACACGCACACACCTATTGGGGCTGCTCTCACACTGCATCTGTTCCCAAAAGTGATTATTTGATCCCAGACAAAGAGTACTTCTGAATTTCTCTCACTCAGGCTTCCCTGCTGTTTTAAGCACTTACAACATAATTCATAAACTTCTAAATTCAGACTTGTCAGAGCACTTGAGCACATGCTAATTTTAAATCAGTACAAAGTCCCTCTGGCCTGTGTCCGGGAAGGCTAGGGAGGAAAATTAGGAAACTATGTGAGAAAACATCACTCTCCAGAAGTGCATGTTCACTAAATAATGTGAAGTCTTTATGAAAGCTTCAGCTCAACCCTTCTGAATCCTCCAGTACAGTGGCCAGAGGAAGCTTTCACAAATGGAACTCTTGAGTTGTCTTAAATGATGTGAAACCTGACGGAGAAGTTATAAACCACTGTAAAACCCAGCCAGCATCATAAGGCAGGTGACATCTTCTGCCCCTTGACTGGTTACCAGTGCCTCAACTGGGTCTCATTTTGACTCATTCCTGCTGTACACTTGTCCATTTTAGGGCAGGTAGAGATGTCTGTTCCTTTAATCATAGGAAATTAATCTGCAGAAATCACATGTGGCGGCTCCAGCTGATCCTGGACATCATGGGCTCCTGTGTTTGACAGCTATGTGACTCCGCCAGAAATGAGGTTTTTCTGCCAATTAGCAAGAAAAATTAAAAGGAGGAACTGAGAGGGGCTTTTACCGCCTCTCCATACACAGTGAAGGGTAAGGCAGCAGCAAAGGGTCCTTAAGCATTGCTAAATCCTCTGACAGCAGCCAAAGCACTAATCCTACCCCACCATCAGTGGCTCCTCTATCACCTCTCTGGCACCCAGAACTACCAACACACTTAAAAGGACAGGGTAGGTGCAGTAGAGTAACAGGATCCTCTCCTGCAACACAAACTGAGAAGCATCTGACAATTTATCATGACCAAATAATTCAATATTTTATTTTAAATAGAAGAAATTTGATTTGCAATAATTCAGTTCCCTGTACTTTGAGTATTGTAACAGACAACACAAAAAATGTTTGACAATGCAAGAACAATGCAACAGGTGGCAAATGCAGCAACCAGCAGCATTTCAAAATCAAGAGCAGGTTGTAGACCTGATGAAGCATTCATGGATGCAGCACCTTGGAAATACAGCTGCTCTACAGCCTTTTTTATACAGTGAAAGAAGGAAAAGATCACTCACATACAGTCAAACCTATGAAATAACTAATCTATAGCATGTGAAAGCAACTTTGCATGCTAATTCCCAGACAGTATGTAAATACAACCAGATTTCCTGCTGAGCATGCTGCTGTAATTTTTGTAGTACTTATATTGTTTTCCTTTTTCCTGTGTTCCAGATGAGGTAAAGGGGTGCTTTTGTAAGCGCCCACTTCTTTTAAACACTGACAGCATTAGATTAGGGCTTTGGTAACAGTCACCATTTGAGAAAAAACAAAAGAAATGAAAGAGAAGTTGACATTTTATTAGGGCAAAATCCTGCTTTGAAAAATGAGGTAAATAAAACTACAGCTATGGCAATACAAACCTAGAGAGGTTTTGCTATGGCACATAAATATCCATTGTACCAATTCCTTCAGGAAAAAAGCCTTGCAAATGTATTTCCAAAGCAAGCGTTAAGTATCATTTTGTTCTGTATCATTTGAGTTTAGGAGTAGTGTGGCATTTATTTTCTATGCAACAATATTAACTTAAAACCAGTGATTCTGCTGCAACAATCCTATGTTCCTAGGTATTTGAAACTTCACCTTCAAATAGGGCACTGAAGATACATTTGTGCTGATAGAGTTGCTCCAGGGGCAGTTACATTCTGGTGAAGAAAAAAATCTTTAACAGAGCAGATTCATTTCTGAACATGGAAATTCATTTAAAATTATGATAAGAATTAAAGAAGTTTGAATAAAATTCAGACTATTCCCTTAGGAAAAAAAAGTACTGTTTATTTTCTAACCATTTGACTTGGCAGGGAAAAAATATTTAGGAATGTTGTACTGATGAAATGAAGAGGCCCAGACATTGTAGCGAAGAATTAAATATATCATAAAAAGAGAGACTTGAAAATTCAGAATAGCTGGAATAATGATTAAGTACTAGGACAGACATACTGTTATTCAAAAACTAAGCTATTAGCTAGGCTTTCAAATTCATTAGAGGCTTATTAACCTAAAGTGTCTAGAGAAGTTGTTGATCCATGGGGTCACTTGACTGTATTTATCTAATGCTCAGGTTTTAATCCAGAAACAGGTACCAACAATGGGAAATAGAGCAAATTCAACACAGTTCAGAGAACCCCAAGTAGGTCAATGCCCTCTTGGGAACCTGAATGGAGGAAAATTGAAAATTTAGATAACAAAAGGTTTAGATTACAAAGCCCAACTCTCAAAGATCCCACAAAGTATTTCAATCCGTAGTGAGTGGTGTTGGAAGAACTTTGTTTGCCAAAGTTCTTAGCCAGCCAAGATCAGGAAGCCAAAGCACATTCTTGACTCTACAAGAAAATTAAGAGACACGAAGAAATTTAAGAAGCATTTTGAAATGGTGAGCCATACAGTAAATTAGGTTACTCCTAACTTAATCCACCAGCCACAAAATCTGGATTGGGTAAGAGCACTAACGGTATGAAAGCATCTGCTTTTTGGAGTATGTATCAAATATTTGTACCAACAACCTGCCAATGCACACAGCACAAAAGTTTTTTCTACTACCAAATTAGATTAGAAAAAGAATTTTCCCCAATCACAAAGGAAATTTCATTGAAAGAGCAAACATGAATTGGATTAGGGTAACAAACTGGATTATGCATTTCTTGGGTATTCTTTGTGATACACTGGAACATGGGCTGTGGGTGGTTTCTCCATTGTGGGTTTGGGACTTGGGTGGTTCAGTGAGCCTCCTCTGTTGCCAGCTATGCTACTTCATCTTTGCACTCCACAGAAGGAGATAAAATAGATATGTTTTCTGCTGATAGCTGCACATATTTGGTTAGGCTACATAATTGCCTAACAAAAGGAGCAGCACAACAATAAGACTTTTGCAGATCAGCGTAAGACTTGGGAGTTTCAGCACTGCTGTTTTGAATGTGTATTTTCTAGCACCATTTGTGATTATGTAAATCCTGCTTTTCAAACATGTCTGTACTAGTATGTAGTTTCTTTTGCAGCTCTGTTCTTCTGATGGGTCTTAGAAGCCGAATTTCCCTTTCATGGTAGTTTTTGATGTTAAAACAGGATGACTTTTGCTAATAAAAGACTAAGATAGAGACTCTATTTGAAAACAAATACAATACAGCTGGCTCTGGCCAGACTGACATAGGGTGGGGTGTCCCTGCCTATGGCTGGGGGGTTGGAATTGGATGATCCTGTGGTCCCTTCCAACCCTGACAGATTCTACAACTTCTTCCCAGAGAAGGAGATGGAGCACTGCAGGGGGCCGTCTGGGGGGTTTGTGGAGTCTTTCTCTGGAGACATTTGAAACCAGCCTGGACCTGGTCTAGGTGATCCTGCTATGGCAGAGGGATTCGACTGGATGGTCTTTCCAGGTCCTTTCCGATCCCTGATGATTCTGTGATTCTAAAGAGAATCTCTAAACCTGTTCTGAAAACTCTGTACTCACACAGGGCTTTATTTAAACTGAGTAAGTGTTTGAGTCTGACTCTTCAGATGGTTTTGAGCTCCAGATTTAGATCACCTACATTTAGCTGTCTACATACAAGTTATATGTCAAAGATGCTAAAATTCAACAGAAATCTAGTAGACGTACCCAACAGACTGTACTGAGCTCACTCAGCAGCAAATATCCTATCCCCACCCCATAAGCTGGGCACCCCAGTGGCCTTTGAGGTTCCACCAGAATAAGCTGCATGACCTAGAAAAAGAAGGATATATCCAGCATAATCCCAATAGCTAAACATGGGCACAGGTAAGAGGTATCTCAAACTCATGCTTAATATCTAGCTTCTTATGTCAAAGAAAAGCCTGAGTCATTCCCCAGAGAATGGGGGATTGTCTACATATAGGTAAAACCAGGATGAATGTGAATGATTGAATACTAGAATCAAATGTTCAGCTTCTTAAAATGTTAAATACTTCTCTCATGTTGCTTTATTAACATACCCACTATTTTCACCAGCAAAACAAAGAAGAAAATTAGAGGGTGCTGTGATTTCCTGGACAAGTTAAGAGGCTGCACAACTTGACATGTTAAAAACTGACCTTTTTGGCTAAATAATTGGAGAAAAATGTTTCAATGTCATGAATTACAGATCCAAGTCCTTCCTGTTGGCTACATCATTGAATTCCATTCTAAGACCTTCCCGCCCATAAATCTTGCTACACAGTAAATTTGAAAACTCAGAAGTAATTCTCAAGTGTTCCACTGAAAACTTGCACTGTGAATGCACATGGAGTGATACACAGCAAAGGAAATAGAGTAAGGCTTCGCAGAACCAAAACTGTTGGCACTGATCCAATGGCGAAAGTTATTTCAGCTCTAGTTTTCTTTTCAAGTCATCAACACCAATGAAGAACCCAGAGCAACTGACTTCTTAGAAATTTATTTTAAACATTTTGTGAAAGTTGCTGTTTCATCTCCAGGATTTAAGCATCCCCTACCACGACCTGTGCCATTTAGTTCATTTATAAGAAAAGAATTAGATTTTTCCGGTACAGAAAGTAAAGTTCTGACCATTTTCAGAGACACCATTTCTGTTCATCAGTTGTCAGTGAAAGCCACAGAATTTGTATGTGCAGATTTCTAAGCTGAATGGCTTCTTCCCTCTGAAGAAGGACCATGTCTGAACCACCTTGGTAGAAGAAGAAGACATGAAATGCAAGATCTAGAAAGAGGAGATGCTGGATATTGAGGTATGCAGACCCTATATGGAAACCTTCCATCCACACAATGGACTTACTTTAGGGAAAGTACACAACTCACATACTTGTTCACTGGAGGAAATTTACCCATGCAAGGAAGGGAAGGACATGAAGTATATCTCAAACAAAATGCCAGTCAGCTACTTGCGTTGAAGTCAAAAGCCAGATTAAAAGATGCACAGTGCCTATTTTGCCTCATTCCTTCTATGTTTTGTATTTATTTTGTAAAATACACATTTCTGTACTGTTGTGTTCGCAGCAATATTTTCTTGTGAATGAATATAATTTCATTTATCTCTGAAACAGTTAACTATATCAGCTGCTCCTTCCTGTGTATTTTACGACTGACCTGTGATAGATATTAGCTCAATAAAACTGGAGGGTTTTTATGTGCAATATGTATCCTTAATATTCAAAGAAAAAACTTATTCTAGTCTTCAAGACTATTGCTGACATCTACCCACAACGTGGGTTGAAATATCTGGTCACAAAACTAAATTTATTCATTTTGTATGACAGACCATTTTTGTTCTTGGATTAACCTTAGCAGCACAAAAGCATTTAGCCACCCCATTTCATGCAATGTAACTAAATAACATCCTTAGCTTCACCTTTAAGGGTTTATGGTTTTAACTTCAGCTCAGATTGAAATGAAAACTCAGCAGGACAAAAATCAGGTTTATTTTAGTCTGAAAGAAAATGGGCCAATCAAAATACAAATTTAAGCCACATTCTAAGTTATCCTAAGTACAAGACTCCATTGTGTTTAACATCGCTTGTTTCACACAAAAAAAACCCCCACCCTAAAAATGAAAAGGCAAAGCTTTATTTGCCAGTATCCAATAAAAGAATCTCATCTTGTATTACCTCCTTATTTTGAAGCCATTTGTTTAGCAAAATGACTCCTCTGGAGACAGTTGATATTGCTGTGATCCAAAGGAATAGTAAGCATTGCAGATATGTGATACTATTTTAATGAAGAAAAATATGTAAAATCTGTAATAAGCATACCCAGAGCTTCCTTACAGTACTCCACAACATCCTAGATAGAAGGCTTACTTCTTTTTGCTTTCTTTAACTTGGAATAACCTTCTTCTTTCTGTTAACAAAGGAAGAACAAAGCAAAAAGGCAAAAACCACTAAAGCAAACAAAGCAGTAATACAATCAGCTCAACTGAAAGTTGTTTGTGAATGAAACATTTAGTTGAATGATATGAGAAGTAAATAATAGATGTTTCTATTTTCAACATAAAAATAAGTTTAAAAACATTTATATGTCCACGGGTAAACAATTAAAACCACGACTAATCTGAAAATACCCTTTTACATGCTGCCAGCCAAGACTTTCAAAGCCCACCAAACCTGAGATAATGACAAAGGCTTACACTTCTCTGAAGTGTTTACAGTGTTCCAAACACCATTGTCTTTTAATTTGATCAGCATTGGAGAGTCCACTTCCACCCCATTTAACAGTCAAGTCCCTGTCCTGTTCCTGAGACTTCAGCTGAAGCTTCCCTGGGCCTGTGCAGCCACATAATTCCTGTGTCAGGCAAACAGTGACTCCTGCTGCTTACCAAAAGTGGCCGTCAGGGCTCAGGCTGATAGACCTGCTACTCACAGCCTACCTGGAGAGAGAAATGGCACGGGCCACTTATGACTCAGGACTAGGGCATCCTAATTGCCAGACCAGCTAAAGGCCCTCTGCTTGTCCAAAGTAGCCTGAGATCTACAGCCAGCTCCATGCTCACAACACCTAGCGTGGCTCAGTCATTCCCAGTGGCAGGCAAAGTACCTCAGCATCTATCCACATCATGGTAGAAGTATTTCTTCAGTGCTCAGGTCCCTGGGGTTGTTATTCCTAAAGAACAGTTATTTTTATTTGCTGTTCTTTGTGAGGACAACTCCTAAATCTACTACTGTTGCTCTAACTGGTAACTCAGCCATGGCCTGTGGAAGGGTCTTTCCCAACTGCAGTTGGATGTGGCTAGCTCAGAGCAGCTGGGCTGGCGTTTCATTTCCTACACTGGCTCCTCTTTTCCCTGCAGCAGCCGGAGCTGTGGGGTATGAGTGTGTTCCCACAGCAAACCCATGAGGCTGCTCTACCAGTCCTTTCTGAACTTTGGCAATAGCAACACAATTGTCTTGCATTTTGTTTTAAAAAAGTACCAAAGCAAAAATGAGATAGAAAATTTGTTAACAAATGCAAATAAAGTGGAAGAATCTGACTTTGGACACATACACTTAAGTATTCCATCAACAATTAATTAATATGTTGACAAGGTAGGTTTATCATAGGATCACAGAATTGTTGGGTTGGAAAAGAGCTATACGATCAAGTCCATCCATTAACCCAACTGTACCAAGCCCATTGTTAAACATGTCCAGGGACAGAAATTCAAGCCCTTTCCCAAGCAGCCTGTTCCATGGACTGATGACCCTTTCAAAGAATTTTTCCTATGTCTAATTTGAACATCTCCTGGCACAACTTGAGGCCATTTGTCTTGTCTTATCACTTAATTGTGTAATTAAGGGGTTTATGTGTGTGGGTTTTTTACCTGTCTTCTTCTGATACAACCTTTCTTTACAGACACTTCCACGTTGCTTTCCTTGACTGAGGAAGTCAGTTCTGCAGTCAGTGTTTCATACGTCAGATACTCATTCCCTGTAAATGTCTGCAAGAACAGAAGTTCATTAGCAAATAAACCCAGTATTTTACTTCTTGTTAAAACAACACTTTTTTTTCAAAAGGTGCCCTCTTAACACAAAGCAGAAATAACCTACCATATTACATTGTATAGGTGAAAAAACTGATAAGCAAACACACTTCACACATGTGCCCAGACTGTGGGATATCATCTTCATAAATGTTGCACTAAAATCAGCTCAGCTATTGATTTTATTGAAAAGCAGACAGAATCATAGAAGAGGTTGCTAAGTATCTCTGGCAGTCATATATTAATAATTTTTCCTAAACCAGAGCTGACTTTGAAGTTAGCTCACATTGCTTTGGGCCCCATCTAGTCATGTTTTGAGAATCTGAAAGGATAACAGTTCTGCAACCTCTTTGGGCTACTGGTTCAAATGCTTGACTGATCTCACACTGAAGATGTTTCTTTCCTTATGGCCGGCAGGAATTATTCCTGTTGTGACTTGTGCTTTTAGTGAAATTTAATTAAACTTGCATTTGAAAAACTTTGACGTTTGTCTAAGACCACAGTGCTTCACACAGACTGCTGTCAGCATCAGATAGCTGAGGAGGTCTGAGGCTCCTTCCAGGAGCTCTTTGTTAATAAGGTTTTCTATGAAGGCAGATGAACACTGAAAATTTGACCATGTTAATCCCACATGAGTCTTGACAAACTAAAGGAAAAACTAGTTATCCTGTCTCTGAAATCACAAACGGAAGAATCACAGAATGTTAGGGATTGGAAGGGACCTCAAAAGAAAATCTAGTCCAATCCCCCACCACAGCAGGATCACCTAGATCAAGTCACATAGAAACATGTACAGGCAGGTTTTAAACGTCTCCAGAGATGACACAGAGAATTATCTCAAACAACACTCTAAATTATCTTCCCTTTCAAAAAAGAAAAAAAGCGATGGTCGCTGAAAACATTAACTTAAGTGGTAGAAATTTTACATAACACTATTGCTAATGATGGTAAAACATGATGGAAGTCACACTCTTTATTGCTTAAAGATGTTTTAGTACTGAATTTGTGAGAAGTCAGAAAGAGCCCTGTTATGCACCATACCTGTTCCAAGGTAGATTTGGAATGATGACTGGTTGCCTCAGCAATGTCCTTAGGACACCATGGTGCTTTATCATCTTCATTCTGGACCATGCACACTGTACCATTAATAACAGAGTCATGAATATTTAACACTGCTCTTTCATTTGATCTCCTTGTTTGCTGTTGTGATAAACCAAAATGTGTCATTTTGTGCTCTAATTGACAGAACTGCAAAGGTAGTTTCTTTGACTGATGCTGTTTCTCAAGAACTTCTTTGGTATTTTGACTTGCAAACTTTTTTCCTCTTCTTGCACTGGAAGGAGGAGATGGGTACATATTTGGGATCGGACAGACGTTTGATTTCTGAAACAATGACCCAACATTCTTATGAAAGAGAGGAGAATTTCCCTTCTTGTGATGGACTTCACTTGAATTTCCACCTGAAGTTGAGTTATCAGAAAAATGTGAATTAGACGCTTGTCCACCAGACTCTGTTTTCCATTGAAATGCAGGCATGATCTTGTTTGTGTATGTTTTCATATTCATTACCTGAAGTTCACTGGCGTGAGTAAGGCTTTTGCCTGATGTATTTTGAACAGATTCGTAAATCTGAGTTATGTTGGACTTGCACACACTCAACTGAGATGATGAAGCACCTGCAATTTTTGTTTGTGCATGTCTTTCAACATTTTCTCTTCTCTTTCCTTCCACTTGATTTGTGATCTTCCCATTCATTTGCATCAACTTTCCTTTGAAAATCGGTATAATCTTGCTGACGTTTGCGGGGGGTAGTTGAACAGCTGCATTTTCAGACATTCCTGAAGATTCCACCACTGGCAGCTCTGGTACTCTAGATATTTGCCTGTTATTCATGGATTTCTCGGGTGCTTCAATGCTGACCTTTGCTGAACCTTTACCGCTACTCGTAGTAGGTGTTTCTGGCTCTTTGATCAAACGCTCCATCCTGTGGCCGTTTTCCATAACGCACGGTGAAAAACTTGCAGGCAAAGCCTGTTTCCTTGAAGGAGCCTGCTGCGTCAGAGAAACTACACATACCATCTCACCAGCCAGTTTCATTTGCTTAGATTTTATATCCTGCAATACAGTAAGAGTCGAATGAACTAGATTTAAAAACCTGATAGTGCCCCCTAACGTAGCCCAAGCTGTTATCAACCTAATATACACAACATATCTCCTTACATTTCCCTGTTTTGAACTGGAATGAAGTATAACATTTAAGTAACTCTTTGTTGTCATTACAAATGAAGATTTGTTTCCTCCTCTCCCCAGTTTGTTGTTTATAAACTACGATGGAATATCATATTTCTCAGACGGAAAGACTTAAGTTACAGTTGTTATCTTGGTTTAGTGCTTCCCAACTGGGTAAGGCCTAACCGTTCTGAGGGGGTCTGCAGACAGTTTGACAGACAGGGCTTCTCATCTCTTAAGACTTCTAAAGGCATCTGCATTCTAAGCAAAAGACAGTTTGGATGTCTATAAAAACTGCAGATGACAAAAAGGAGCTGTTCTAGCTTTGATCACTGAAGAGACAAACAGGAACTGCTTCCTGCAAGAGGATTATAGTATTTTACAACCTCTGCAGTATCTGTCACTGTTCTTTGTTCCGAATTAATGACTTCATTTCTTCTTGCACACATTATCACCAATGAAATTTGAGTTTCAGCCTTTGTCTCAACCTCAAATTAAAGGAGTTCTGATGACTTGCCTTCTTTCCATCACCAGCCATGGCATAAATCTTACAGCTGGAGTGCTTTCAAATGCATAAATCCACAGAACTATATATTCTGCTTGGTTTGTTTTTTCAAGTGAATTGTAATGATAATAATTAAAAGAATAATTGCTTTTATTACTGTTCTTGCTATTATTGCTATTATTACTACAGAAAAGGTGTAAGAAAGGGAGAAAGTTCTTAATATCCAACTGTAAAATAAGTTCTAAATAACTTACGGTGGTAGCAACTAACACTAAGTCAAATGTTTTAATATATTTGCAATGAATAGCAACAGGACAATGGCAAACAGCAATGTAACAGTTAACTGTTTCATTTTAAGTTACTTGATTGAGAGTTGTGAAATGCCTAGTTTTACATTCTTACTGTGCTGTAGGTATGAGAAAGACCACAGCATACCATGACACTGTCTATAGGTACATCAAGGACAAGAGGCTCACTAGGGACAGTCAGAATGACTTCACCAAGGGGAAGCCATGCTTGACCAAACTGATAGCCTTTTATGAGGCCATAACCAGGTGGGTATATGATGGCAGAGCAGTGGACTAGATGATTGGGTAATGAGGTGGATTGTGAACTGGCTGCAGGACAGAAGACAGAGAGTAGTGGTTAATGGGACAGAGTCTGGCTAGAGGCCTGCATCTAGTGGGGTCCTCCAAGGATCAGTACTGGGACCAGTCCTCTTCAATGTATTCATTAATGACTTGGATGAGAGATTAGGGTGCACTGTCACTGTGATGACACAAAGCTGGGTGGTGTCACCAACACCCCAGCAGACTGCGCTGCCATTCAGCGAGACCTGGACAGGCTAGAGAGCTGGGCAGACAGAAATTAAATGAGGTACAACAAGGGCAAGTGTAGAGTCTGGCATCTGGGCAAGAACAACCCCAGGAATCAGTAGAGGTTAGGGACTGACCTGTTGGAGAGCAGTGGAGGAGAAAGGGACCTGGGGGAGTCCTAATGGACAGCAGGATGACTATGAGCCAAGAGGGCCAACAGCATTCTGGGGTACAGCAGAAGGGGGGTGGTTAGCAGATCAAGAGAGGTTCTTCTCCTCTACTCTGCACTAGTGAGACTGCATCTGGAGTACTGTATCTAGTTCTGGGCCCCAGTTCAAGAAGGACACAGAGCTGCTAGAGGGTGTCCAGCATAGAGCAACAAAGATGATGAAGGAAGTAAAAGACCTCCCTTATGAGGAAAGGCTGAGGGAGCTGGGTCTCTTGAGCTTGGGGAAGAGGAGGCTGAGGGGTGACCTCATTCATGTCTATAAATATGTGAGAGGTGGGTGTCAGGATGATGGAGCCAGGCTCTTCTCAAGGTCACCTGGTGATAGGACAAGGGGTAATGGGTGCAAGCTAGAACACAGGAGGTTCCATATTAATATCAGGAGGAACTTCTTCCCAGTGAGGGTAACAGAGCATTGGAACAGGCTGCCCAGGGGGTTGTGGAGTCTCCTTCTCTGGAGATGTTCAAGACCTGCCTGGATCTGTTCCTGTGTGACTTGGTCTATGTGATTCAACTGTAGTAAGGGGATTGAACTAGATTATCTTTTGAGGTTCCTTGTGATCCCTAATGATTCTATGAACACAGTACCTGCCATTAATATGTTTATTAAAAAATTATATACGCACCGGAGCCCTGGAGAATTCATGTGTGGCATAAAGTGCTTTACTTGTCATCTTCACTGGAAATCCACACACATGTGAAAGGTTACGCTTCACATCAGAAAGGAAAGAGTTCAAAACACTTTCTGAATCTATTCTAGGGAAATACTGCACTGGCTGACTTCGAATGCAACTTAGAGGGTACCTGAGTAAGTGTTCAAGGACACATAATGAGTTTCCTTACATTTCTATAATTACAAATCATTTTCATTGAGAATAAAGCATGAACATGCATAAAAGTCTTTCACATAGGTGGACCAGCACACAAACCTTCTTAAGGGACTTAAGACTAAACTATAATAGTAAAAATTACTCAACCCTTAGATAGTCTAGTTCTTCCTAGCTGGAAAATGGTCTTTGAAAGAAATCTTCCTAGGCCATATTTTTACAAGAATGTACCTCTTACTTTTACATCACCATTTGGACTGGCATTATCATGTTAAAAGAAGCTGCGACACAAACTGATCTATTTGACTCAGAATTATTCAATAGTAGAACAGGGACTTGAGTAAGTATTTTGTTTCAATTTGTCTACTGAAACAATTCTCCACTGACTTTTATAAAATGATTCAAGAAAAAAGTGTGGCAAAGTTAACAATGAAAATTTAGATCTTCCCTAGAAGAGGAAATGTAACAAAAATATTCTGAAAGGATACGTAAAGAACCTCTCTCCTATTGGCTTGAAGTAAACACTTAAGTATATTTTTGTTTCTTCAAGATCCTCTGGAAGAATATATCCGTACTTAAAAAAAACCCAAACAAGTAAGTGTTTCAAATGCGGGCTCGATAGGTATAGAAAAGGGAGGGGAAAACCAAAAGCAGTGAGTATTTGGAATTGGGTCTTACCATACTCTTCCAGTGCCTCTGAAATTCTTCATAGGAATGGAAAGGAGATTCTGGAGGAATTATGTGGCTGATGTTTATAATCTGACCCATCTTCATGCTGTGCATAGGTAAAGACAGAATGTCATAAAACTCAGCTGAAAATATACTGGGTTCTGGGGGGTAAAAGAAGTATACATCTTCTATTTGGCTTTGAAAGTTGGTATTATTTTTATGTTTTGAGGACTAATACATTTAACTCAGAGCAATAGCAATATTTACTGAAGTACGGAAAAGAATTTGGTACCTACCACTCTAATTTCTCTTGTTCATAATACTCAGTACCAGGGAAGGTAGAACAAAAGCAGATGTATATTATTTTCTGTATTTTGTGATGAAAATCGTAGGTAAAAATAGTTTGTGGCAAAGGTGAAAATATGGGGGTTTTTTTCCTTAAATTGATACTTCCTAATAGAATTGTGTTTGAGAATAATTAATGGTCTTGCATATCACAGAAATAGCAGAGATTACTAAACGTTAAATAAATGTATATGATAATTTATGATTCATTGATTAAATTCTCTCATTTTCCGTAACACTGAGACCATAAAAGTAAAAAAGGAAGAATTCCTGAATCTAAAACTAAAACATAAGTGTTCTTATCACTAATATCAAATTCACAGTTTGCACTGGAAACATTCCAGAAAATGGTTTTTTTGGCTGAAATGTGAACAGATTCCTACCTTGGCAAAACATAGCACCAGTTACTTAATATGGAATGGTGGTGAATAACTGTATGTTCACTGCTCTTAAACAGCTTTAAAGTGTTTGCTGAAATAGCAAAATCTTCTAGCTTAAAACAGAAAAAGCACAGTTATTTGCAAATATTTCTTCAGCAGGACTAAATTAACATTTTTAAAAATAAGCTTGTACCACAATCCATGGAAGCATATACATGGATATTCTTTTTCAGCTCTCATGGACTGCTAATTTCAGAAAATATTCCAATTATCAAGCTGCACAGTTTTATGACAGAACCAACATTTCCAAAAGTCACTCAAGTACAAGGTTTAAAAAGTATTTCAATCAGTGAGAATTCAACTTTACTTGAATTGTTTTAATAAGTAAGAACACAGAAGGAATTTCTGAAACTTAGAACTGTCTCACTTCCATGAACTTTTTAAAAAATTCGAATCAGAAACCCATGACTGACCCTCTAGTAACTGCCTCTGCTGCCTCGCCTCATTAAGTGCAAAGACAAAAGCAACAGAATTAATGGGACATACAGTTTCACCCTGTGAGAAGTCAAATATCACACATTTTCACAGGGTGAAAGTATTTGACTGCAGGGGCCAATCAAACACTGAGATTTGAGACACATTTTCTCTTCCTGTGGTCTACCAAGGTTTGCATTTATTCACTGACAAGAAACTCTGTCCCTTTGTGGTTTAGAAAAGTATTCAACCAATCAAACTGATAACAAAGCCACACCATGATCGTTCCTTTATTGCTTTGAGTCATTTTGGAACTGGATTGCTGTAGATAGCTTTAACATGCATGCTTGCCAACTAGATCACAGAAGAAATCCTGTTCTACTCCAAGCAAGAGTTTGCATCAGAAATACTGACTTTGAAGAAACCAGGAAGCCTATCAAATATGTTGCTGTATGTATGGACATACTCATCAAATGTGACATGGATGTCACAAACAGTGGTAATTTTTCAGCCTCAGCTATGACTTGTTAAAGAATTTATTAATTATGCTTACAAGCAGCAGAGTTGAGGCTGCTCCCACAATGTAGAAGCTGCCTAGAAAATAGAAGAAGATTCCAGAATAATTGTATGCAGGGTTTTTCAATATAGTGCTGACAACTTAATTATAGCTTACCCCCAAGTGTCTATGTGCTGTAGTGAGACAGTGAACACCTTCTAGAAAACATTCCAGAAAGAAATGTAGAATCACACAGAGACTCCACTACTACATTCTGTTGGCATTTCTGAAAGGTCTCTCTTAATTAGTCTAGAATCATAGTTTCATAGTGCTTGCAAGAAGGCATCAATAGTGACATGAGATAGCTGTTGTGCACTTGTAAATGAGTCATATATGAATACCGGCTGTTATGGAGACAGTAAATGAAGAAGATTACTGTCATAATGTGACCAGAAATAAGCACATCTATCCTCATTGTGCTAATTGTAAATCACCTACAGAAAAGGAGATAAAGACTAATATGACAAATACACTCATAAGAAACACAACTGTTCTTATACCTCAGGGGGTGGCAGCCGAATGGAACAAGCCTCCACAGTGATGCAAAGCTGCCTCTCTTTTACACTGAGATCCATAACTAAAATGAAAACAAAGTGGAAAGTTTTTAACTGTAGTTCATGTGTTACACAGAGATAAACCAAATGGTTTTTTAAAGTAATTTTTAGTTCAACTGTTGCATTTACAATTCAAAAGGGCAGACATCCTCAACATGGAGATTAACTGCATTTTTAAATCACAGAATCATAAAATGTTTTGGATGGGAAGGAACCTTCAAAGGACACCTAGTCCAACCCTTCTTGTGATAAGCAGGGACATCTCCAACTAGATCATTTTAACTGTGAAAAAAAACCTCAAAGCACGTCTCCCCTGGAAATCATGACTGTCCATGCAACTAGATGTTTGATACCCACATCCTTGATACATAAACATTTTCAAAGCATATGTCATCCTTCTAAACACTGGCTATGCTGACTCATACCCAGTATTACATCTCTAGACATGATCAGAAGGAAAGAATGTATGACCAAGTCAAGCCTTTATTGACACATTTCCAAAACACTCACTCAGCTCTGAGAAACTGTAGTACAGAGGCTGAATGTATTTTTGCTCAGTATATACGTCAATAAGCAGTGTGCTTTGTCATTTGGCTGTTGTGACCAGCCAAAGTAGAACACACAGGACAGCCCCTTTAGTTCATTTTCATTATTATGGAATTTTCACATCATTTGCAAGATTCATAAATGCAAGCATATTTAATTGTAATAATTGTAACTTTAAAACAGTAAATTTCAATCTGTGGCTGTTGATTCACAGTAGAAAAATTACCTTTTCTGGGGGATAATTTTTCAAAGGTGCACCTGAGCTGACAGCTATCACATACAGAGCACGATGTGCCATCAAGTGCACTTTGACAGAGGTTATTTTATAATGAAAAACAAAAAGACTTTCAGATGGAAATACCAAGATAATGGCCTTGTGAAAGCACCTAATTATACTTTGTTGTCACAATATTGCATATTGTATAGTTGCATATGTATATAACAGCAAATTGCACTTACCAACAGCATTCTGCCTTCCCGAATGAGACAAAAAGTCTTTTCCTTAATAAATAAAATAGACATTATTTTCTAATCACATGGCTAATGTCCTTACGCAAAAGAAAAAAAGAGAAACCACATAATTTTCATTTGTGTGTCATGAATGAATGCTGAAAGGTTGGCTCTTTCTCAGGACAGAACAACTCCTCTAATTTCCTAATGTCTAACCTAAACTTCCCCTGGTGCAACTTGAGGCAAATTCCTCTTGTCTTATCAAACAGGACCCATTTTTAGAAGAAATTTGCTGATTTGCAATATTTGGTAAGTTGTGTTTTGTTAAAATAAGTATTCGATCTATTACAGAGATGAGGAGGAAAGAAAGAGGTGAATGACAGATCGTTAATTTCAATTGTGGAACCTAGATAAAGAAACAAAACGCAGTAAACCAAAAATCCTGGAAATAATTAATCAGTTATTCAAGTAATTTAATATAATGAATAATGATGGAAATTCAATAATGATGGAAAATAAATGCAACAACAACGAACAGAAAACATAATGCTTGATCCTTGACCCAGGTGAGTCAAATACCTTGCACCAAGAGATGACCAGCCTTGTTCCATTGGGGTGCAAGTCTGGCAGTAAGAGTATAGGAGAGACAGGCTTGGAGAATGGCTGGAGTAACTGTTTGCGGTGCTTCCAGCTAATAACATCAGTGAGAAAAGATAAGCAGCTTATTAATAATTTTACAGGGTTTTTTTAAGGCTTCAGTCAAAACTTAAAAAAATATTTTTGTTACATCTTGAAGCCAAATCCTAGAACGTTTTACATGTCTACTGTTCATCTACTTGGCTACAGGAGGAAGTTGGCACAGTATTTGATGCAGCCATTTAGATTTCATGCATCATCACAGTAAGGTGCACTGCAATTCATTAGTGTTTTCACAGTGTGTGGGGAAAGATTAATTGACCTATAAGGAGTACTTCAGTAGATATGCATCTCTTTCTAGACAATAGGCACAACATCCAAAATTTACACGTATAAACACTGCTGTAAAACCCCAGGCCAGAGGCACTTTCTTGCAATCACAAAAAACAAGATAAATGTAGCTTTGTTCACCCAGGCTCACTCTTGCCTGACTGCTGGCCTGTCCTGCACAGCTTTGTATTGGCAGTTGAGTCAAGACACAGAAAGTAATTACAATGAGTAAAAAGAGTTAACTAATACATCGTCAGGAGGATGTTTTTATGAGATCCTGCAAGATTCTGCTTGCAGGTCATGGTTATTAAATATACACTGACTGTACGACTAATCTGCTGGTGATGGAAAACCTAATGATGACATGACAGTTATACATCTCATAGATTCATAGAACCATTTAAGATCATCAAGAGTAACCATTAACCCAGCTGTCCCAAGCCTACTGATAAACCCTGTCCCTGAGCTCCAAGATCTATATGACTTTTATACACATCCAGTGATGGCAATTCAACTCCTCCCTGAACAGCCTGTTCAAAGGCCTGTTAATTCTTTGCATGTTGATCCTTTGCATGAACAAATTTTTCCTAATATGTAACCTAAACTCCCCCTGGTGCAACTTGAGATAATTTCCTTTTGTCCTATCACTTGTTATTGGTGAGAAGAACTCAGTATCACAGTAATGACAAGGCTGGAAAAGACCTTAAAGATCTTCCAGTCCAACCTAAAAC
>VZRI01003184.1:67196-169405 GCA_013397515.1 Upupa epops
CATTGCTGACTCATGCTAAGTTTACTGTCCACCAATACCCGCAAGTCTCTTTCTACCTGAGTACTCTCCAAGATCTCCATTCCCAGCCTATAGTTCTGCCTGGGGTTGTTATAACCAAAACGCATAACCCGACAGACTTGTTGAAACACATCCTGTTAGAGTCTACCCATCTCTCCACTTTGTCTGAGTCCCTCTGCAGGGCCCTCCTACCCTCCAACAAATCGACACAGGCTCCAAGCTTGGTGTCATCCACAAATTTGCTCATGATGGATTCCAAATCAACCCCCACCTCTCTACAACCTGCTTTCACGCAGTTGTAGTCATCTATAAGGTCTCGCCTGAGTCTCCTTTTCTTCAGACTAAATACCCCCAGTTCCCTCAGCTGCTTACACCAAGGCTTGTTCTCCTAAACAGAGCAGGTAAGCGTAAGTGTATGTCTTTTTAATCCAGACACACATTTACACCTCTTGGAACCAAGATAAATACCTCCAACTGGCTCTGCAAATGAATCACAAGACCTACTCAATAAAATTACAATCAGTCTTTTGACTCAGCAATTCTAGTATGCCCACATATGCATTCACAAATCCCACAGATATACTGTACTGGAAGACAGCAAAGCACATGAAGCCTATTTATAAATAACTGATTCTGTAGTATGCAAAATGGTCTAAAAATATATCAGCTGTTCAGCTCACAACTTCCATTCCTTCTCCATTTTTCATTTGTTTCCCTCAGACAGTCCTACTACACTACACAGACCCAAAACTGTGATGGGGAGACAGCTGAGTTGTCAGATACCCCAACTTGTGGAATCTAGAGGGTACAGGCAGAGGGCTTGGCACTAGCACAGTAGCTGTAGGTCTGTCCTTACCTCCAGACCAAACCCTGATGTCCCTAGGCAGAATTAAGATCCCACTGCAGCAGGGAAATCCATTGAAATTGCTCAGGAGTGTCTTAAAACTTCTGGACTCTGACAAAGTCTATGTACCCAAAGGTATACCCAAATTCATAACAGATATTTTGTGTATGGAACTGACTTTGATACCCTAAAACTTGGCTTCCATAGTGCAAATTCCATGCCCTATGAGTAATACTTATCTCTGGCAAGGACAATTGCAGACAAGTGCAATAATCCTAACAACTGAGATATCTTTCAGAACTTACAGTAGCTCCTTGTTGTTCTACATAGACCTGACAAATTCCTGATTTGTAAAATGGTATCTGAAAGTAAAATAATAATAAAAAAAATCAAGTCTCTGAAATTAAGGGGTGTTTTAGTAAATAATAAATTAAATTCTCATCCATTAATGACTGCCTAAGACAAACATGCCAAGGAATAGGTAAAGCAAACATCATATCCTGTATTTTAAAGAACAAGGATAACTAAAATGAGTTCAGGCATTTGTCATAGTGTAATTTAATTTACAGTTAAAGAAGCAGTAACAAGCAAACACAGGATTGCCCCTATGCTCGCACTGTGATTTGGGGGCACCTTCCAAGCTCAGTCCATTCTGTTCCACAAAATGTTCATCACCTGAAAAAAACATTCCAGCAAAACAGTAGACATAAACTGCCATCTACTTTACTAACATGCAAAGATAAATGTTTGTTTTATATGACATAATTTTACTCCTCAGACAAAACACTTCTTATTACTGTGATACTGTGATACTTCTTAGAGAAGTGTGTGATGGGTACACTTGGTTGTGCTTTGGTTCAGGCTCACCAAGAAGCAACGAGTTTCAACATTGCTTGGGTTAATTTGTGAGGTGGAAAGCTCCTGGCTCCTGTGCAAGTGAGTGAAGACATGTTGAAAAACATTCTGGAAGGTGATGTCAAAACACAAAATTACAAAGCTAAACCAAAAACATCTCTCTTGCTATGGTACTGACTAGTAATCAACTGCTTCACCCTAACAAATACTACAATCAGGACAACCCTGAGCTCTCCCTGAACTGCAGCTGGGCTCCATGCAAGGTGACTCTTCCCTCAGTCAGGGACACTTCTCAGGATTAGAGATTACTTACCTGAGACTAAAACATCCTTCCTCACCCGAAGATCCTCACACCAAAGGTCCTCAGCAAGCTAAATTAATTTCATGAAGCACCAGTAATCCATGTAGCTACAGAGATTATAAACTTAGTACAAAAATTCCACTAGGCATGAACTGTTGACCAAGCCTGAGACTAAGATTAGATCCAGGCACACCTAAACTCCAAAAAGGAGTTTAGAAAGCAAGAGGAGTCTCTCTGAACTTCATGGCTCAACAGGAAGGCCCTCTTTACTCTTTGCACCTCCAGACTGTGTAACTCACTCTATTTCAATTTTCCTTTGTACTTTTCTCCAGTGCAGTAATTAGGAAGGTGAGCCTGGCTGTCACACTTCCTGAACCTTGTAAAGCACCAATAAACTTTTGTTGAATTCCATCAAACTTACCGAACTCTGTCAAATTGTTATTTTGCACAAATAAAACACATTGCTCCTTCTCTCTTTTGAAGTGAGGTGCAATCTGCTCACCCACAACTGTTTGTAACTGCATATACACAGCGATACTGACCGCCATTACAACTGATACTTGATTTAGAGTTCCAATAACAGGTGCAGAAAGGACGTCTTGATGCAGGAATACCAACTGTCTACAAAAACAAAGAGTTCAAAAAAAAAAAAGAAAATTAACTTTCTACATTTGATTTTCTCAGATTGAATTTATGTTTCACAACTTCTGCAAACATAACACATTCCACTTGTATTGGTGCATTAAATTGGTCCAAGTTACATGTTCTTAACCCACCCTCAGTGATCTATGACATGGAGGCACATGCATAGAAGTCTCCAACAGTGTGCCGGGGAAACATGGAGGAGTGTACATATACTTTCCGAGTGTTCTTTTCACTCAGTCCCAACCTACATTAGAGCATTCCAACTCTGCAAAGGAATACAGATTAACTGTAATTATTCATTAATTTGAAGTATTTGGCCTTGCTCATTTCAGTTGGTGACATTTAAAACATAATAGAAATATAGGGATTTTTCCCCAATAGCCAGCAGGTCCCCAACTGAAAAAAACAAAACAACCCCACTTTGAACAATTTTGTACTGCTTGTTGCTGACAAGAATTTTACTGGTATTATCAGAGTTAATCCCAGTAGTCCTAATAAAATCTTAGAATGACAATGACCAGCATCTTCTGAAAATAATATCCCTTAAAATTCTTTACCTGCAGAACTTTATCTGTGCAGTCCTTGCTCCAGTTTCTGGTATCCGAGGACTCAGTGTTACTGTAGTGACACAGAGCTTTTGTAGCTCAGGCAGACTGATGAAGAACAGAGACTGGTGCCTGGTGTCACTCATGTTAGTTACACCATTGATTACCCTAAAGCAGTGCCTGAGTCTTAAAAGAGAAGTTTTAATTCATTTTTATAAGGCAGGTATCTGCTTAGGAACTTTAGGAATATCTGGTATTGAGTAAATGGATAATCAATTATCTTCTCATTAAGATTATGTAGAGAATGGAAAATAATTTGGTCAGGTAGATCCAACAGCTCAATGTATTTTTTCTATAAATCACAGAATTGCACAGCTCAGAAATAAACTTAAAGATCATAAAGCCCAAACATAATACATTGTACTTAAAAAAATACATATCAACAAGATACCAACAAGAGTCAAGGCAATGCCAAAAGCATTCTTCCCACTGTTTCACTCAGTCTGGTGTGGGCCAGGAATGTATCATGTAGCCAGCAATATGCCCTGTGGCCAAAAAGGCAAATGTTCTAATGGGGTGCATTAAGAGGACTGTGACCAGCAGGTTCTCCTCCCCCTCTTCTCTTGTGAAGCTGCATTTGGAGTACTGTGTCCAGTTCTAGATCTAGGGGATCTCATATAAATCTTACAAATCTTAGAAATATCTAAAGGGGCAGGTGTCAGGAGAAGAAGGACAGTCTTTTCTCAGTGGTGCCCCATGACAGGGCAAGGGGCAAGAGACATAATATGGAACACAGGACAGGAATTTACACCTAAACATGAGGAGAAGTTTCTTTGAGGGCAACAGAGCACTGGAACAAGCTTGCCCAGAGAATCTGTGGAGTCTCCTTCACTGGAGACATTCAAAATTAGTCTGGACATGTTCCTATGTGATCTCTTCTAGATGATCCAGCTCTGGCAGCGGGATTGGATGCAATGATCTCCAGAGGTTCCTTCCAACACAAACCATTGAAAGATTGTGTGATTACCTTGAACTGCACATGCCTGGGGGATTTCCCGCACAGTTACAACACATAGTACACGTATGTTCCTGCCATATCACTGAGCAGATGTGCCATGATTATCTCAGTTTCAGAACTTCCTAAAAACCTCCAGAAAGGCAAGCTTAATGAAACAGAATTTCAGAGAGAGAATGCGATCCTTTGGTAAAGAACTAACAAATTTCATGTGAATGGGAGTAATACGAAGCTATGGCTGTTACACGCCCTGCTGGGTGCCTGTTGTGTGCACTTGTGCACTGCATCACAGGCCAGGCTCAGTGTAAAGGAACTAAATTACTTATAACCAAAGAATGAGCATCTAATGCTTCATTATTTAAACAAAATACACCCTTTAACTATAGCACCATTCTCAATAAATGTATTTAAAGCAAAAACACCAAGGTGGAAAGTCTGCCTGTTATGAAACGCCACTGCATACTAGTAAAAGCTGTACTCCCCCCTTGTCACGATTTGAAAATTACCAAATTTTCAACTATTATTTGTGGTGCTTTTATGCCGGAAAAGCATTTCATTTTATTTTGAAGCTGGACGTAGCTTTCCTAGCAGACTTCTTGCATCAGTGTCTGAACTCTAAAGGTAGTTGGGAAGGTACTTCCTGCATCTTTGTCTTTCTTCATCGTCTTCTTCCCCATCTTTGTCTTTCTCTTCTCATCCTCTGATATGTCTCAAAAGACAAAGCTCCTTTGTCTTTTGACAAAGGGAGGGGGAGGCAGCCGGCAAGCAATGACTCTCATTGGCCCCCTGCCATCAAAGGGTGGAATGAAAAAGAAGGCTCAGCCTGGCTGCAGCTCTTCTGCAAAAGCAACCATGGCCCTCTTTTGCATGGGAGCTGAAACACAGAGAGAGCGGACCTTTTTGGACTGTGGTCAGCACCAGCTCTCCCTAGCTCTAGCTTCTGGCAGGAGGCTGAAAAGACAAGTTGCTCTCGGTACCTGCAGCCCTCCTCTTTTCCACTGAGGGCTCAATGCAGAAAGCCAGGACCAGCTTGCTCCAGTTCTTGTTAGTGGGCCGAAAGAGAGGACAACTCCTCCACAGCCGTTTCTACAGTCTGATCACCTTTCAAGATGCCAGATAGAGATGAGCTCTTAACCCACTACCTCCCTTGGCGCCTAACCACAGGGGAGAAGAAAGGCCTGTAGAAAGCCCTTGGATGAGACCTTAAAAAGCTTATTTGCTGTAACAGGCATGGCCCCATGTAACCAGTGCCATGTTGGCTTTGTCTCCACCAGATTGGCAAAGATCCTGTATACTCTGCCACTGAGAGACTGAGAGAAGTCTCTACTAAGAGAGAGAAAGAGACATCACAAGTACTGATCTCCTAAGCCTTTGGCAAACAGAGAGAGTCTGAAATTCTGTTGTATCCTCTACATTTGATGCCTCAAAGAAGAGCCCCGAGCTGATGGAAGCTAGAAGTATGACAGAGATGTTATGGAGTGCTGATGTCTGCTTGAGGATCAGGAAAAGGAACTTTTCCACAAGCATCAAATGCATATTGTGTGCTGTATTCTTGTCCCCCTGCTTCACTTCTGGAAAGTGGGATGCAAGTGTGTGTGTGTGGTGGCTTTGTGGTTATGAGTGTTGCTGTACACTCTCTTGTCCCAGAGCTCTCATCTAAGGCCAAAAACCAATGTGTCAGCTGTCTCCCATTTCTCTCAGAGTGTGTGTAAAGGCACTGAGATACAGTTTCTGTTTTATCTTTTTGATTATTTTACTTACTTGAGGATTTTTTCCTTTTCTTATTGGTGATGGGTTCAATAAACTGTTGTCTTTCTAGCAAGTTGTTTTGTCACCTGTTGAACTCTCAGTGACAGGTGGTTGTTGTCCTAAAATTACAGGCACTAACCCAAACCAATTTAGACCATCTCCCTAAACCACTACACCCCTCCAAACTCTAAAACCCTTTAGGGAAATTATCTTACCATCACAGCAAAGACAGCAATAAATGTTTTCTAAATTTCACAAAATAACTAGGTATTCACCTGAAAAGCAATTTTGCACATTGTGATTAAAAAAAATTATGAACTGGAAACATTTTTTGAGGAACAATGTCACACCACACTCTGCTGTTCTGCTTGCTGCTTTGCCTTGTTTACAGATTAAGAATAAAAAGATTAACCTCAGTCATACCCTAGAAAAATCATAAGGTCAGTGCTTTATAATTGCAATTTAAAGAAAACATCATGTTTCCTTGTTTCTTAACCTTAAAGGGACACATATTTCAAATTTTTTTCTAGCTATAATGAAAATAGATTTTTTTTTTAAATGCTAGCCAAGACTACCACTTCATCAAAACATTCCAAAAGCTACAGCTCAGGGGAAAGGGACATTTTAAAAAAATAAAAAAAAATACTTGTCCGTCTGCAAACACAGAAAAAAAAAGGCTAGGTCCTCAGCTTTCATAACACTTAAAACACCCCTAAATGGACAACTGGAGATTTTTGCGGCAAAGATGTTGTAAAACACATGCTGCAATGCTCCAGTGATCCGCTCACTGTTCGAGGCCAACTCCCCAGTGAGAACACTTCGCCAGTGTAAACTAAAACTTCCCAGTGGTCTTAAAAGCTAATGGGGCAGAGTGCTTACAAATGGCCTCTCCCGGGAAGAGATTAGAGGAAACCACCAGTTAGTACAGAACTACCAGTTACAAATCATAGGAAATAAACCAGATGCCTTTTGTACAAGTAGGGGAACTTAATGTGTGTGGGAGAAATGACATCTTTAGATGCCAATAATTACCACACATGAACTTGAAGCTACCACAGAGCTTCTGTTAACCAAAAAGGAAATCAGTCAGGGAATGCCTATTGCTGGTTTTCTGCCACAACAGACAGGTAAACTGTAGAGCTTGGAGGCAATATTTGTTACTACCAGTAATGATCTGGAAGATGGAATGCATAACATCCTTATTAAAACTGAGAAGGAGACCAAGCTGCAAGGGACAGTACTAGCTCTTCCTGTTAGACTGGCTGTAAGGAAGTAAGTGGGATCTGAAGATGACATCAATCAGTGAAAAAGTCTAGAGGATTCACACAGAATTTTTTTGGTTGGAAGAGACCTTTAAGATCACCAAGTCCAACCATTGACCCACTACCACCAGGTGACCACTGCACCACATTCCTCAGCAGAAAGGAAAGTTCTTTAGGGCTAAGCAGTACTTTAGAATTACTCATGTGGAAAGACCACTGCTTCTGGGGAGCCCAGGAGGTGTACACTAGACAACAACTTCATGGTGTTGGATTTTTTCCCTGATTCTGAGATAGTTTTCACCTTCAGTGTAACAACTGTATTTGTCAGAATACGTTAAGTAAAATTTGGTAAGATGAGCAAGGGTGGTGAGTAGCTAGGGAGTCACATGTCCTATTGAAAATATATATTGAAGCTATATACATCCTATTGAGCCTACGCAGGTATTGAAACTAAATATGTCCTACTGAGATGATATATGTCCCACTGAGACTAGAAATGTCCTATGAAACTATACACCTCCTATTGAGCCTATACACCTTCTGCATAGAGCTGTCCTGCGCACAGATAACCCACAGCAGGCACAGAGTACAAAACGAGTACCTAAGCTTTGTGGAAAGATGCCTCTTTTCTAAAATAAAAATAACAGTGACTAAGTTTAACGTCACTCGAGTTACACTGCAGCCAAACCCCACAAAATGCCGAGGACAGGGGGCAGCCGCGGTGGAGCCGAGCCACTCCTCCCGCTGCGCTCTCTCTCAGGGGTTCGGGGCAGCCACGCGCTTCCCGCCTTCGCCCTCTAGCGGCACCTGAGCGTCCCTGTCCACAGTGAATACGGTGGTCCCAGGGCTGGCAGCAGACCGGACAAGGCTCAGCCAAGTAGGACAGGCCGGTCCATCCGACAAACCGAGACTTACGGATTGGAAAAGGAAGCTAAAACAGCTTTAACAATAAAAAGAAATAATAATAGTAACAACAAGAAAACAATGAAAATAATGAATTATATAAGCCTATATACAGAACTACCATTGAAGCAAATATCCCCACCCCTAAGGGCAGTCACATCATCAGTGGTCACAGTCAATACATTAGGGGTTGTGAGGGACCACTGGAGATCAAGTCCAAGCCCCCTGCCAGAGCAGGATCACATAGAGAAGATCATACAGGGACACATCCTTGCCTGTTACAAATTTCTTCAGCGTTGGAGACTCCATAACCAATCTGAGCAGCCTGCTCTAGTGCTGTTACCCTCACAGTGAATGAGCTTTTCTTTATATTTAGGTGGAACATTCTGTGTTCCAGTTTGTACCCACTGCCCCGTCACTGGGCACCACTGAGAAGGGTGTATCTGCATCCTCCAAACACTTGCTCTTTACATTTTCATAAGCTTTAATAACCATTAATGATGGTGTGGGCAGGCACTGGGGAAGTCCAAAACTGGACTCAGCAGCTGATGGATATCAAACGCAGAAGCTGGATTCCAGAACTGGACTCAGGAATGCATTAGGATTGAAAGCAGAATGGACAGAGTCCTCCTGTCATTGAAGAAGAGTGGCAAAGACACAGCCTGACCCTTGTGCCCTGGCCCCTCAGCTTTATACCCAATATGAGTTCTATAGGATTTAACACCCTGTTGGTCAGTTTAAGGTCACCTGTCCTGTCTCTTCCTGCCTGCAGGTGCAGCCTCTCACTTACTGCACCCCAACGTGGCACATGAGATTAGCAATGACCTTGGTTCTCAAAGGGGCAGATCTGCGCAAGAGCAGTTCTGCGAGTAACTGAGTACCACCAGTTGTCACTGGTGGCAACAGCCGCTGTCTGCACAGACACGCCGGTAACGGCAATAAGTGCCAGTAGGTAGACGCGACTGAGCTGAGAAGTTAAATGACTTAACAGAACTCGCTCTGATCTAACTCAAACCAGGACACGCACTCCCCAGCGCAGCCACCATTCACGCTGCACACCCTACAGTCGCCACTGCCGACAGCCCGCGCAGCGCGTCATGAAGTCACGTGAAAGGTGCCGCTGCGAGGAAGAGAGGAGAAGCGGCCGGAACACGCGGTCCCGCCCCCGCGGGCAGTTCATTGGCCAGCCTGACGTCCTGCGCTGGGACTATGAGAAGCCGGGGGCGGGGCGAGGGGCGGGACAAGGGGCAGGGCGGGGCGGGACAAGGGCCGGGGCTGATAGGCGTAAGGCCGGGCGGTGGTTGGCAGTTGTGTACGAGCGATCATGGTGGGGTCTGGCGAGCAGTCGTGGCGGGGCCGGTACTACCGGCTTGAGGAGGTGCAGAAGCACAACAACAGCCAGAGCACTTGGATCATCATCCACAACCGAATCTACGATGTCACCAAGTTTCTGGACGAGGTGGGTGCCCGGGCGGGGCGGAGGAGGAGGGTTTGTGCTCCGCGGTGCGGGCGTGCCGGGCGTAGCGGCCGGGTTAAAGGTTGTTCCTGGGCTTGTTCGATTCTCGTTTGTATTGTTTTGTTGGCTTTTTATCTCCCAGTTAACGACTGTTGTATTGGATCACTTGGTGGTAATGGTTAGGTCAGGCTGGATGGGGCTGTGGGCGACCTGGTGTACCTGAAGATGTCCCTGCTCTGTGCAGTGGGGTGGACTGGGTGACTTTTACAACCCTGGCCGTTCAATCATCACATGAACAACTGATGTAATCTTTGTCTAGAAAGCTGGAAGGAGACTTTCTATGGGGGCATCTAGTGATAAGACAAGGAGTAATTGTTTCCAGCTAAAACGGAGTAGATTTAAGTTAAGTCTTAAGGAATTCCTCTCTGTGAGGCTGCTGAGGCAGTGGAACAATTTGCCCAGGGAGGTTGTGGATGCCCTGTCCTTGAAAGTGTGCAAGGCAAGGTTAGATGGGGCTCTGGGCAGCCTGGTCTAGGGAAGGGTATCCCTGCTCATGTCATGGGGTTAGAAATAGATGGTCTCTGTGGTTCCTTACAAGCCAAACAGTTATGTGTTTCTATGATAGCTGCAGTTTATAAAGAAGCATTCTAATTATTGGACTACAACATTTTTCTGTGCAGTTGCAGAAATACAATTAACAAGTAATATTTTCCACTACTAAGTGTAGCTAGGATTTGTATTTGTGATGGTTTGAATTTTCTTCATCATTTGCATTACTCCCGATCTGCAAAGTTCTAGCATCCCATTAAGTGTTCTGGTAGACTTTGTATTAATTTACTTGACATAAGTGTGACAGAAGTCAAGCCTCTGTAGTGATGGTGCTCTCTCAACTTCTGTGGTTGTAAATGCTTGAAATTCAAAGTGTAAGTGGAACATTTTGCAGGTAAGAAGTTGACAGGCTATTTTTTTTGAAGGCAGTGTTAACACAGGCAGTATTTCCTTTGTAAGCTGTGTATCATTGCAAACTTTTTTTCAGTAAGGCAGATTGTGAAAGTGATCTGCTCCTTCTTCCTTGATTATTTTTCATCCAGTGCTGTCCCTGATCTGGCTTGTCCTGTAGTTATGGAAATGTTTGTTTGATTATGCAAACAAAGCCAATTGAATTACAGAAGCACTGGGGGAGAACACAGTTTTTCATGCAGCCTGGGAAATTGAAGTAGCTCTTAGAAACCTGATCAGTTTTGGTTTTGTGTAATAGTACATAGTGCTTCCACGTTGAGGGGGGAGGGACCCACACCAGAATACTCAGTCACAGTAGATAAAACAAACACTAAAAGCCTCCCCATACCCAACCCATAATCAAAAACATAACTGAAAACTGACCAGGATCTCTTTAGCTTTTGGCTCAGCACATGTGATAAAATCGGTAAATATTAAGGGGCAGCACCAAATGCAGATTTCTCCAAGAAAGTGTTCATTTCACCCTGCAGGACAACATTCCTTGTTCAGCAGCATACCGAAAGACTTCTGTTTGTTATGGTTAAATAGTTTCTTGGACAACCTGGGACATCTGATGCACCCAGGTACAGATGAGATGGGTCACCCTTCAGCCTTAGGCTAAACACCTTTCTGTAGAATATGTCTGGGCTTGGAGCTGAATTTTCTGAGTCATTTTCTGAGATAATAAAGGAGCGAGATTAGATTTCTCATTTTGACAGAGTAGCTAAGTGAAGGAAAAGTTGACAGAGTAGATAAATGAACTCCTGAGGAAAGGTCTTGAATATTGTGTTCATTCTGCTCCTTTGGATTAAAATGTTTCATAGGGCACACTTTTACTTTTTTTTAAAGCTTTTGATACTTGGTTAATTTATCAAGCAATGTGTTCATTCTTTCATCAGGCGCCCTGAGGCATTTACATGTGGAGAAACTGAACCTAGCCTCTAGCTGGTGTGTTCTTGGGTGTGCTAAGTGCTTCTCAGTGAAATGGAGATTACATTGTTTCAGCAGCACTACTGGTTTCAATTTTACTTCTTGCTGTTCTTGCAGGTGAAGAAAACTTTAAGATATTCCAAGAATTAACTGCACTAAAATAAGTCCAGTAGATTTGAAGAGGCACAGCTTCTTCCTACTCTTCCCAGGTAGTAAACAAAAGTATCCATTGACTGGGGAGTGAGGAGCTGAGAGTGGAATCTCACTTCCCCGGCCCCATTTCTTAATTTGACAGGCAATATTTTCAGCCCCTGCAGTAACCTGTGGAAATATTCTTAATGATTATGAAGTTGGAAACATTACAGTGCTTCAGCACTAAAGACACCCTGAAGGCTCTCATGCCTACTAAGTGAAAGTGTGCTGCTGCCTTACACTTCACTAACATACCTAAATGCTGGCTAGAGGAAAGATGTCCTTTTGCTCTTCATTAAACTTGTAGATGTTTGGTGAAATGTGTGTGAGTTTTTGGGAAGTCTCAGCTTCTCTGAGAAGTTATTGAAGTTAGTAAGTGACCTGAGGGTGGTAAAGTGTTGTGTTAGAAGCTGTGAAGCTTAAAAAGAGCAGAGTGTAACTGTTTCAGCTTGGTTTCCTAAGGACAGAGCTTAATCTTTTGAAATACAGATTAAGTGCTGGAGGAGAAAAGGATAGTGCACTCTGACACCTTATCTTAAACATATATATGTGGATTAAACATATATATACAGATATATATGGATTTTCTTGTATTGTAGAAGTATATCCAGGAGAGGAAATGCAGAGACCCCAGCTTTTGGAGTGCAGAATCTGAAAGCTGTTGGTGCGGAAGACTTTTCTTGAGACCAGAAACTTGAGTATCACCCCCCTCATTCAAAGGATCTCTGTTACAGGAAAATTTGGGAAATCTTTTTATAGTTTTATGCCTTAGCTATTTTAAGCAAAAATAGCTACTGGTAATGCATGTGTCGCTGCAACTTGTATCAGGATGTTATGTAAATATCTGTTATACAAATATAGCCATATGTGAATAATATTGAATGCCAATTAATGGGCTATGTTTGTTGATAATGCTTGATAGCATTTCCCTGTAATTTAATAAAGCCATCATCAGGCTTTGACATCAATGTAATGAGTTAAACAAGTGTAGCTGGGCCTGTAACAATGCAAATTAAGTTAATGTCTTGATGTACTTCCATTTCTGGTGAGAGACCTTCCTGTGGCTTTTGTGGGAACTTGGTTGGATTCCTTAAGCCCAGCAGAGAAGCTGAAAAGAATAGGAGAGAAACTCCTTGTTCTGGTATGGATTTAATTTTCATCTATACAGTCTGTTTACTTCAGTTTTTAGTGGCCGCAGATTTTATCAAAATATTAGTGGCCATGGCAAAAATGGGTTTTTAGTACGGAATGAATTTGTTCTTCATAGCACTTCTTGGGAAGAGAATGGACAGCTCCCACAAACTGTGGTTTGGAGGTGCTCATTGAGAACACTGCAGGAAAACAAATGGTCTACTCTGACCGAATGAAAACTGTCCACTATGTGGCGGTAAGTTACACGTCTCCACTACAGTGATACCGTGGAGCAGTTAACAGCGCAATGCCTTCTCTATTTAAGGTAGTGAGTACCTTATAGTGTAAGGGACCGGGACAAACATGTCTTGTCTCTCAGTGCAGAATCTATTAGTTTAGGGATCGGAACCAGTTTTAAATTTCCTTAAGCTCTGGCGAAGCTTGCAGGAGGATTTGAAAATGGGTTGAAAAGTTTTGTGTCTTATCCTTTACAGCTTGCAGTACCTTGCATAAAATGTTTAGTAAGTGGGGAAATGGACACCTGTTAGGGCTCACTTCTTCTGCAGTTAGAATCATAGAATCATTTAGATTGGGAAAGACCTTTTGAATCCAGCCATTAACCTAACTGTACCAAGCTTGCTGATAAACCATGTCATTAAGCTCCATATCTGCACTTGTAAACCCCTAATGATTGTTTTTTGATCACATCTGTTCTCCCTGGGCTCCTGAAATTTCATGAGTACAGAATTTGCCCTGTAACTTAAGCAGGTGATGGAAAAAATTTGGAAGGTTCTTCAGGCTGCATCAAAAAGCCCTTAAAGCAAGCATTTGTCAGCTTGTCTTGCACAATAAAGCTGAGGTTTTCTGGGTCTTTCTGGCTCTGGCACTGCTCCTTCCTGCCTCATTCCCTGTAGTGTGTGGAAAGCACTTGAATTTCTAAGATTGCCACTGGCTGGCAAAAGAACTTTGCTAATCTCCACCAAAGTTAAATGGGACCCTGAATTTGATTTCCCCAAGTATAAAAGGGGGGAAGTGTTGGAACTGTGAATTAAGGTAGTTATTTTTTAATAAAGTCTTGAACTATGACACTGGGAAAGTCACATGATTGTAACCAGGGGAAGAAGAGGTGATAGGAGTTCAGAATGAAGTAATCACAGACTTCTGACCCAGATAAGAGCAATGACTTTAACTGCTTCTTTGCTGTATCTAAAACTTACTAATGTGCTGCTGTTAGTAGTTAGTCTGTGCTGTGTTTGTTTGTTTGTGAAGACTTCTGATACGTGTACAAAACAACTATCTGTGGTGGTGTATTTGGAACATCCTAGGAATGAGCTAGACTACATTAATTTGTTAGCAAAACTTTTATTTCTTTTTAAAAAAATTTTTAACCTTTTCCTGAAAAAGTTACTTGTATCAGTGGAATTTAGTTTTGGCAATCGTTACTTACATAGTCCTGTGGGCTTTTAGTTCCAGGGTCTACCCAGAGGCTGTTGATTAAAACAAAAATTCTGGTAACAAGGCTTGTTTGCCATGCAGAGGTGTGAACAAGATCAAACTTTGCAAACTATGGGAAATGCTCAGTTTTTGATTGAAAAGCCACTTCTTGCTCTTTACAGCTGTTCTCTTTCATTAAGGGAGGTGAAGGCTTTTCATTAATTGCTTTTATTAAGTGCCTCTTTAAGCAGAGGTCCCATCTAAAAGGGGTTAGCTTCAAAGTACTTTTATGTAGAGTTTAGTAACAACACCTACAGGACGTGTAATTTTTCTCTACTTTAGTCTTGTTAATGTGCAGAGAAAAAAGTACTGTCAGTTGTCCAGTTGTGATAGTAGAGATCAGGCTGAGTTTGTCCACTTAGCTGATGTCTGATAGCCACTGAGATGGTTGTTTAGCCACTGTGGTGACACTAGTGTTGTAAGGTTGTAGACAGTGATCAGTTACTAACTGCACCAGCACCTAATCCTGTGGAGAAAAGTATCAGTGAAGCTGCCTGTGTAGCAATATGATTTCTTTGTAGTTTCATGAGGGAAGGACTTGCGAACAATTTAGTTGGGGGAACTAGTGTAACCCATGAGGTCTTGACAGCTTGCTAGAGTAACTGTTGTTTTATCTACTTGTAAGAGTAGGGTCTAGGTTCATTGCAATGCATGGCTCTGAATGTACTGCTACCAGTGCTTTATGTGTGATTTAACTTTGGTGCCTTTTACTTGTTGAAGTCTGGTGTTGGTTGAGCTTTGTCACCTTTCTTGATGAAGATGCTGCATATATTTTTCTATTTTGGGGAGCACAATTCTTTACCACGGTATTAAAAATTCCAGACAGCCCCCAACACCATGTTGGTGAAAGAATTATTAGAGGCTTTAGTTGTGGCAATGTCTGGGAGAGTCCATTCAGGTTTTTAAATGTGCTTTACACATTTCAAGGCAGTGAACTTGAGTGATCCCTCAACATTTGTCCAGTCCTTTCCCTGAATGCTTATCAAAATGCACTCAAGGGCAGGATTTTAGTGAGCCTGCTGTATTTATGTATCTGCTTGCATAATCTTTACTCAGCATGCATGTTTTTAACCTTTCTTGGCTCTGCTGTTTGCCTAATACCTTTATCAGTTGCTTAATCTTGCTTTTGCTTAGTCATGGTAGGGATCACTTTCCCTTCTAGCTGTGATATCTTGGCTCTTAAAAAGTTAAATTTTTTTTAGAAAAAAGAAAATTCAATCTAGTAAATTGTCTACCTTTAATGCAAAGATCTGGGTTTTCAGGTTTATGGTACTGCTGGGGACTGGTAGTAATAGCATCTTCCTGGTTTGTATGGACAAGTCTTATTTGAGTCAAAAAGGGAGGATTAGTCTGGTGGCTTTAAAGTAAATGCTAACCTGAATGGCATGGACTAGCAGAAATGTTTATGCCATTTCTTCCATCTACAGCCTAAGCACAGGTTTTCTGCTCAGATATACTCCAGACAGGATGACTTGAAATAGAAGAGATTCAGCCTATTTTCTTTATTTTAGACCCTGTAGTCAGAAGGCATTAAAACCAGAATTGAGGTTCCAGAACCTTAGTTTGTCCTCTGTCACTAGTAAAGTGTTAGAACTTACTAGTTCATAGTTCCCTTAATCCAAGGCCGTAGTAATAAACTGTTTCCCACTTTACTACCTAACCATTCCTGGTAGTATATGGTAGTAGTTTTCTACTAAAGGGTTGATTGGTGATGTTGTATGGTGCATTACTTATCTGTTACATGAACGAGTAACTTGAAGTTGAGGAAACTTACTGATCTAATTGAGAGAGATCTTGCAGACCTAACAGTTTTTTGATCTATGGAAATGTGGATCTGCATGCAGTCCCTGAAGCGCATTTTGGGGAATAGTAAAAGTTAGTGGAAAACTTGGACTTAGGTTAAGGGAAGGGTGAATGTGTTGAGGCATTGGGATGTACTGGGAGATGGCTTCTCTACATCTTAAGGGTTTTACTAGCAATGGAGGTTTGGGTCTGCTAATGCAAGTTTGCAGTTGTAGTGACTTGTGGGAGATTTCATTTGTGCTTAAGCAGTTCCAAAGTAGCTGGCTTACTAGATAATCATAGAATACTTTATTTTGGAAAGGACTCTTGAAAGTTATTTAGTCAAACTATGATTATCTTAAAGGTCAGGTTCCTTGGTGCCTTCTGTAAGCAATACTACATGCTCCCTTGCTAGCTTGTTTCAGGCGTTGACTGGTCTTGTTGTGAACACCTTTTGTTAGGTATTCCTGGAGTGTTCTTATTACCAACTTGGACATTTGTGGCTTTTATCATGTTTTCTGTATAAAGTGTTTTGATTAAAAATACATTTTAATATTTAAGAACATGCAGTATAACTTTAGATTAAGACTGTGTCCCTTAATGTTCCAAATACTTTATTTGCTAGGGGTGATGACTCTTACTGCTCCATTGCTGATGTAACAGATACTTGGATTCCTTGGGTTTGGCTTTAGAGAATACATAACAGCTTTTTGATTATTCGGGGAGGCTGATGTTTGCTCTAAGCAGTCTAACAGCAGTCCTTTAAGTTTCAGAAATGAAGACTTTTCATTTTTAGAATGTGGAATGGTTTTCAAGAATAAATTTAAACATTAAAAATTGCAGCACCCAGGTGGTGAAGAGGTCCTCAGGGAGCAAGCTGGAGGAGATGCTACTGAAAACTTTGAAGATGTTGGCCATTCCACAGATGCAAGGACAATGTCAGAAACCTTTATTATTGGTGAACTTCATCCGGTGAGTATGCGAGAGTACCAGTACTTGCTGTTTACTGTAGTGGTTTTGTGTCTAGTCATTTGTGTGATAACTCACAGATCTCAGCTATTTTGAATTTGCTTGAGTGCCAGCTGTGCATTTGTTCGTGGGTGGACCTGGACTGGAGGTAGCTTTCCCCAGCATGAAGGGATTTGATTGGTGTGCCACAAGGGTAGTCACATGTAAAAACTTGCTGTTTTGAAATATTTTTACAGCTTAGTTCATGAACAAACTGACTGTGAAATGGTGCCATTTCTGGTGTACTCTGTAAACTTTTTAATGACACTCTGTAACCCCTTAAGGGGGCTGATCTGTCAGAACATCTAGATATGTACTTATGCCAGGACGTAGATTGACTGCTAACATCTACTTTCATTTTCTCATCATTGTAAATATGTATGGCAGGCTTTCATCTGGACCTAAAAGTACCATCCTGCCTTTTCATGTGTGTGTTAAGAAATTGGTTGCTATAAACATGTTGCTCCGTTGATGTTCTGACTGCTTTGTCTCTGGCTCCTTCAGTTTTGTGTTTGCTACTTTAGGGTCAGGGTTGTTTATGTTCAGTTGCCATTGGATCATCTGCTGCTGACTCTTTTCCATACTTTCCTTACCATTTTGTGTACTTTCTACAAATCACCTTTCTATGGCTCAAGCTTAAGTTTTTTATTTCTAGCTACAGCCTTGGCTTCCTTCAGATAGGCCTTGTGTAATCAGTCCTGTATCTTAGTAGTTGGAATCTGCTTGTTTAGAGACTTAACCTGCCAGTATGTGTATCTGCTCTACTGCTCATCCCTGCCTTTTTTTTATCTGTTTTGTGTATGTTTTTCTGTGCACTTAGGGTAAATATCACTGTCTTGACTAGTATAGTAATATTACTGATGACAGAGTAATATTACTGATGTAATGCTTGTCCTAGGTCCTCTCTTGATAAATATTGTAACTAAGAATAAAATAGTTCAGTTCTGATGCACGTTTATAACCCTGCAGGCTTGCCAGCTATTTCAGATGGCAATTGATGCCTGTAAAGTTGTTCTTAACCCAGCTATCAGTCCAGTTGTTCTTTGTTTGATAAGCGTCTGCTTTCATTTGATATGAAACAAAGGGCCTGATGGTGCCATATTTGTACATTAAAATATTGAGATTATATGCTGTTGGGCTATTTTGGTAAAGATGTGACTATTTCAGATCAAACTTTAAGGCTTATAAAAAATCCTTATAATTTGGGAGTGTTTTGTTTGGTTGTTGGACCCAAGTTGGTCAGATGACTTTGTCTGATAATAAGTAGATGAGGTGGAAGTGAACTAATATGATTGTAATCAGTGTATCAGTTAAGGCTTTTGCATTTATTTTGTCTCTAAAAGGTACACATAATATGAACACAAGAAGTAATAAAATATGTTGTGAGACTCAGGTTTCACGTTTTGTTGAATACCCGAAAGGATTATTTGAGGAAAAGATCTTGTTGATGGTAGCTCAGTCATACACCAACATCTGATTTGTTTTTTGCTTGTCTGTAACCTAGATAAAAGTAGATATGTGTTAACAGAAAACATTGTAAACTGAATTGGGTGATTAATGTTGTTGTTTGGGGTTTTTTAATGCTTTGAGTTTATGTTCAAATACTTCTTACTTGTTTTCCTGCAGGATGATAGAGGGAAGCTTCAGAAACCAACAGTAAGTGTTGTCTTTTGAAAAGATGCATTATTCTTTCAGGCTTAGGGACGGTGACAGTCTGTTAATGATATACCCCCAGAGGCAAAAATAATTCACCTTGATTTAAGTGTGGTGTTTCAGGTCATAAATCTCTTAAACTTGTTAATGTGGCTTTGAATTACTCTTCCTCTTAGCTCTTCTTTAATTTGTGTGGTTTGCAAAAGGCTACCTTTATGGCATGCACTGTAGCAAAATAGGTGAGTCTAGAACTTGCCTTCTAGTTTAAGAAAAATTAATTTATGGACAAAATTAGACTAATGAGTTTGTAGGGGAAAAGGTAGTGCTTGACAATATATTCCTAATACTACTAGATAGCTTGTACTGCCACTGCTGCATGTTTGAGGATGTTTATTCAGGGCTGGCTAAACTGTACAGCACTGATTAGGAAGTAGTTGAAGACTATATTAAAATGTAGTGGACTAGAGTAAGAAATTACCTTTAAGAAACACTGACTTTTGTAACATCTTTAGAATGTGAATAAGTTAAAGGTGAGTAGAAAGTAAACACTGAAAAGTTTGCTATGGCAATTATTAACTAACAACTGGAGCTATTATACTAGTAAGAAATGGAGTGGTGACTGGAATTCAGAGTTTCTTGCAACCAAGAATGACATCTGCTACTCAAATGTCTTTTGAAATTCAGGGCAATTTACTCTTAAGTTGTAGGAGCAGCAACCATAAATGCAACTGAGAAACAAACTGCCCAATGCAAGTTATCATGTAAAATCCCTTGATTAACACCACAGGGATTTGCTAAACTAGAGTAATTACAATATTCTTTTGGCCAGAGCATGGTGAGTTGACAGCTAAGACATGTCAAAATGACTTTCTGCTATGTTCCTATTTGGCCTATTCATTTGTTTTAATGCTACTTGTAGTTATCTACACCATTTGTGCTTTCCATCTTTCCATAAAGAAGCTGGAGCACTTTCTTCCAGCAGATGTGTGTGTAGCTTGTAAAATAGTGTCGCTTTGTACTCTGCATGGGTAGCGTAACATGTTAGACCTGGGAGAACCTCTGCCGTCTGGGAGCTGCCAGAAGGCCTTGTGCTTTCAAGTGTCCCAAGTACACAACTGATTTGATCTGGAACTTGTTCTGTGGAAACAGAACAAGAAATCCAAATCAACATTAGAAACAACTGTAATAATTTGACTGAATCTGTTGCATTAGTTTAACTTGTGTAAATTAGTAGCTTTCTTCATGTAGATTCTAAAGAAGAAATATTTGATCATTAATTCAGAGTCTTTTCAGTTAGATTTTAGGCAAGATCTTTGTCTTTTAGAACACTAAAACTTTTCAAGTATAACCTAAGGTTGCAGTAAGTTTCATGGAGAATGTGCAGAAAAAATTTTATTAGGATTTTTTTTTTTGTTGTTTAACTTTTTGTTCTTTCCAAATGCAATGTGCTGGGTTAGTTTTACATTAATCCTGTTCAATGAGTTGTTAGAAATTGAAGGGCTAGTTAGGATGGAGAAGGGTGTCTGTCTGATGTAAATATTTTTCTATGCTTTACTTTTCAGGAGACTCTTATAACCACTACTCAGTCGAATTCCAGGTATAGTATGACAACTGATTTCAAACTTGAAGCTTTCCTCACACTGATGTGTATCGGTATCTAGTAACTGGTCTATGTTGCACAGACATACATTTCTGAATCCTCTCAAATGAATACAAGTCACTTGGTGCCACTGCTGGGTTATTTTGTTAACATGCGTGCCTGTTGCACTAAGGGAAGTAAGAGGATTCTGTCTGTAAGAATTAAAATCTGTCAGAACTGGGAGGAGGCAAAAAACTCCTTAGAGCACCACTGAATCACACTTCATAAAGTTGCATCCTGGTGACAGTTTCCTGTTGCTGAAACCTCAGAGGACTGTTCTGTGCTTCTCTGCATTGGGAGCTTGGGTACCTGAAAGTACCTGAAAGTGTCTTGTGGTGCTGCTGGTTAAATGGCTTTTGAACAAGTAATATTCTATGCAGCAAACTGTGATTTTAAACTTGTCTTAGAGTCTTATTCTCCTCTAGTAGGCACACTTGTAGTAAGCTCTAGTACAAAGCCTTAACACTACAAGCTTTTTGTATGTGGCCTGAGTATTACTGGCCAGCTCAGGTGTTCTTATGCCCTGACTTTGAAGCACTGGTTGGAGTAGGGAAGGACTTCTCTAACTGATGACTCTTTGTATTTAAACTTGCTGGGTATCACTTTCTAAACTGCCTTTTCAAAAACTTCTTTCTAGTTCATGGTCCAACTGGGTGATCCCAGTAATAGCGGCGATTATTGTAGCCCTGATGTATCGTTCCTACATGTCAGAGTAAGATTGTTGCTGAGAGCTAATGCAAGACAAGAAGAGACTGATCTGGCAGAGAATACTAGTGATCCTAAACCAGTGCATTTCCAGACAAAGCCTGATGTCTGAAGAAAAATTCAACTTTTCTGGAAAACTGAACAATTCTTTTTCCTGCTGCGCACTTTCCTCAATGTTGCCTTCTTATTTGCTGTTCTGAGGTGATGAAAAGGCAGCACTTCTCTTTTTATATAACAGTTTCATTCTCTAATGAATTATATGATAACTGTATTGGTTTCTGTGTCAGAATGTTGGTTTGTATGTAACACTCTGATTCTGGGTCCATAGAAGAGTCTTGACATATTCATTTTACAGCTTTAAATGACTACCAAAACTATGTATATGCCCATGTGCACAACTTCACTTAAAAAATAACAGTCGTGTTGTCTTCAAATGCAATATGTTTGAATAAAATGCTAATTCAACGTAATGGACAAAACTACGTGGACTAGTGGTTGTAGGTGCCCATAAATGCTTGGGCCCTACCAACCAGGCTATAATGAACTGAGTTTTTTCTTTCTTTCTTCACATCTTGTCTTAGAGTTGTTATAGATTCTTCTACTAACAAACTACTCTCTTTGGCTCCAATTGAAAAATTCAGGTGAGAAATACAACCCACTCTTTGGCCTGATAATGTCCATTTCAGTTCTGTGGAATTTATCTTTCCTTGGCCTTTTTTTTTCCAAAAAAGGCAGAAAAAAAATAACTGCCACTAAGTAATACTGTTCCTGCCAAGCACTCAGGTGACTCTAGAATTTGTTATGGAATTCTTACTTTTATAAAACTTCATCTTTTGTCATGTACATCATGAGGGGGAAAAACTGATGTGGTGGCATCTGTTCTGACCATTCTGCAATGTGTCCTTGGTGCTGTACTATAAAATGACTGCCTTGGTGGCTAAATACCAGATAATTGAAAGGTTGCATTTTGTGGTGAATATTTTTAGTCGTATGTAAATGATCATGAATAAAAGTTTAATTGCTTACTCTTGTTGGCTCCAACACACTCATTTAGAACATTCTTGAGGGTTTTGGAATAGTGGGGGACTCCTCAGAAGCCCCTGTTTGTTTGCTGGCACATGCTGAAAGTCAGGAGATGTTCCTCATACAAGGAACTGAAAGATAGTATGCTGTAAACATGAGCTTGAGAGACATAAATAATTGGGGTGGGGGAAGAAGTGCTGTGATTTCTGAAGATTATCTTGTACATAGAATCCTCATGGCTGGAAAGGACCTCCAGGATCACCGAGTCCAGCCCTCATCCCGATATCTTTCTAAACCCCTAGACCATGGCCTCAAGTGCTCTAGCTACTCACCTTTTAAACCCCTCCAGGGAAGGCAATTGTACCACCTCCCTGGGCAGCCTGTTTCAGTGCCCAGCTACATTCTTGGGAAAGAACTTCCTAAGATCTGATCTAATCCTCCCCTGATGCAGCTTGAGGCCATTTCCCCTCATCCTATATGTAGGAATGTGTCAGTACAGGAATTCCTTAAGAATTCCTTATTGTGGGATTCATTTTGTGATAAATAAGGAGCTTCAACTGTGCAAGTTCAGCATCCTTTACATCTGTGTTCATGTGTTCTGTCAGGCTTGGTTACAAACACATCTACACTTACAGTAGACCCTGTCTTTTTGCTTACCTTGGAAATGTTGACCTGCATTACATGTCACTGTTCAGGATTGTGTCTAGCAGTAACTAACTTCGTCCTGGTTTTGCCTTAACTGTACTTTACCTCATTCAGAAGAAAAGCTTAAAAGTTGAAGTCTTAGGTTTTCTTACAGGTAACCTTTAGAAAAGGAGTGGTATTTAGACTGATAAATCAAGTTTCAAATACTATTACTTTTGAAAGTAGTGTTTAAGTTCACATGTTGGGGGGGTGTGGGGGGTGGAACAAGCAGGAAAAGCTGGACCTTTCCTTTTTTCCTCAGTGATTTTAGACTAAGAACTGTATGAGCTCAGTCCCATCTAGAAGCAGTTGAGCTGACAGGTGCAGGGAGTTTCCACAATGTGACCTGAAAGCAGCGAGTGAAGATATGAGACAGTGCAAGATCCTTTGTCCCCAGATCTAAACTGAAGAATTAATGGCAATTAATACTAACTTTTGTTTGGAGAGGCTGATTTGAGTGATCGATGCTTCAAATCAGATGTTGTCTACTTGGATGAGCTCTGTGATGTTTATACTAGTCTCAATTATTCAAGCAGTGCATTTTTGGCCTTTGCTTGCCCCTCCTCCATTCTTTACAAGAATGCATAGTGTCAGCTCCCTTAAGTGGAGACAGCCTTGGCCTCCTCTTGGTGTCTGTGGAGTGAAGCCAGCACAGCTTGTTCACTTATTCCTGCTGGTACGATGAAGAAAAAATAGTGCTGTCCTTTTCTCTGGCTTTCCCACTTCCTCATGCTGGCCAGTGTCCTTCTCTAGTTCAGAATGCTGTACTGCAGGCAGGAATTTGCAGAATCCCAGAGGCAAGGGAGGGGGCAAAACAAGGTGAATAGAAGCTGAACTCACACTTACTTGGAGGCAGACAAATGGATAGGTGCTATTGTTTTTATTTTCTGGTTGCTTCACTACAGAGGTTAAATGAACGTTTGTAAATTCTTAGCCCTTTGGAGCACAATTGTTCCTGTATTTTCTGTAAGGCTGGCAGTGAAGATTGCTGACTGGAACTCAGTAAGAGTGAGTGAGCTGCATCAAAGAAGTGTGTAGACCCTTAATAGCTTTGCAGCATTTCTTCCTGAATGTAGAAAAGGATTTCAGAAAAGATGCAGCAGGAAGAAGCTAATGCTGTATGTGCTCAGCTCTAATACCTGACCAGGTCTGAGATGAAGTTAATAACTAATGGCTTATATATTCAAGATTTCCTTTAGTACTACATTACTTTCTTTTTCATGATTAATTCATAGTGTGTTGAAATATTTTGAGTTTAGAAAGACCTGGCTTACAAGTAGGTGGGCAGACAAGTACATGAATTAATGAGAAATGCTGGATCATTGGCTCTCATCAGATTGATGCTGGATTTTCTGTTCTTTCTGAAAACTAGTTAGACTTGTTATTAATCTTCTTACATGTAGAAATGTGCATTCTGTGCTCTTTGCCAGCTTTCTAAAACCAAGGACATTCACTGAGACTGCTGGTCTATATTGATAGCTGTTTAAACAAAGCTTAGACAGGACTCAACTGCACTGCAGAGCCTCATGTATGAGTAAGAGACTTGTACTTTTTCCCTACGCAGTGTAATTCTGAGTCTTTTAGTTTGCTGCAGTTGGACAGACAAGACACTGCAATGAGCACTGTCTGTAGAGGAGAGCAACAAGGCTGGTGAATGGACTAGAGAGAAAGTCTGATGAGGAGAAGCCGAGGGACCTGGGGTTGTTTAGCCCGGAGGAGACTGGGGGGGGGTGGAAGGGACGACCTTATCATTCTCTACCTGAAGGGAAGTTGTAGACAGGTGAGGGTCACGCTCTTCTTCCAGGCAACTAGCAAGAGGGCAGGGCCTGAGGCTGAGCCAGGGGAGAATTAGGTAGGATGTTAGGAAGCCCTTCCTCATGGAAAGGGTGAGCAGACATTGGAATGGACTGCCCTGGAGCTGTTTAAGGACAGGTTAGATGTGGCACTTAGTGCCATGGTCTAGGTTAGGTCATAGGCTGGGTTTGATGATCTCAAAGGTGTTTTCCATCCTCAATGATTCTGTGGTTCTATGAGCTGCTGATCACCAAGAGCAGAGCAGCACTGCCAGGGAAAAGGAGCTATGCACAGGGAAGGTTTTGGTATCTCTGGACAGAACACCCCAGGTCTCATGTGGTTTAGGGCTCTGCAAGGTGTCTCTGGTTTCCATGTACGTAGCTTCCGGATAAATGCAGCTCTGCATTGTTTGAAATCACAAGGATTTCCCCTATTAGATGCAGTAAAAAGTCTCTGAATAGAATGTATTCTACCTCAAGGTCTAGGAGGGGGCAGTTAGAGACAAAAAGGTAAGTTTTGCAAGGAGAGTATGTACCTAAATGACTTCTTGAAAGTAAAGAAAGGTAATTGTCCTGACACATTCAGTTGTCACAGATTTCTGAAGCCACTTGATGCTTCTAGTGTCACTCATCTGTTAACATGGCTTACAGGGTTACATGTCAGAACATGAGAGGTGTGTTGTCTGCATAGATGTTAAGGATGAACATGGAAGGTTGAGGGAGGTTCCCCCTTCTGTCTGCACTGGTTAGGCTACATCTGAAGTGCTGCATCTGGTTCTGGACTCTCCAGTTCAAGAAAGGACAGGGAGCTACTGGAGAGTGTCCAGCACTGACTCACTAAGATGGTTAGAGGGCTGGAGCATCTTCCTTATGAGGAGGGGCTGGTCTAGAGAGGAGGAGACTGAGGGGGAATCTGATCAATATTTATTAGCTAAAGGGTGAGTGTCAGGAGGGTGAGACCAGACTCTTCTTGGTGGTGTCCAGCAACAAGACAAGGGGCAATGGGCACAAATTGGCACGTAGGAGATTCCACCTAAGCATAAGGAAAAACTCGATCACAGTGAGGCTAACAGAGCCCTGTCACAGGCTGCTTGGAGGTTATAGAGTCTCCTCTGGGGACATTCAAACCCCACATGGAAATATTTCTCTGCAACCTGCCCTAAGGTGATCCTACTCTAGCAAGGGGGCTGGGCTAGATGATCTCCAGAGGTCCCTTCCAACCTCTGTGGTTCTATGAAAGAAGCTTATACTGTTGCTCAGGAGTGGGGTTCAGGAGCTGAACTGAAAACAACCAAATATATCCTTTCATTTGTAAATCAAATGGATTCCGAACTTGTACGTATTTGGGTCCATTTTCAGAGTAGTGTTGCAGTGGGTAACCTTTTGATCAGTTTGTGGAGGACAAGCAATTTGTGACCATGGGATCAAAGGTAAGCCAACCTTATTTACTTTTTAGGTGATTCAAGAAAGACATTCAAGTGATGCAAACGTACTTTATCATGGTGAGGAGATCCCCAGGCATAAAGATACGGACGAAGTTACTAGAGTACAAGATAAGAGTGTGTAAAGATAACTACCTGTTCCCAGGCAGCTCCTGGTGGTGGGCTGCTCTTACTCTTAGTTTCAAGCAAGATAATTTCTTGCCCCTTTGCTGAAGGATATATGATCCTCATGCTAGTAGATGTGCAAGTGTGACCACACAAGACGTTCTTGCTTCAAGTTTCCATGGGAGCCCCGATCCAGGATGATGTCTTTGATCATGTAACACACATGAACAGGATCAGGCTCTTCACAAGAAATGATGCTTTTTTATACAATGAGTTGGTGTCCGCAGCTAAGTGTCAGTAGGTAAGGAAGAACAAGACTGGTTGCTGGAGGAAAGAGAAATAGCCTGTGAAGTGAGGACTGTCATGCTGGATTTTCTTTCTGAACTCAGTGCCTCAACTGCTGAACTTCAGAGACTCGTAGTCTCTCCACTCCACTATGAATCCAGCATTATTATCCTACTGGAACAGATTAACTGCTTCAATATTTATCCTGGTTGTTGGACACAGTTTTACATGCTGGATGAACTCTGGCCTAGTTTAGCATGAGCTTGACTGTGTCTGCATCGTTCCCAAAAGTGTGACCTTACTGGTTTCTGCTGGGCCCTGCTTCTGCTTTGCATAAAGCACATGAATGCGTTTCCAGACTTGTCACACGCCTCCACATGGGAACATTTTGGTTTGTTCTTGAAGTCAGCATGAGCTCATTATGAATCTCTTAAAAATAGATGGCCTTCCTCCTGGCAACTACTAATTTGAATTAAAAGTAAAATGTTAGCATTAATAACAAATCACTAAACTGCATTCTTCTTGTGCTTTACAAATCCACACATTTTAAACACACCTCGCTCTGCCGTGTAAAATACCTACTATAAACACCCTGTGATCTTTGGAGCTGCCGAAAAGGGTGTCAGGAATGGGGCTTGTAGGCAGGGGGATGACTCTAAATTCTCTTATAAATACAAATTAGTACACATCAGTGTGAGATTGTTTTTTGTTCCACTCTATAAACTACCAGGTCAATCTGGAGAGTGGACTGAATGAAGACTACAAACTTTGTCTTCAATCTGAGCACAAAATGAGACAGCACATGTGATGCTACCTTTGGAGATGAGTGAAGCAAACAGGATTTCCACAGCAATTAGTTTTCTGTAGCATCAAGATTCTGAACTATTGGCTATAAAACAAAAAAATAAGTTTAAACTTTAAAATGAAGCAATGGTGTCCAATTGAGAGGGATTACCCAGTCTAAGCAAGAAAGTGCTATCACAGTGCTCTGGAGTAAGAACAGCTTTCTTCCAGAAACATGTTTGCTGAGGCAAATCAATTTTTTAGCATTTTGTTGCATAAGTCAGCTCTACATAGACCACAAATCCATCCAACATGAAAAATTTTGTCTCCTATGAGTATAATAGGGTACGTTATCCTTTTTGGTGCATTGCAGTATAAAGGATACAATTAGAAAATAGTATCAAGACAAATTTTAGTGGCTTTTGTTTAAGTGGCCGAAACACTGGTGAAGGATATAGTGTATAACCTGGTTATCACCCTCCTCAGGGTTTCATTTCAAGAAAGAGTTTGAGTCTTACTACAGTTTAATGTGCCCAAGCCAGAATGCAGACATTTCATTTCTCTGCCGTGGTAATAAACATTTCTTAGGTTAGGTTCAATGACTTCACAAGGTCAGAACTTGATTAGATTTCCACTCCAAAAAAACAAATTAAAGGTTCACAAACACATTACTTAAAAAAAACAACAAACCCAAAGCAAACTTGAAGCATTTGAAATGTTGAAGTTTTCACCCAAAAGTATCTCTTATTTGGAGTGATGCAGTGAGTTACCACAGCACCAAGCAGTGCAGAGATTGGAAGTATCATAATAAAAATAGTGTACGGAACCAAGTGCAATCGGCAAAATAAGAATGGTTTGCTCCAGGCAGTGAGCATCAGAAACTCGTCTCACTAAACAAGGTTTGCCAGCTGCTGAGTGTCCCACACTGCTTTGCTGGTGCTGAGTTTCAAAACCAAAGGATCTTGAGAGTTATTTTTGACTGGCAACTTGCTCCTAAGCCACCACACTGCAACTGCCTCAGGTGTCAGAGGCTTTCGTTACTCCAGATCACTTGCTGCATTTGCCATGCTGATCCAGCTAAAATTGGCCCAGCAGCCTTGGTTTAAAAATGCGCTGTACCCATTTCATGAGAGACCTTGGGCTGGTTAAACAAGGCCACCTTTACCCACTTGTTTCAACTCTACTCCAAGTCTCTTCCAGCCTAGTGCTGAGGTAGCTGTGCTTCTCAGAGGCACGACTGTGGAGGAGACACTGTGTTTATTAAAAACACTTGAGCAAAGCAAATAGATTTACTGAGGTCAATCTCAATGTTGCTTGATGCCAAAAACTACTTAGATTGTTATTCTTTGCTGCTGAAAGGATCTGGATATCTTCCTAACTGCTTACCTATCTGCACACATGTAAAGACACCTTAAATGAAAAAGGGAATGCTCTCAGAACAAAAACCAAATCAATTCTTAGTCTTACCTGCTCATCCGTGAGAAATGAGTGGTGGAAAATCCTTTTCTTTTTGAAAAGTTCTGTTCAGAATTTTACCTGAGAATCAATCACTCTTCTGCCTTCTCTCCTGAGTCCTTAAAACCTTCATCAGTGGGGCAAAACCTGTGTATGGATTTTGTAGCTGTGCTGAGACAGTTCTCAATCCAAACATGGAGCTGCTCTGCTGCTATACAACATGACCCATGATGAACAAAAAGATATTCTCAGAGGTTGTTGTGATCTATTATTTTTTTTTATCTTGTTCAGCTAGAACTACAGAAGAATGTATGTGTTACATGGGGTTACCTGCCTGGGGTTTTCTAAAGCTTTTCCCTCCCCAGTATGGATGATACAGAGACCATTACAGGCATGAGTGGCTGGCAGTTCAATATAAATTCATTCCCGCTCCTTCAGTTTTACGATGCCTTTAACTGAAAGCTAGGCAGAGGCAGAAGAAAACTTGGTGCCTTTAAATAAAGTTGGTCCAAATGCTTCCTGACCATAAGTTCAGGCAAACTCCCCCTGACCTTGCTGACATAACAGAGCTCTGAGCCATGGAGGGGCTGGGGGGGTTGGCTGGTTCTCTCCTTGTTAGTGGATTTATTTTCTTTAGCACTCAGGGTTCAGAGGAACTCATCCCAGAAGAGGAGATGCTGTATCCACGTGTGTTTGCTTAGGGCTTGCTTGTGCTGGCCTCTTGGCTGAAAGGCTCCTTCTGGCCAAGGGATTAATGAGGGACAGCCAAGAGTGGTTAAACAAACCTCAAGCTGTAGAGAACCTATTCATAAAGGGGATGTTTTAGGGCTGTGGATTGTGTTTCCATAATTCATTCTTTTCTGACAGTGTGGCTTTATTTGCAAGGATCATTTCACAGGCACTTCCAAAGGCTGCTGAATTCTCAGAGCAAACGCTTCTCTAGGGGAGTCATGCATGGAGTTTCTTTTGAAGGGGTGCCAAGATCAGCCGTGTCACGCAAGTGCACGGTAACGAGAAGAACTTCAGTGACCTTAGAATCAAGGCATCGTAAAGTTGCACTCAGGCAAGGGCATACACTGGGATTCTTGCAGGAATCTTGTTAAGTTGATTAACTGCCAAAAAGGTTTTCTGTGGTGATGAGGAATATAATTATGTTGGGCTGTGAGAGACATAATGAAGCTGACAGACTGAATAAGGGTAGTGTTGTCTTCTATAAAAACTACCGTTTGCTAAAACTTCCAAAGCTGAAAACAGATGGAAAAATAACCCTTAAGGTTTGCAGTTTTTTAAGTGTAGTAATAGGTCAAAATATTTCTAGGACCAAGTAATTTATTTACAAATATGAAGGATTTAAACAGAAAATATAAGGTAATTTATTTTTCTAAACTAAGTAAAGTCTTCACATTTGGGTTTTGTTTATTTTTAGAAAAGAGGGGAAATGATGAAAACCTTTCCCCTCCTAGTCATCTGGTAGATTTTTAAACTCCATGTCTGTGTGAGGGGTGGGTGTCAGGAGGATGGAGCCAGGCTCTTCTCAAGGTCATCTAGTGATAAAACAAGGGGCAATGGGTGCAAGCTGGAACAGAGGAGGTTTCATATAAATATCAGCAGGAACTCCTTCCCAGTGAGGGTAATGGAGAATTGGAACAGGCTGCCCAGGGGGGGTTGTGGAGTCTCCTCTGCAGAGGATCAAGACCTGCCTGGATCTGTTCCTGTGCAGCTTGGTCTAGGTGATGCTGCTGTGGCAGGGGGATTGGACTGGATGATCTTTCAAGGTCCCTTCTGATCCCTAATGATTCTATGTATAGAGGAGTTTTCATATAAATGTAAGTGGGAAAGGATTTCTTCTTGACGTTTGTTCTATGTTTTGTCATGCAAAACTTGGATGAACCTCTTATCCTCTCTCTGTAGTTGCCCTACACTGCTTACAACAATCAGTCTTTTTATGATTATCCAGGCAGTTCAATTTATCTTTCCCTTTCTCCCAGCTGCCCAGGCAAACCAATAATCTTTTATTTACTCAGACTTTGACTGCGTCCTTCTGGACTCTGCAGAGGCAACTGTCCCAGGACAGAGTCCAAGGCAATAGAGTTAAATTGATCTGTTGTATGAAAGCTCCATTCAGAGGTTCACTGCTTAATCAAGTATTTTTGTTGCTTAAGAGCCATTGTCATGGTCCAGTATCCAAACTGGAAGGAAAAACATTCAGAGTAATGCATTCCTCAAGAACTGGGCTAAGTCCAGTGACACCACAGAACAGGAAGCCCAAAGGAGAAGTGAGATTGTCTTATGGACAGTGAACTGGTTTGGGTTCTCCACGGGCAGCCTCTCTCCTTTTCCAAGCCTATGGGCAGAGCATGACTCTTTGCCAAGCTTCAAGCCCCCAGATTATGTGGCTACATGTGGGATATGAGACACATCAAAGCAACGGATAGGTGAAAAAAGGTGGTGGCAGGTTAAGCTACCAGCTGATGTCTGTAGGGGCCAGATCTCTACCTCTATACAGGGCCACTGAACAAGGATCAAGGCTTTTATTAGAAGTAGGGATACCTGCAAAAATGTAACTGCAAATGCAGAGGGATGACAGTGAAGGCCATTGCTTTACCTCAGCCTTTTGGAGCTCAAGATCTAGGTGTTTCCAGAAAGCCCTTCAAAGCTGGGCTATGAGCCCAACCTGAAACCAAACTCACCCATCTATTACCAGAGCCTAGGAACCCTTGCCACCCTTCCCCTAAATAAATCTGTACTTGTATGAAGGTCAAAATCTTTTTAGGGGGGAAGGCAGAGGACACTGACAATTTTGAGTTGATGTAACTGGTCTTCACAGTTTAATCTAAAAATACACTGCAGATCAATGTTTGCGTTCTGATTTTAGAAACAGGATGAAGGAAGAAAAAATTAAGACTATTAGTATTTATGAAAATCCTCAGTAATAATAAAACAGACAAAACTGCTATGCCAGCACTGTCTAGGCTCTACCTCTTTCCCTGGTGTCCTTCTTACCCTTTCACTGCTCCTCTGGGTCAATGCAACAGTGTCCCAAGTCCTTCACTATACGTATGATGCTCTTGGTTTCTTTCTTCTCTAGGATCTAGCTGAAGTCCTTCCTCTTTTCCAGTATCTTCTGTGCTTTGTTCTTGCTTAGTCAGTCATTCTGACTTTACTAATATAACACGTTTTACCTGTGTTAGAAACTGCTTCATTCTTTCTGTTACTTTTTGTTACCCTGAAGATGGGTTTTATTCGGCTCCCAGGTCTGTACTTCTGGTGTGGAGGTTGTAGCCCTGCAGCCCTCAGCATTAGCCCATACCGTGTCTCCATTGTCCATTGCCTGTACCACTCTACACCAGCTCTTGTAGCCCACCTTCAAGGGTTCCTGTACATAGCAGACCTGCATGTCATCGTTCTGCTAAGGTCATAAATCACCACACAGAGAGGCTGTACATTTCTGTCTACAACAAATCCATGGTTATACTGTGTACGTGTCCAGAGATGTCCCAGTATTAACCAGTCTAAGCAAATGGATACCTTGCTTGTGCAAACCATTCTGCTTAAAGTCCCTGAGGTCTTGATCTGGGAGGGATGGCTTTGGTGTCCTGTGAGAACACGGCCAGGCTGAGGCTCAGTGTGCTACACTGCTGGGGCTAAATTTTTTTTCTAAGAGATGAGGGGCAGGTCAAGGGAGGACTCTGGAGTCTTCTGATTTGAGAACAATAGCTCTGGCAGACACATACTGGTGGATTTAGCTCCATTCTGCTGGAGGTGTCAGTTCTGGACCAGTGTCAGCTGGTACACAACCCAGTCTGCAAATCAGCATGTAAGCCCATATTCACAAATGAGGGGTTTGCAGTGGCCATGACTGTGATGAATGAGGAATGGAGACAGGAATGGGCTCAGTAATCTTCAGTGATAAAGACTGAGCTTCAGCATGGTCAAGAACATCCAAAATAATGTTGGTTTACACTACAGCAGCCCTTGTTTTCTAGTCTGTATTTTGCCTGAGTCCTCCCCTGCTGAAAAATTTCATGCAGCTATTCAATATTATTTGTAGCACATGGTCTGTGCTAGATTTTTCCGAAACATTTGATATTTCTAGGTAACTGTAATGCAAAATATCAATATTTTGCATAGTCTTTCAAAATCAAATGCCACAACATTTTGAAGCTTATCTTGAAATCAGCCTGTATTTTTGCCAAATTTTTATTATTTTGCTGCCTGAAAACTCTGAACTGGTGAAAAGGATTTTTTTCCCCCAGGTACTTTATTAAAAAGCCCAACTCATTACTTTTGCAGCTCTTTGAAAAGGCTTATCACAGATAAAGAGCAAAGGAGTTCATTCTTCCCAGTCAAACTTTGGACTGGTTTGATTGCCAGAACTGTATTAATCAGTAAAGAAAGTTTTTCTGATTCTGTGGGTGAGAGAGAAGGTAAAGGGATTTAGTTTTAGCCCTTTAATTGCATATGTCTTTATAATGTAATTAATTTTTTCCCCTAAGGAAAAAAGTACCTGTAATTTTTGTGATATCAATGTGATAGAAAAACACATGAACTAGAAAAGCAAAATTAATCCCAGAGCAGTAGATTGCAGTCCAAGCCCAGATCTGAGTCTAGTGAATAGGATGAAATGTCTTTGCTTTCACATGTTCCCTTCCTGTAGTGTCCTTAATTTATTTTGTAGATAAAAGGTTAAGTCCTTGAGCTGCCTATGCTCTGGATCTAATCCACTTGTTTATTACGGAAAGAGCACGTATCTCCATCCTTGGAGATAATCAGAACTTGTCTAGTCACGACCCTGAGCAATCCGATCTAATTTTAACGTTGAATCTAACTTCAAGGTTGGCCCTGCTTTGAGCAGGAATTGGGCTAGATGAGATTAGGAGGGTCCTTCAGGCTGAAGTTTCTCTGTATGTGTCCATGTATGTGTATGCAAACAGGTACTGAGAGAAGGTTACTCCTTGACTCCAGCCTAAGGGTACAATTTTCCCTGAAAACATCACTATGAGATTTATCTTAAGGCATTCTGGCCAAATCAGTGAGTGAAGAAACTTGCTGTCATTTCTCTTGCTATTCTAAAGCATGTAAGTATGGAAGATGAGCCGTGGCATAAACAACCCGTCTGAATAAGGATTCCTATTTATGGATTCTTGCAAGGTAAATGTACTCTTCCCAAGATATTGTGATATCAAGAGATTCTGTATTTTGACTTGGAGGAAAAAAAATCAAGAAATAAGCTCGAGTCCTGGGTATTTGGGGCATTGCTAGCTCCAAAGCAGGCAAATCTAGAAGTCCTGCCTGTCTGCACAGAAACAAGTGACCCACAACTACAGGAACAGTGGTGGTGGCCTCGGACAGGGTGGAGGCAAGTTGTTGTTGTCTCCACTTTGGTCGGGTTTGCTGATAGCTGTTTGCAGTTTTCGTAGGTTTTGTTTACCTCCCTCTATTCCTGATGTCCTTCATCTTCTTTTGTCTGTCAGATGTTATTATCTACAAACAGCACTTAAAATCCCAAGCAATCCTTTGCAAATGGCCAGAATATGTGTGCTAAAGTATGTGTTCATAGGAGAAAATGTACCACTAGGAGAAAAGTCCTCCAAGGACATGCGACTCTGTCTTGTTTGTTTCAATATACAGACATAGGACTACTCCAGGTTTTGGAGAAGAATAAGAAACTTTGAAAATCAGATGGATTTTGATAGATGTTCAAAACTAGAATTATGGCAAGTATTTCTTCAGTTTGAGGGTTTGGTGGTTCTTAGGGGCAGACTGTCATCTGTGAAGCCTGAAAATGTTGTAGTCTAATGTCCAGCTGCATTCAGAGAAAGTTGTATTGGAGGATGAAAGTAATTTTGCAGTGGGTTGTTGCCAGCGTCAGTCAATGTAACCCTGTGTCAGTGCAGGTTTCAGCATCTGTGCGTAGGATGCCCGGGCAGCAAAGTAGTCCCTAGTGCATAGCCCTGCAGTGGAGAGAAAAATCCCCAAACCCAGTCAGCAGAGAGCAAAGTGAGGATCTGCCTGTCTAGAGATCCCTCAGAAATGCCTGTGTTGTTTCCTTAATTTATAACAGGAAGTTCATGGCTGATCCAGTATTGGAATGCTAACGAGCATAGCACTGTTTAAAAGGGGAAAAAAGTAAGAATTGAATTGTGGCAAATCCGTCTCTTTAGAAAGGAGGTTTTGATGAAAGGGAGCGTGATTAATGCCAGCTTCACATGCAGTACTGATTTCTGCAGTGCATCACCACAGAAGGTCACTGTAAAAACAACATGAAATGATGTTTCTGGAGACAAGTTCAATTTATTAACTTGAAAGGAAACATTTAAACTAGAAATGGACAAACCATCATGCAAAATGGCTGTGGCTCATGCAAGCCTTTCTAGTTTCCTTATTAACTTGCTTTGGCTCCTACCAAATGAGGTCAATGCTAAAATGTACTATAAAATCCCTAAAAGCCAGCACTGAAAAGAAGTTTTTCTCTCCCATTAATTTTCCTTTAATTTCTTGCCTTCTCTTAGTGATGCAAATCATCACAACAAATGATATGAAGGCTAGAGCAGCAGAAGGCAGGTACTAGCTAGGACTCTCCCCGTGTGGAGCCAGATGAGCATAGGTGATGCTCTTGCACTGGGGCAGGAGATGGAGCAAGCAGCTGCCCAGGCAGCAGTGCCAGCAATTAGTGGGCTTGGGGCAGTGGGGTCATGTCTGGAAAGCTACTGCTGCAGTCCCAGACAGTGAGCAGGTACAGGAATACATAAGGTGACATAAAGGTGTAATAAATTTGGCTTAGCAGTGCCCCAGAACTGCTTGCTATGTTTTTTACTTATGATTTTTCATTTTCAAGTTGCCATTTTGGTCCTAATCCTTTATAACTGAATATGGTGTCTTCATATATTTTGATGGTCAATAGCAGCACAGGCTTTGGAATGAGTGGGGAGTAGCTAGGGAAAGAGCACAGAGGTGGGTCTTGGTCTCTTTCACAATTAACAAGTGGTAGAAGAGGATGAAATGGCCTCAAGTGGCACCAGGGGTAGTTTAGGGTAGATCTCAGGAAAAAACACTTTATTGAAAGGGTCATCAGGCCATGGAACAGGCTGCCTAGGGAGGGATTTGAATTGCCATTCCCAAATGTGTTGAACAGTCATATAGATCTGGAGCTTAGGGACAGGGTTTAGTGGTGGCCTTGGGACAGTTGGATTAATAGTTGGACTCAATGGTCTTAAAGATCTTTTCCAACCTAAGCAATTCTGCGATTCTTTGTGATTCTGTGGCTTTATCAAGTGTCTAAAACGCTGTTATTCTAAACTTGCTTCACTATCTCCTTTCCTGTGCTGCCATAGGGGTGAAAATGCTTTGTCCTGGTTTTGGCTTGGAGAGACTACTGCAGGACTACTGGATTGCTAAATTTGTCTCTGGAGTTTTCTCTTTCTGGAAACGCTTGTGCTTCAGCCTAATTCTTATTCTCTGGTGTGATGAGAATTCACACCAATTGTCCAGGACAATTCCCCTGGACACCCTTCTGAGAAATGGAAAAAGAGACTTCCCTGCATCGCACTTGATTTCTACAGCTTTTGCATCCAAACTCAAACCTGCTGCATATTTTGCGAGCTCTGGAGGATCTGTGCCTGCCAGCATTAGCAAGAACACTGTAAGGGATTTCCCTCTAGTGATGAAATATGTCAACTACAGATTATTCTACATATCTAAAGCACAAAGTACTTTAGAGTACAAGAGTTTTGCTCTTCCTTTTAAACAGTCACTTTGGAAGGGGAAGGAAAGCAAATCAGAAGTTCATTTGATCTGGGATACTATGAAATCAAAGTGTAAATAATAGAACTGTACCAGAAAAATAAACCTCCACAAAACAAAAGCACCATTTTCAACTTAGAAGCAAAGTTGTGCAGTAACTACACCTTCATGGCAGGTTTGTTATTCTGGATAAAGAACAGCTACCTCCTAAAGCAAGTTGAATATCGTATTGTGTTTTCTGGTGGAACAGAAAACTTTCTCAGTTCTGTTCTTAGTGTTCAGAAAACACCTCTTCTTCTCCAAGCCTGAAGCTGACGCTGTTTTAAGAGTTATTCTATGCTAGGACTTTTTAATTATAGCAGAAATAAGTGCTGAATGTTAAATTCAGGTGTGGGTTAATTTAAGGTTACTCAGCCAAGGGATAAGTTATTTACTTAATGTGAGCACAAAATGCATCAATCCATCCTTTGCTCTCACTATTTTCTAAGGAACTGTGCCTTCTAAAAAAATGGGGCCTCTCTAGATAAGATCAGTGCAGAGAACTGAGTGATTACATGATTAGGTACCAACATTTTTCTTGAGCTAAGCATGACTCACAAGTTACTAACTGTTGAAGCACTGGATAGGCAGCTGAGTTTGCCTTCGTGGCTGGTAAGAAACCACTTTCTTGGGTTGTATCTTTAGTTCCTTAGGAAAACTTGATGCAGAGTGCTAAAGCATGGTTAGCTGTGAACAAATCTCTGCTTGACCCTGACTTGTACAGTCACTCACCACTGGCTATCCCTGTCAGTCTGTGAGTATTAGATGGCCTGATTGAGGAGGCAAGGTGTGCAGAAGGGCAAATGAACTTTCAGACAGCTTTCCAGACATAGCAAACACTGATGGGGAGGGTTGCATTGCCATGTTGTACAGCTTTGGTAAGGGAGGTCCATGCTCAGTGTGTACCCTGGGACTGCTGCCTGAAGCCTCCAAGCCATGGTAGCAGGGCTGAGGTATGGTGTGTACAAGCCAACTGATGTGGCTTAAGCACCCTGGTATCAGCAGCCTTTGGATGTTTTCAAGACCCAGCTAGAGAAAGCCCTCAGCAGCCATGTCAGACCTCAGAGCTGTGTACGGGAAGAGGGGCTGAGACCTGAGCAGCCTCCTTCCAGCCTGAATGGTCCTGGGATCCAGCAACCAGCTGCTAGGCTACTCTGTAAGTACCTCTGAACTTTGCAGAAGTTTGTACACCTAATCTTCCTTTTTCCTTTTCTCTCCTTTTACACTTTCTTGATCATAATTTCAGCTGCCCTTTCACATTCCTTTCTCTACCTCTCCCTGTCTCCACCCAAAGAAAGAGCCTGCCCTTAATCAAGTTTTTGCCAGTTTTGCTGCATCCAATCTCAATTTTGCTATTTGTGCTACCCTCAGCCTTGGAGGATGTTACCAAAGGGGATCCCCAGGCCTTGTTGACCTTGCAAAGTAAAATGCACCAAGAAATCCCCTGCACAACCTTCAGATGTCATGCTTGGCCATTGTTCTCACACCTTCCCCTTATCCCTGTTGAGATCCAGTCATCCCTCTCAGTTTCTCCTACCATCATGTGTCACCTCCAGCAGTTTCTTCACATCCTGCTGAGACAGACAAGACAGCGTCACTGTGGGCTGGGGACCAGTTACCTACCTGTAGCCATGATGCACCATGGCGTTTCTTCTTTCCAGCTTGCTCTTTGATCTGCCTCTCCCCCAGCCCCTATCTCTCTCCCCACACACTGTGCTCTTATTGTTTAATGTGTTTTTACCCACAGAACGCTTGGGCTGTGCAGAACGACTGGATTAACAAAGGTTTAAGGAGTTTCCAGTGAATTATTTTAAAATGTATTTTGAAAAGCAGCATTTTCTAAAAACCCAGTAAGGGAAGGTGGGAGAAGGAAGGTTGTTCCAGTTGTCAGACCCTGTGCTCTGTGGTCATTGCGATTAGCGAGAACCCACCACCCTGATAATTTTAAATTTCAGTCGCACTTGTCATGAGATATTTATGTGAAAACAGAACACTCGCAGCAAAAGCATCTCCTAAAGCTGGAAGGATGCAGAATCTGAAAAATAATCAGCATCTCTTTAGCAAGATCTTTCTATTGTTAAATATTTAAACTAGTCTCTCTGAGACTTTAAATTATATTTAAAGAGCAATTCTTCTTTGCACATGACAACGGGAATGGTATCTTCTGTGTCAGTAAATTAGCATCCAGGCTATATGTGAAGTCAATGATGCATATTTTAGAAATTAAAATAAATTATTTCTGTTTTTCAGAGTTGTTACTATCGCAATCCTGATGCAAAAAGACCCATCTGTGCTTAGATCTTTTTCATTCCCTCTGATGAGCCCACATCTCCAAATGTTGATTTTAGATATATTACTGAGCAAAACTTAAGGGCACCTCACTTTATTTTCAGGCGTGTGTATCTTCTCAGCTCTGCTTGCAGTAACTGGGGAGTTTGGTGTAAAAGAACTCCCTAATGTAGGCATGATTCGTAAGTCAAGAGCTGACAACAAATTATTTTTCTCCTGCAAGAGCACTCGGGACCAGAATTGATGTTATTTGCAATCAAGAAGCCAGTCAAAAACTCTCAAGCCTCTTCACAGTTTTCAGCGTGGTTAGAGAGCTTAATGAAGAGTGGGATAACATTGAGCTGCTGGAACATGAAAATCTTCTTTCTTGTGAGACCTTAATTAATAAAGCTGAAAAAAAAAAAAGAATCCCCCTTTAGTTTGGTAGCTCCCTGGCAGGGGTGGCTGTGTAAGAGCTGTTTGACCTCGTAAACTCAGCAGACTCACAATGCATCTGAGACACAGGGTAAGCCTGCTAACAATATGTCTGCTCAAAACAAACTTACATCTTCAGATACAGAATCATCAGGGACTGGAAGGGACCTCAGAAGATCATCCAGTCCAATCCCCCTGACACAGCAAGACCACCTAGACTTAGTTGCACAGTAACAGATACAGGTGGGTCTTGAATGTCTCCAGAGAAGGAGACTCCACACCCTCCCTGGGTAGCCTGTTCCAATGCTCCAGTACCCTCACTGGGAAGAAGTGATAATAAATCTGTTCACAGCATCTCGGTGGATATTTGCATATGCCAGAGCACTAGAGGGCAAGGTGTACCAAAGTGTGAAAATAAGCAGTTCCTAGCGATGAGTGGCCTGTCACTGCACAGGGGAAGGGTATAAAACACAGCCAGGCTGAAATGTCCCAAATTACTTGTGATTTCTTCAATTCAAAGTGTAGAGTCCACAGGGTTCCTCTTTAAAACCATTCTGATAAATCAGCAGAGGAAACAGACAGTCTCCACTAGGCAAGTCAATCTCAGTGTTGCCCTTGTGGCAAGTTAAAGGGGCAAGGGGCTCTTCATTTTCTACTGCTAACATAGAGAGGAATGATATGTTTCTGTGCCCCAAATTAGCAAATTAATCATATATGAACACAGGCCAGCAATTCTTCTTTTGTTGGGATTTCTCCTTTTCTGTTCTTTACAGGTAGCAGATTGCCGTCCCAGGCGTGGCCGAAGACAGGAGTGAACTGGGGAACCATCACCTCTGAGGGTCACAGCCAAGACAAATGCTACCAAACTTTATTTACAGTATGGCAGTAGAAATAGCAGTAGTTCAACCTCACAAGTGGCCTGCTATACACTGCTGATTGATAAGAGCTGATGGCAATTTTGAGAGCATTTTCTCTCAATCCTAGGGGTAAAGAACTCTGTATTTAAGGTAACAGCAATACTAAATACATGGATTTTGCAGCCAGCATGAGTTAACCTAAATACTGGGACTTAGTATTATTTTTACATCAGAAGTTGGATATCCTCCATAAAATGAAGGCAAGCAGAGTGAGCCTGCTGAGATTCACACAGGTTGGATTCTGAGATGTCTCCTCCAAACTGTGTGTGTCCCAGAATAAGTACAGATGGATTTTACAGTTCCCTCCAAATTCCTTGGTGAGATTTATCGTGTGGCCTTCAAAAGTCTATATTTTACAACACTGCTTGGGGACTTTTGCTAGAGCAGATGATGATCTACTGACAGATTTTAGATTAGTAGCATTTTTAGGCTAGACATTATCATTTTCCTGACCATTAAGGCAGTTAATATTTTTCTGGAGGACCACATTGAGTATAAAATCATATAAACCTGTAGTATACCTGCTTATTCATTTCTAGAATTTTATCTCTTGGGAAAAAAGTATAATTCTTTGATGTGGTCCTTCCATGCAAGTTTCTCTTTCAGAAGGTGATATTGTATTTTGTTAGACCTGTGTTATTTTCTATGAGGCAATGATTTGGCTGCTCTTAATCTGGAAGTGTTTAAATACGTTCCTTCTGGCATTTTGAAACCTAGAATCTCAGAGACTGGTGCCACTGGTCTGGAGGCTGATTAGTGTATGTTTCATTAACTAAACAAAAGAAGGCATGGAATAATGCAGGAAAGGAAAGGAAGAAATTGTGGTGTCATAGCTCCTTACAGATATAAAGCAGGTATTGGTAAAACTGGCTTAGAGAGGGATTAACCACCCTTTCTCCCCTTACCTGGGGCATCAGGTAAAGCTGCCTGGGGCCATGCATGAAGGACATGATTGAAGGCAACTCTTGGTGTTTCTGCTGGTGGAGCATCACTGGAGAGGAGATCCTGGCCCAAGCGGTTCCTCAGTTTGGATCACTACAACTTCTCATGCTTCTTGAGTCAACAATGTGACCAGGCAGCCAAGAGGGCTAATGGCATCCTGGCCTGTGACAGGAATGGTGTGGCCAGCAGGGAGAGGGAGATTATCCTCCCCCTGTATTCAGCACTGGTTAGACCACACCTGGAGTATTGTGTTCAGTTCTGGGCCCCTCAGTTTAGGAAGGATGTCAAGTCCAGAGAAGAGCAACTAGATTGGTAAAGGGCCTGGAAGGTAAGCCCTACAAGGAGAGGCTGATGGAGCTGGGTCTGTTTAGCCTGAAAAAGAGGAGGCTAAGGGTGACCTTGTTGCTGTCTATAGCTACCTAAAAGGTGGTTATGGTCAGGCAGGGGTCGGTGTTTTCTCCCTGGACACTGGAGACAGGATAAGGGGTCACAGTCTTAAGCTCCATCAGGGGAGGTTTAGACTTGACATTAGGAAGAGGTTTTTCACTGAAAGAGTGATCTGATTTTGGAATGGGCTGCCCACGGAGGTGGTTGGGTCACCATCTCTGGAGGTGTTTAAGGTTAGGCTGGATGAAGTGCTGAGTGGCATGATCTAGATGTCAGATGTTTAGGTTTACTTGGTTGGTTTTAGGTTGGATAGGATGATCTTTAAGGTCTCTTCCAGCCTCATCATTACTGTGATACTGTGCTGCTTCAGCTGTTGCAGATGTCTCCCCAGTCCTGTGTTGTACATAGAAGGCACATGCTGGCACAGTACTCTTGGGGGAGTACATGCCTTCAGCATATGTTGTTTGTAACCCCTTTAGAGTATACAGAAGCAGGGACTGACTGGTTGCAAAGCAGATGATTGCATGTCAGGAAACTTGCAGAGCACTGTACAAGTGCTAAAAGTTGTTGCAGTTTCACTGAGCAGTCTTAGCGTATTCTCCTAACTGACTAAGAGCTGCATTAAGAGATGTTGCATAGATAGGCTGTGCACTGCACGGACAAGTAAAGCATGTGCTTTCTCTTGTGCTTTGCCATGATGATGTCCTCACTAGAAAAAAGTACATGTTTTGAACTAATAGGCTACTTCTGCTTTAATGGTGGCATGACAGAGAAGGATTGCAACCTGTTGTGTGTCAATAGTTACAGTTTTCCTTGTTTAATCAGCATGCATGCAGTTATGCCAAAGTAGCTCTTTCTAAGTCTTTCTCCCTGCATTACTTGTGATTGCAGGCTACCTGCATTCTGGGCAGGTCTGCAGTTAAATACTTGGGAAGAGCCATCCACGCAGAGGCAGCTCAGCCTGGACAGTAGGAGTTTTGGCCATGACCTACTGACTCTAAGGTACTGCCCATGGGCTCTTCACAATGTTTCCTCAGTTCTCAAAAACCCTTAAGCATATCCAATTAAAGAGCTCATTCCTTTGCCTGCTGTGGCCCCTATGTTGCTATGTTAATCTCCGTTATAACAGAAGATCTGTGCTGAATCTATTTCCTGTTCATACAAAAAAACCTTTGAGCTATTAGGCTTTAGCAGAGTTAGTGAGTGCTATCCTCTTAGGGTCTACGTGAATTTGCTAGGAGTCATAGTTAGTTGACATGCAGCATGGAAAGAAAAATGCTACATGTCTAGCCAAGTCTGCTGGTCATCAGGAAAAGTTTGTCAGCTTGTCGTGTCTGCAAGTTCTTTTCCCATTTTAGAGCAAGTAGCTGTGCTAAACCAGATGTGTGATGTAGACAAAAGCACTGTGAGATCCTATACCTGCTTTTTGTAAAGATCAGCTGAATGGCTTGGGTTATGAACACAGAAAAAACATTGGCCCTGTTCAGAGGAAACAAAAAAGCCCTACATTTCCAGCTACCTTTCATCTATTTCCCATTCAGGATAAAGTGCTGCAAGGTGATGCAGTGTGAAGCAGTGGATAACTCCAAAATGGTTTCAAAGCAAAGATGTAATTCACTTTTTATTTCTATGTGGTGACGAATCCCTCAAGAGTGGTGCATCAGCAGATCTGAGGCAGCAATCACTGTGTAGAGCCAGGTAATATGAACCCACATGCTGTCAATAAACTCCAAGCCTTCTTCTGCATGTCACAGATTCTAAAAAACCTAGCAAGGGGAAGACGTGTTTCCATTTCTAGAGAAAAAATGAACTCTAATGTTTTCTGAACCTCTATAAGAAAGAAGCAGCCCAGCTCTACTCTTTTAAGGATTGCCATAAGATTTTCACAGCCACCCATGTTCCATGGCCAATGCTTGTGATTACGCACTCTTAGAGGATTCAAAACTATGAAGATGGATCAATTCCATTACACTTTCAGTTATAAATAATCCTCACCCTGCCTACCAAGTGTTCTTATATCAAAAAGGAAGATTTAATGTAACTATTTTATCTGCTTTTCCTGCTTGATTTTCTTGTCAGCTCCTTGAATTTGATTAACATTTTATTTCCCTTTTGTTTATAGATTTCATTTGTAGTGCTGCTAGACTTGCAGTTGCACTCCTTTTTTGAAGAGACATGAGTAAATCTTCTGTTTCTGGAGCCAAGCAATTTATCCAGGATTCTCACTTTATACATTTTGGGTTTTGTGACTGTGATGAAAATTAGATCATATTACATTTGAATTCAAAACCTAAGGAGGTAAATAAGGAATAAAAGGATAAGAAGCATTTTTGCCGTCGGTTCGATTCATGATTTGTGAATTGGCAGTGTTACTATTGCAGTTTGCTTGTCACCAATCACATTGTACAAGTTTTTATTGGTAAAACCTTCCTTAAAAGTGCAATTGGTTTAAAAGTTTTAAATTCTAGGCCTGCAAAATCTAGAAATGTCCTCGAAACAAAACCTTTAAGCCTTACAGATAATTTTATTGGATAGAGTTTTTGATGAAACAACTGAAGACAAGAAGAATTCTTACATAGATCACAAGGAACTCAAAGAGACATCAATGCCCCAAATAACACAGAAGGAACCAGGGAGACACATGGATTTTTGGATTAGATGAGGCAGGACCTGAGAATTCTACTGGTACTCTCAAAGTCCAAGGATAGCAGATGAGAGAGTTTGAAACCATTTACTTTTTCAAATAGGCTACTGAATCTCGCACAGAAGGTAGACAATAGAAAAGTTTAGAAGTGTTATGTTTCACAGATCATCACTGAGCTCTGGAGTGCTGTAAACTCTAAAAATAATAAGCTAATGATCAACAACTTAAATGGCTGTTAAGGAAAATTGCATACAGAAGTTTGAAGATAAGTTGTTATGGGCCACAGAGGTTCAGGTAGTAGCAGAGACAGACAGTTGTATCACTGTAATCATTAGCGTGACTACATCAGGTACTGAATATTGCTGTTGACTGGCCAGACAGGGAAACGTGACTCCTTCCAGTTCTGCATGGAAGTGGTAACAGGGCAAGTGAGAGCAGAAGACAGGGAGAGCTGGGAAAACCAGTTTGTTAGGGTGTGTGGAAGGGTAATTCAAATTTATGGCAAAAAAATATTCAGTTTTCAGCATTGCTGGGTGAAAAAATCAGTAACACATACAGCTACAGCTGCTGCCGATTGTCTTGTCTAGGCTGGACTTTTCCCAAGAAAGTTGGAGCAGATGATCCTTGAAGTCCCTTCCAACCTGGTATTCTGATTCTTTTCTCTAAAGTAACTTCTCTCTAGTCTCTGTACTTGTGAATCTGACTGCTTCTGGCTCCTCTCTGATGGATGTCATTTGTCGATGCTTGCTTCAGCACTTTTATTGCCCTGCCATCTGTTCTAAACAGCTAAAGGCACTTTTAGTCTCAATTTTTCTTCAGAAGTGTAGAAGAGGCATCTGTCTCCAAATATTTAAAACCTCCCAAAATGCATTTGCAAATTATTTATGTAAAGTAATTCAGGTGCCTTTTCAGTAGGATTTACAGGTGTCTGACAAAAATGCAATTTGCTTACAACTTTAAATAAAACATTGTTGAAATCTGGCAGACATGCCAAATGCAGAAACCTGCTCATTTGGGGCAAGAAATTAATAAAGTTAGGCTTGAAATGAGGGGTGTTCTTAACCCAAATCCTTGGCTTTAAGAAGGCTCTAAAGTATTTTGCTGAATGAAGACCCTTAAATAACTTTGTGTTGCAGTTTTCTGTCTGTAGTCTGAACAGACTTTCCATCTCCAAGCTCTATGTAAACATGGATTAATCCAGTTATCACAGTGAGAAGTCTGAACTGGAAAAAAGAGACTTGTTAAAGGCATCACAGTGGATTTAATGAGTCTGAGCGGGGCTTAAAACTAAGGAGTTTCAGTCATTAGGCCATGGAAATAAATCCTCTCCTGACCCAAGCGAATCACGGGAAGAGCTGATGGATCCCAGTGGGTCCTCACTGCTGTCTGCTGGCAGCCTCTTCCCCAGCAAAACCACATAGCACAAGAGGTACAAGTGAAACTGTTCTATAAGCAGGGTGACCAAAACCTAAAAGGGTCATTTTTAAAATGTTTTCAGTTGACAGAAGTGTGTGGTTGCTGCAAACATTTGATAAGACCTGTTACCTCTTGAGAAAGACAGCCTCTTCCATTGCAGTGGACCTCTGCTCCAGCCTCTGCTCATCACCTTTTCTATGACAACAGGAAAAAATCAATGGTTTATGGACATGGCTGGGTGTCACAGTGGCTGAAAGAGCCTCCCATACCTAGGGTGAGGTGGGGTGGGCTAATTAAACAACAACTGCCAGTACTTGCCCTTTCTAGGGACATCTGCTGTCACTGCTGCACTCACTGAACATAAAGCTGTGGCGCTCTCAATGAACAGGAGAAAAAAGGAACAAATTCATGTTGGAATCAATTTCTAAATATATTTTTTTAGCTACAGATACTCTTCTCTATAGCAGAATCTTAGGGCTCTGCTTTAGTCACAAATCATCCCCAGGGTGCCCAAGCAGAGATCCCATACTCCCTGTGGCAGCTGCTTTGGGTCTGCCAAATGGATTTTGCATCTGCACAATCCTGATTCAGTGGCAAACTGCCTTGCCGAGCATGAAGGATGCAAGGACATGTCAGCACACTGGGAAGTTTCAGTCAAGAATAAGTAAGACGTTATATTTTAAAAACAGGATGAATTTTTTTTTCCAAGAAAGCTATTCTGTTACTTGTGATAAATCCCAGAGGAAAGGGTGGGGTGCCTGGAGAAAGGCTGTTTGCAGGCTCTGGGGAATTCCAGTGGGACATCCACATGGATACAACCCAGCAAACAGAGCAGGGTGAGGTACAGTCACCCCAGCTTGCCTGGGCTTGGGCACCACGGGGCATTTGATTGTGCCAAGTCTCAGGAAGAGCTGTGCAGTCCTGATTACTGGGGTATAACCATTGGCTTCTGTAGGAAGCAGACAAGGGTGATCGTCACCTTTTGGTCTATTGGCAAAACTTGCCTGGATTTTCATGGGCATTCTTTGTTTCTACCACAGAAGCTGCCTGCAGGCAAATCCAAAATTCCTGCTTCAAACTGGAGGTTGATGGAGAACAGTATCTTAGCATTTTACATCAGGCAGAGGGGAAGAGGAGGCATGTTTTTTTTGTTCAGCCTTGGCTCCAGAAATGGGCAAAGTATTTTGGCTGAAGCCTTTGGTGAAGCAGTGTGGAGAGGAATCGTTGACAACAGATGCTGATTGTATAAAATTTTATTCTGAGTTGTTAAACAACTGTAAGCAGGACTTTTCTAGCACTTATAGTTGGCACTATTGCTTTGTATTCATCAAACTATAATTGCTAATACTGTGTGCCTTCTGTTCTCTCTGTAAGCCCTTCAAATCTTTAACAGCAGGGCAATGCCATCAAATTTGAAGTGCAGCAGCTGGAAGACAAAGAGAAAATCCTTAACGGCAGGATTTTCATGCAAATATGATGCCCAGGGAGCTAACTGCAAGGTTCACTTACCTGAACTGAAAAAAACCATTTGGCAAACAAATGTCTTCACTAAGTAGTACATGTCTTCACTAGTAAGTAGTATCTTCACATTCGAGGTAGAAAGCTTACTGGCCAAAATATTTGACTGACTTCGCAGGCACTCTTGCCGGACTGAAATGACTGAGCCCATAGCTTACAGTCTATTGCTTTTCTGCTTCATCCTGGACTCTATTTCTCACAGGTAACCCACAGAACTTTCTCCAGGCCACTGTTTCAGAAGGTCCTAAAGTTCCTGGGTACCTCCCCTTTGGAAGCTTCCCCTATTCCAGAGGTGCTGTGGATGATGTAGAGAAAGATGGAGAATTACTTGCCTGCTTGGTAAGCCGCACTTTCCAGGACTATGGCTTGTGGTGAGCTGGACTTGATGTCCAGGGTTAACACCTTTGAGACACCAGCTGGTTCATCTGCAGTACTAATGGTTTACAAAGAGTGGTCCAATGCTGCCAAAAAGAACTGGGGATATAAACATTATGACTGGAAAATGCTTCAGTCTTCTTTGTGGCTTTCTCAGCTGAGCTACCTGTCCCATCCTGTGTCTGGTCTGTATCAGATACTGAGGACTCTGTCAGGGGTTGTATGAATAATGACTGGTGAGCCAAAGGAAGTAGAGATATTTAAATACAGTTTTCCTGCCTGGAAGGTATTAATCTCTTTACACTGGACATGTCTGCATGAGAAACTGAAATTTCTGCAAGTGTAAATAGCAAACAGAGTGGAAAGAACTCTGATAAAACACATCTGCTGTGCAAACGCCGAGAGTAATTAAAGTCAGATTAGCATTCTAACAGGAGCAGCAAAAATAGGTGCCATGTGAGTAGATGTGTTTATGCAGTTGCTTCTATTTAGTGGCATGGAAATATTTATACACCCCATTAATTGGCACAAGAAAATACTATTTATCTGTTGAACACTGCAGGCTACTGTGACATTCTTCAGCCTTCTCAGGGCCATGCTGGGAATGCAGGCCAAATAGATGAATGATTGGAATTGAAAAGGCAGGAATTACACTGCATTACACAGTATGTGGATACTTTGAGCCACGACCATGGTGCCCTTAGTTCAATCTGCCTTAGTTCTTGGGAACTGAGTGAATGAAATTAAGGCCACTAGGTTTTTTTTTAATTCTAAATGAGAATATTCACACAAAAGTGTGCAGAAATTAAACTAATCCACCTTAAAACACATTCATCTGCATTTTCTTGAGGCTGTCTCCAGAAGCCATACCTGATCCACATGAGATCTACGACTGAGATCGACAGCTCCTCTCTTCTCATTTATCTCTGTTGCTACCCAGAGTCAGTAGAGGTCAGCATTAGCTCAAAACCACTGTCGGTTGCCAATGAGGTTCTGATTTAGGGAAATTAAGTATGCGATAGAAAGGAGGAGACCTAGCAGGGAAGGTGAGATAGATAGTTGCTTAATATGCAACATCACCTTTTTTCCTTCCAAAGAGTCAGAAATGAGAGATTGCTTTACATTCACAGTCAGACTACATGTGAGCAATTGCGTGGGCAAACACACAGAACACACAGGAGGTTTTCCCTATATTAAAAGTGTTTTCTACTTGGAGAAAAGTTGGACAGCCAGAAATGGAAGCAAAGGCTTAAGAGAGGATGTAGCTTCAGCATCCAGTGTGGCAGTGAGCAGCTTTCCCACCAGCCTGTTCAGGGAGACACAGTCAGGACAACCACAACACGCCACCCAGAATTTTATAGACACATCTTGGGAGCTATTCCTGTGTGAGCCAGAATTGATGAGAAGTGCTAAGCTAAGCAGAAGGAGACAGACATCTTGGGGTTTTCTGAAGTAACAGTATGTAATTTACTTTTGCAAAACAGGTCATGTCATGTGGGGGAAATGCAGCTTCTGGGTCACAAGATAAGGAGCTCAGGCTGGAAGGAGGTTTTTCAGAGGGTGACTGTAAGGTAATTTTGTGATTAAGCTTATTCTTGTTTAGCTGATCCTGGACATGCCCCATGTGAGTGAGGGCATGCAGGGGAACACACAGAAGGGAAAAATGAAAACAGCCTTACAAAAAAAATCTACATCCTTTGGTTGAAGTTTTTTTGAGGTACAGGCTTGTCTTTGACTCTAGTGCAGGTCAGTTACCCTACATCTATCTCGTTTATTGGGTATGTTTTATAATTTCCTTGGAGTATGGAAGCAAGTTATCTATATTCTGCACTATGAGGCTGCCAATTGTCATCTTCCATTCTGCTCATTTCTCAAGGAAACTCCTTAACAATTATTTATGATAAAATGTAGGAAACAGGTTTGAATTTGTTGCCTAGAATGTTGAGTAAAATGGTGAGTGAGCGTTTGGATCAGGCACACTCACAAAGTAATTTTTAACAACAAAATTAGCTAGACTCAGCATAAACTACAGTTCACATGAAAAACTCCGGTTTTTGTGACTTGGAAACCTGAATAATGGACCTTGAAACTTGGGCAGCACAGACCTGCAGGTATCGATAGCTGCCATGGCTCAAGTGCTATGGGGAGCACAGATCAGTGAGCTCTAGAAATTACCGAGGTCAGAGAACCCGTGATTAAAAATGTCTCGTAATTAGAACAGATGATGAAATAAGAGCTTTTCTTTGTGCTTTCCTTTTTCTTTGCTTTTGTACGAATATTTGAAGCCAGGGACTCTGGCAGTGTGAAGGTGTCATTCTTTGCAGCCTAGGAAGGTGGTGCTAAACCACCAGTTATGGCAACCGCAGCGGGCCGGTGCGGTGTTTGCAGGTACAAAGGTCCTATTCACAGCAGTCATCCTGAAAGGCTGCAGGAGTTTTGTAGGGAGTCGAAAAGGAAGGTGAACTGGCTTAGGATGATACTATTTATTGCCTCACAATAAATTTCCCAGGTCTGTGTGAGGAAACTTTCCTTTCTCAGTCCTTTCTGCAGCAGCATCCATTACTTTAGTTGTGCAAGGAAAACCAAGGTTCAGTCTCAACTTTGTGGCTTTTTTTCGTGATTGGTGAGAATCTATTATGAAAACTCTTAGAAATCAGAATGTGCATGGAAATGAAGTAACGTAAAACTCTGAAGTCTTGACAAAAAGCAAAGTTGTAATTCTTGCCACTTAGTTCCGCCAACTTCTAATCAAAGGTTCAGTGATGTCATGGCTGGACCTGCTCTGCACACTGGAGAGGCAGTCATCAGCTATTGCTCTCCTTTTGACCTACAGCTGGGCAGATCACTGTTTTGATGCTCCCGTATATTTGTTTGCTCTTAGAAATAATTTGCTCACTACTGACACGCCTGAGTTTGTGGGTTGTTCTCTGACTGTTTGCTGTGATGCGGTGGTTAGTTCAGGTGCAAAGACTGCAGGCAGCAGTTCCTCACAGGGATCACTTGCACAGTCCCTCTGAGACAGAGCAACTGTAGGTCAAGGTTGAAGATCTAGGAGATGTGTGTCTGAGACACAATCCCATAAATTTGCATGTGTTTCACAATATCAGTGAGCTGTTAGCCAAGGGAGTAAAATCTCCACCAGTCTACCTAACAGAAGCCTGCATGGAAATCACTATACCTGTGTGTCTGCTGGATCTTCTTTCCAGACCTGCTTTCCTCTTACTGAGGGCAGTGGTGCTCACAAGAGACCCACAAAGGCTCTGCACAATGTCCCCACACCTTGAGTTGAGGAGCCATGCTCCAGCCTCACCTGCTGTCCCCAGCCAGAGCCACTGTGTTAGTGATAGAAACCTTTCTGATGGGTTAAGCTACAAGGAGGAAAAAGAAAACCCCTCAGAACTGAGCAATGGTTAGGCTTAAAATGTTCTTCCAGCTCAGGTTTTGTAAACCACAGCATTACCATTGACAGTATGTGGCAGCTCAATGGCTTTTAATTGCTATTAATCACGCAGCCCATTAAACTGTGGAGCGACGTGTGTGCTCCCACTCACTGCACACAGTGTACGGATCCTGTCTGAATCAGAAGAGAGCTGCACACAGCTCATAGGGATGCATTTTAGACATTGATATGTTCATGCTGTCCTCAAGTGATGGGTTTCATTCTGTCACATGTAAAACTCTTTGGTTTGCTCTGATTTATAAACTGTGCTTAAAACTGAGCTTCTGCTTCTTGTCACATTCTATTCAAATCCAAAGAGCTTTTCATTAAACCTAGAGATTAATTGCAGTGCAAGGACATGGGATACCCAGGAAAACTAGGCTGGGGTTACTGGACATTGTGTCCCTTCATTACCAGCGCTAGTACTACCAGTTTCCTATGGAAGTTCCTGTGTAATCATGGATTCCTGGAGGTATAGCCTGGAAGGAGGGTTGATACTGTGACTTTTTTTAAATGAAATTATGTAATAATTTCTTTACTCGCTTTAATAGACAGGTGATGAGATCTTCTTGCCTGGAAAAATGCTTGTGAGTACCTGACTTGAAATGTTCTTAAGAAATGTGCTCAAGACTTTTGGAAACCTTATCCCTCTGGGTTTCTCTTTATATTCTCCTGAGGGCTCCCACATACCTGCCAAGCTTTCTGCAGCTTCAATTCATTACCCAGTTCTCATGACACTCATTTGGGACAGGTGATCATTACACCAGGAACACTTAAGCACTAATTCCAGGTCCATAGAAGGTAGGGTTGATGGAATTCAGTTTAGGATCAGTAATTTCCTGAGTGCCAGCCTTGTGCTCATTACTGATTTATGTGATGAAGAAAATGTCTGTATTGTTACTGATAAGTTCTTATTTCTACTAAGTTAATGATTTTTCATGTAACCCTGTACATTGTGGCAGTGCTGTATAGGTTATTCTAGGAATATCTATCTTATTTCTTGCCTTTAAAATCCCAGTGAGCTCTGCTGAGAGTCACTGATGAAGGAATGGCCTGAGGAACATGGTAGCAGAGGTCTGAAAAACTGGCCTCCAGCAAACCACTTCTTATTTCCAGAGAAGAGGTGAATGACGCTTGAATTAGAGACAGGAACTTTCCTCAGGGCTCAGGACTGTTTTTAGAAAGCCATCAAATATCTGCCATTTAAAAGGTGGAGATGCCCAAAAGTGTCACAGGAGAGAAACCCTTTATAAGTCATCACAGTGATCTCAACATGGATGTGTGTGCACTGGTTGCTCCTGAAGTCTGTCACAAGGTAAGCAACGTAACCTGAATGATCTGATACACTACTCAGACTTCAACAGAGTTCTGTGTGGCTTCTGCAGATCACAGTGATCACAGGCACATCACTGGAGACCTGCTCTCTGACAGGACTTGGTCAGGTATCTGGTTTTGCAAGGCCTCAGAAGCTGTTTTACCTTAATGTTATGTGAAAAGCTCACTAAGGTGAGGTCAAGAACATACACACAGATATATACAGGTAGGTTTTTCTGTCACCTATTTATAATGCACATTACATAACACAGATGCTCTGCTTTATCTGTTTTTACGTATATGCATACGTATCCTGTAGAGGCATATACCACATTAAAATAAAAAGGATTGCAGAACAGGCAGTGGACTGGCTTGGAAGGCAGTGTTCTTTGAGATTGATTGATTTTAGATGGGGCATGTGGTAAAATATATATTGGTACCTTTAAGATTACGTATCATCCCAGATTTACTGTAATGAAGTTCACAGACGGTGACGTTATACTACCTTTTAAGGCAGTCGGCATGATGGACAAGTTGAAGAAAACCTAAGGAGAAAAGGCAGAGCCCTAGAAACTTTGGAAACTGAAGGTACAGTATTTCTTCAGCTTTCATTTTGCTAAATTAAATATAGCTAAAGAAGAGAAATACACGTCGAAGCTGGCAGGATTCTCCACCCCAAAAAAACGTTTTAAGAGAAATTCAGGGAAAATAAATGGGAAAAATATATAAAAAAAGATGTTTTCAAGGGAAAATAGTTGTGGCCTATGATGAGGCTTTTATGCTCCAGACATTAAATCTCAGTATGTCTCAGTTACTTTTCCCCACCACTTTTACCCTTACCAGTGTCACTACCAACCTGAACATGGTGCCTTTGCAGCCACACCGAGAAGGTGGTGCCTGGGTCTCACCAGGAATCGCTCTGCAAAGCAACTGGTGGCATTCTGCAAATCTGCACTCAGCTGATGGGATCTGGCTTCGTGTTATTAAACACAGGGTAATGTCTGGCCCCAGGCAGCACACGGAGCAGCAATTCACTTCCAGCTCCTCTGCAGATGCTGTAGTGCTAATGAAGCAAATCAGATCTCAGGGAATATAGCCATGTATTCAGTGTGTGTATAAAACAGCGGTAATAAGACATTGTTATGGCTAAGATTATGTTTTTAGTGGAAAGAAAAGAATTAGGACTGAAACTGCAAAACAACCCCGTTCCTATGAGAAGCAAAATCATGCTGGAATAAGTGAAGGTTAATAGAGTTAATTGTGGGAAGTAATATGAGAAGGCAACTCATGCTACAGAACAAAACTGTGACTCAGATAAAGGGGAATTGTAATTAAATGGAGGTTGGATAAACATGATTATCTGGGAAAGGTTTCCCTGCACAGTACCAGGAGGTTTTAAGATGCGGAGGCAGACACATGCACGTGATGTGGAAGCAGAGATGTCACCACTGCCCTCTGCCCTAGGTATTCCACCAGTGAGGCAGGTTCACCACCACCACAGGCAATGACGGCAAGAACAGACAATAAATGGGGTTAATTTTGAGGTGTTGTACCTGTGACTATACAGTAAGTGATGACCTTGTCTTCATCTCAAGAAGAGATGAATAGAATCCCAGAATATCTTTGCTTGGAAGCATCCTTTAAGATCATCAAATCCAACCTTTGATGCAGAATTGCTAGGTCACCCCTAAACCATAACCCTCAGCACTATGTCTATCTGCCTTTTAAATCTCAATGTGGGTGTTTGGGTGCTTGTCAAGACTCACCTGCCACTCTGTGGCTCTGAACTGGAGAAGATGAAGGTATCCCACTCCAGCCACAGGGATAGGGGGCTGTGTGCTCTCCCCATACCACCACCTTCGACAAAAGCCAGGTACACAGAGCAAACTTTTACACAGCCAGGTGAATATTTTCCTTGCCATATATGACAATGAAAACTGACATTTCCTAACAGTTTCAGATTCCTGATAGTTTCTTTCAGACATACTGTCATCTTTATGTAGATAGTAAGCTTACTTGCTACACTTCTTCGATCACTGGGATAATTTTTATGAGGATATTTAAAATGAAATGCAGCAGTTTGATGCTGAACACTGAGAGGCAGAGATTTCCAAATGTAACTGCTTTGCTGAAACAGGTACTTGTGCTCATCTTTTTCATTAAGTTACATGTGTTTCTTGATGACATATATGAGATGAAACGAATCATACATATTCCTTCTAGGACAATCACATTTCCAAACAATTTTTTCCTTTTCTTTTACATGCAAATTGTTTTTGTTACCTTTTCATCTATTTTTTTACATAATTATTAAGAAAATATGAATAGATTGAATTTGAATACAGGATGGTATTAATTCACACTTCTATAATTCCTACAGCCTATATATAACACATGGCGAGTTCTTGGGTGTTATTTTCATTCACTAAGAATAACTATCAAACACAGCTGTTCAATTATTTACAGTACAGTTTCATAATTCTTGGTATATTATATCACAGTGATATACAGTTCCTGCTGCCTTGAGGAGAATTTGCACCGCAGTTGTATTATTCTCTGTTCTAAGCAAATTAACATCTCTCCAGGGACTAAGTCTTTCCCTCCCCCCCACCCTTTTGCTTTCAAATGCCTCTTTTTTTCAAGTGCTAACTGTATGCTAGGTCTTCAATCAGACTCCACAAGCTCAGTGATAATGCAGAGGCCAGTTAAGAACCTCTTATTGTCACCTTTAATCTAGATCCTTGAATTTTAACTTTTTTTTAACTCTTACGCTTTTCTTATCTGTTTCCTTTCCATTATGTACTTCCATTAGTTTACATGCTGCAGGTCCTACATTTAGACGTAATATTTAACAGGCTAACTTCCTGATAATTTACATGCTGGAGTAATCCCATGAGTATTAGGATGGATCCCCTGTGACAGAGATGAGGCACAAACAAAGTGAATTGAAATCACTTATGACAACCCTTCATCTTTGTGTTTTTATTTCACAGTTGGCATGTGTGACAATAATTGTCTTATTCACATTCCTGGGTTCTCCACTTAAGCGAGTTTGCTGAAGTTTCTCATGTGAGACATGAATTTATTTGCAACCATTCCCAAGACCTTGACCCCACTGCCTAAATCAGTTGTTGAAACCTGATTTCCATTATTTACTTATGAAGCTCATTTGAAAATTCAACCAGTCATGCACAATAACTTACTTCCCAGTCTAAAACTCCATTTTCTTTGCAAGACCTTCTGTTTACTGAAGCTTAGTAAAAGAGCAGTTACTTTTTTATAGTCTAAAGTTTTCACAATTTAATTTCCTGAAGGTATATTTCTTTTTTTCATGATACAGTGAGCATACCCAGGCTCAAATGGAGGTCTTGCAGATGATAGAATAACATTATTTCAACAACCCAGCTCTAAGGATGCTGGCTGCCTGTAGAGTATTTTGGTCAGCCACGAAAACAAAGGCAGAGATGGGAAAATTAAGACCAAGTTGCACATCTAGCTCAAATACATTTTGATTAGTCTGCCCACAATGTTTCTGGGAAACAGCAATTCATGAGTGTTTTTCATTCCCTTAAAGGCAAAAGGGTGTTTGAGCAAATGTATTTGTAGTAATTCTGCAACAATCAAAACTTAACTCTGGAAAATAACGTTTAATTTCCAGGAACATGTAACTGTTTTGGCTCTGACTTCCTGGCAGTGATTTTTCTTTTCCACAGCCTTGGTTACAACACAGTTTTATATCAGAAAGTAACCAGCATGGGCTATAAATCTGTGTTTTCCCAGAGAAAAAGAGGGAAGAGCTTTAAATAGGAAACAGTGGTATGTTTATTGCTTGTGTTTACCAAAAAGTGAAGCCAAACCTTTCTGTTACTTTGCTTTCTCCCCAGTCAAGCATCATCCACTGAGAGGACAGAACACTGAGCCGCTCACAGTGCAGGGGTCACTGGTAGCACCATGTCCCAGTGAATCAGGGACAGCTTCATAATGAGCAACCCAGACTAACAGCCTTCCCAAATGGCACCAAGGGTGATCCAAAACAGTGTTTTCAGTCAGTGAAGGCAGCTGCTGTCTTCCAGTGCAAAACTGCCACCAGGTAAAGTGCTACTGCAGAAGACAGCAATATTCTTTAAGCCAAATATGCTTCTGGACTCAACTCTTCCACTTAACTTTGGTTTCCCTGTATGTTTGCTTGCTTTAAGTAGGATTTGAGAAAATAATTTTTTAAACACAAATCCTAGCCTTGTCCACAGGGAGCAACAGAACTTCAGGCTCATGAGAAATACAGGAAGAAGTAACTAGTTCCCACATGACTTCTATGATAGCAAGAGCCATTTTGCTTCTTTTTCTGCAAACTACACACACATATAAAACTTTAATACCCTTGAAATCTCACGGGGTTTAAATAATCACACTGATGATAGGTATGTGGCTACATGGAGGATTATATATCAAGCTATGAAGCTCCTTTCTTTTTCTTTGCACTAGAATAGTCATTCCCAAAAGGTTTCCTCCACTGAGATTTGAAAACATTGAGCCTTGTGTTTGCCATTTGTCCAAATGAAGTATGCTAACATATCTTAGCCAGTCAAGGGTGGATTTTTTCTGCTTCTTTTTATTTTGCCTTCATTTTGTCAAGTGTATTTTCAGCTTTTTCACAAAGCAGGAAAAGCAACGTCCTTTAAGAGCTGTACTCCCCATTCCAGAAAGAAAAATACCTTTGTAAATCTGTTCAGCCAGCAAAGTGATGTGGGCAGTAAAACATACCATGAGGAGCACTTCATGAACCAAGGACACGTCCTGGAAAGTACTACTTCTAGACATGGGCAAGATGGGAAGAAGTTTAAATGAAATATTGTGGTTTTCAGGATATTTTAAAGGTATTTAAAGCTTGATTATTTTCTTAAGCAGACCCAAGTGAAGATCTCACTGTCTGGCTTTGTGAACATTTGTAGGTGCATGCCTTTCTCTCTTGTGGTTGCAATGGCTATTATTTTGTATCAGGGCTTGAAAACAAAGTACAGTGAGTACTTCACTTATTCCACAGAAAAGGCACCTTTAAGGGAAAAGTCCCCTCCACTTCTGTGGTCTTTTGTCAACAGAAAAGTAACTTATGCTTGGTGAAAGGAGTTTACAAAGTAGGATGATACAGAGAGATTATTTACGTATAACATACTTCTCCACTGCAAAGACTTTTGTACTGAGGTATGTGGTGGGATTCTGCTGCTTTGAGGAAGCGTGCTCACCCATCTGCTTCCTGGCAGCTCCATGGCAGAATGCTGTGAAGACCAGTGGACTGGTTACTGTACTATTATTACATGAACTCACCAGTAAGCACTGAAAACTGAATACCAGTGTCTGCTCGATGTAGGGGTAATTCACTTGTGAACTATAAAGCTCTTAACACATGATGGTTAACTGCAGAAAAATGGTGTTTAAGAAATTGGTTAAATAGAAGCTAAAGCTTGAATTTTTTGGTTGGTGCTGCTTGACAGATCAACATGTTAGAGTGTAATTAACAAGGATTAATATCTGCTCTGCTACACTAGGGAAGAAACCTTGGTAAAGAAATATGGTTGCGAGTTGAGCTTTTGAGTTTGGGTATAGATTAATTAATGGAAATAGTGTGGGCAGTGTGAAGTACCCACATAACTGCAGAGCAGCTACAACACTGAGGAGCAGCAAGGCAAATGTTGGAAGACATAGACAGTACTGCTGTTCTGTGTGCTTTTAATTTATGTAGAAAACATCAATATGTTAAGTCTTCATCTTCAATCATTTGCCATGGGTGTGTATCTCACAGTTCCTATCCTGACAATGCCTTTGGGCTAGGTCTCCTTTGCATCGCTAACAGACATTCTTGTTTTGCCTTCTTATCTACAAAGACATCCAGAATGAAAATATCAAGTTTGTCTATGTGTAAATTACGGCTTGCTTTATTGCAGTGCTAGTGGGAAACCCAAGCAAGGGAAGACAAACTCCCCATCCAAACCTAAAATCTTGGAAGACTCAGTTTTCTAGTGCAGGGTATCCAGCATTAAAACTGTTTATTAGGAACCTTCCTATATCAAAAGTTATTTCCTGCAAGTGACAGCTCTACTATATTTCATTGGTTTTACTTCAAATCCTACATCTGTTGTTATTATTAAAGACCTTAATGAAGGCCCTGAGAGGCTACTTCAGTACCACCACCCTTAAGTCACAGAAAAAAAACTGAGAACACCAAACAACTCCTGGGTAGGTTGGGTACACCGGCATCATCCAATACTCAGTGAGACGAGGCAGCAACTCTGATTGTTGGCTATCTATTGTCTTCTATGACAATGGTTCTTCTAGGATAGGTGTCAACGTCCACAAATATGTAGCGGAACTCAAATCTTCCTTTCTCAGGATTCTGTAAGGAAAACAATTTCAAGCTGTTTTTTTTCTCTTCACTAGTTTAAATTCTAGATTAAGCTTGTAATCTGTTTCGGGCAACTGTACCTACCTCTTTGACTTCCACGTGGACTGTTCCCTGCTTCCCTGTTTCAGAGCCCTCGATATAGAACTTCAGACGCATGTGTTTCAGTCCATCCTTTATGTATTCAATGTGACTAAAACCAGCAAAACAAAACAACCATCCCCCCCCCGCAAGGACACACATTACATGCTAGTTAAACTTCAGGTGTGAACTTCTTATTTAGACTTGCTGCTCAGCTACTTCGTGGGAATTCTAATACATAGGGTCCTTCTGTACTGTTCTTTCCAAGCTTCACTGTCAGCATATAAAGGTTAGTTAAAAGAACTAACAGCAGCTAAAAAGAAATTAACTAGCAGCTAAGGATTAACAGATGAAGCTTTTAAAAATCCTCAACCTCATCTTCCTCTCAAAACTCAGCATTCCAATGGCTGAAGATGTATTTATTCTAAATAACCCCTGGATTCAGAGCCTTGTATCTAGAGAAAATCCACGCATCATTAGGACTGCCAGGGAACGGTTTTTTCAAGCACTTAAAGTTTCCCAGCCAAAACACACAATGTTTTGTCAATTTAATTATCAGGTTGGTTAAATCTCATCAACAGTTTACTACACACTTTACTTTTGACAATCATTTTATTCTACTGGAGTTGTGTGACTTTGGTACCAATATCAGATCTCTAACTTAAATGCTGATATTGAGACTGGAGTTAGGTTATGTCCTAAGGATTAAATAGAGAGGTCACACCACTTTCAAGGCACCCACTTCTAGAAACTATTGGTCAAACAAGAGTTCTGGTGCTGCCTTCTATTTCCTTCTGAAATGACTAACTTACATTGTTCATTTTAGAGACGCTCAAAATGTTCATGCATATCTTCATTTAGCGGCTCTAAACACTTTTACACAGAACTAGTAGAAGGATAGACTTCCACCAGTAAAAGTCATCTACCACCATAAAAAAAACCCCACCCTCAATTTCACGGTTTAAGTTGTCTATCAGTGCATATGTATCCCACTGTGTATGAAATCTTGAATGAATTCAAGTCAAAGAGTGCAATAAAGACAAAGCTTCTACTGGGTTACAGTGCAGCGAGGATTTACATTTTGTAGGAATTACTTCTGTTGTTTCCCTCCAAAGGAGAATAATGCATAGGCACACTCATGAAAAGTTCAAGTGAAAGATTTCTGTCACATATATAGTACAGCTGTGGCCTCAAGTATCAAAAAACAATAATCCAGTCCTAACTTCCTGTGATGTGACCCAAAATATCTTAGCTGTGCAAAAACTAGCACCTCTATGGGGCAAAAAGCACCTGACGAACTGTCGTCTTCCTCTTCTTGTTGCCTCCCCATAGCCTTTAATAGATTCACCAAAAACACCAATTATCTACAAGAGAAAAGAGATTGCAGCTGTCAGAAGGTATCACATTCAAAAAGATATTCCAGTATCAGCTCGTACCCCTAACATGAATGTGTTCTCTTTCAACACAATGCCCCTTGTCAGCCTGATGTGTCAAGAACAGAAGAGTTTACGAAAGAAAAGTGTATGAAGAAGTCTTCTGAATTTCACTGCTTTTCTTTACAGTCACATACAAAAAAGTATTTAGATGTGGTGCTGAGGGACATGGTTTAGTGGTGACCTAGCAGTGCTGGGTCAAAGGCTGAACTTCACTTCATAGATCTCTTCCAACCAAAATAATTCTCATTCATTGAGCAAGCTTTTCACTCAAAGAGAAACAGTAACTACTAAGAAATATAGACTTGTAACTAAGGTTCAAAAACCAACCTCAGGGTGAGATCTGCATTTGTCCAAGGCATCTCCATAGATCTTACTTGGACTAGAAGAAGAGAACAGTTCTTTAAAAATCACATAGAACAAACCACCTGCAACAGAAACAACAGCAAATGGAATGAAAACTAAGCAAATCAGACTAAAAAGCATTTTCTAATAAATAATAGAATTTTAAAAACTAACCTGTGACACCAATTCCAACAAGCACCACAATAAAATAGGTGAAGTCTTTTCCAGCTTCTTTCACTGAAATGGAAAACAAAACAAGAGTTACAACCTTGGACATTGAGACCTGTGCAGCTTTCTTAGAAAAATGCTCTTCTATTAGCCTGCAGCTCAAGTAGCACTTAGACAAAAGAAAAAAAATCCCAGACCAGGTTCCATCACAGTCTCCTCATGTAGAGTCCACGGGACATCTCTTGTATTGTACAGGACATGTTTATATCTCTGTATTAAGCTTTATTATTTTCTGGTTTCCTAACAGATGTCTTAAAAGACCCATAACCGCACTCCCTGCAATTTCTACGTATGAGAGCTAAACTTAAGAACTAATGAGGTATTTAGCACTGTAGTATTCAGGCTGTTGTGTAAACCCACCATTATTATGCAGAGAAAGTGAGAAGTAAAAAGAAGTGTAAGTTGTAAAATAACTGAAAGCAACAAGCGCTATGAATTCTCAATGAAGTGAACATAAACAAGAGGGATATTAGATCAAAACCAGGTGTTTTAGTTAATGATGTGGTTAACTGCATTTTACCCAACTATTTTATCTATTAATTTTCATCTAATATATTACTGTCAGTATACACTCTAAAAACAGCCATATGAGATTCTCTGTTCCAAAACACTTTTTGAGAACTTGGAAATACTGATTTGTGCAAATGTCAAGGTGTACCTTTCAGAGACGTTACAGAGGAAACTTTAATAACCACTTTTCCTGCAGTCCTGTAGTTGGTTGAGGGTGCTTTTTCTTTTCAATGCACTTTCTGAGAATTTCTGAGGCTAACTATGTAGTACCCGCTTTTCACTGTGGTGACAGTCATCCTAGAAAGAAACTAGTGTGACATGTAGAGCTTTGACAATTTTGCTGCAGGAAACTTGTTTTAACCACATCGGACACACTGTGAAAGGCAGGTTTTCTTTTGAAAATGAAGTACAGGTTGCATTTAGTGATAGGACAAGAGGAAATGGCTTCAAATTGAAAAATTATAGGTTTTGATTAGACCTTAGGAAGAAATTCCTCACTATGAGGGTGTTGAGGCACTGGAACAGGTTGTCCAGAGAGGCTGTAGCTGCTCCCTCCCTGGAAGTATTCAAGACTAGGTTGGGTAGAGCTCTGGGAAGCTTGGTCTGGTGTGAAGTGTCCCTGCTCATGACAGGGGGTTTGGAACTACATCTCTGAGGTCCCTTCCAACCTAAACCATTCTGTGATCTTATCCCTAACACCACTTAAATACCAGAACAGGCTATTTGGAAGGAGCCACGTAGATGGTGCCCCGTGCAATACCTGCACTGGAATGTATCGAGCACTGCAGATTGCGCTGTAGGAAGAATGGGTTTTCTTGCTTCTCTCCGAGCTGTTAATTCTCTGGAAGTCCCGAGCTGGGACAGCCCCGCCGCGCAGCTATCCCGGGGCCGGGCAGTGCTCCCCACTCACCTCTGTACGCAGCCGACAGCAGCGTTTCCTCCTTCCCGGCCTTGGGTACCGACACCTGTTTGCTGCTCTCAGCGGGTCTCTCGGCTCGCAGGCCCCCTGTCCGAGTCCGCAGGCCCCGCGGCGGCCGCCAGCCCAGGACAGGCCCTGCGGCAGCTGCCGGCAGGGCCCAGCCGCGCGTGGCTCGCAGCCCCNCAGGGCGGCCGGCGCTCAGTCGGGACCGCCTATCACCCGGGACCCGCAGCCGCCCGCCATTGCCGCGACGGAAATGGCACGGGTGGCCACTGGAGCGGCGCTTCGAGCCGCGGCTGGCTCGGGCTCCCCCTCCCGCCCGCCGCCAGCAATTGCCCCAGCGCTGCCGCTGCCGTGCCTAGCGCCGCCGCCGTTGCCCCTCCCCAGCCCCAGTACGCCCGCACGGGGCGGGGACGCGGTTAAATGCGGAGGCAGCAGCTACTTGTCAGTTATTGCCGTCCCGCGACGAAGCCGGTCCTGGAGCGGGTTATGGCAACGGGCCGCGGCAGGGCCCTGCAGAGGTTCGCCTGGCCCAGGTAACCGTGTCTCTGCCCACCCAGTTGCTTTGTTGCTGTCACTGGGCTTCTCGGCAACCTCTTGTCACCCGCTCACGGCTCTGGTCCAGCTCTGAGCTGCCCCAGGGCTGCCCTCATGACCGCGGCGCTCCGCTGGTCCTCTGGAGGGGGATGGCGGAGTAGGAGACATGGGCGTCTCTAGGGGTGCCACATGCCCACCTATTGTAAATGATGGGGGGAGCCCCCTTTGTAGCTACTCCTTGGTTTTCATAGGTGTTCCCCCACCCCCTCGTTTTTTAACCTTAAAATGGGATGGATAATACCCACCTTTCTAAAAGACGCTGGAACAACTACTCATGTTAGAAACGACTGTGGTTTCTTTTTATTCCTGGGTATGCTGTAATCTTTAGAGATTGGTTAGGTCATAACTTTCTGTGGGTTCTTTGTAATAGATTTGCTCCCTGACCAGCAAAAAATCCAACAGAAAAAAAACCTGCAAGTACTATAGGGTTATAAAAGTGAAAATGCTGGTAATAAACTTGAGGCCCACAAGCGGAAAGCTAGGGAGATCACGGTTGAGGTGTTTGTGTCTCTAAGGAAGAACACCTTAGTTGTAGTATAAGTCTGAAAAGAGGGGGAGTAACAACTGTCAATTAATTTTTAACTTGGGCAGGTGAGCTTTGTCAGTTCGATGGAAAAGCATTTTGTTGGTACTAAATGCAAGTCTTAGCACATGCAAGGCTTTCTGCATTTGCAGTGATGGATTTGCTGTTCTTCTTGTACCTTGGGAGTATTTTTGTAAACACAACAATCCCTTTTTTTGAAATGAAGTTTACAAAAGTAGATCCTGCGTCGAAGTTTTCAAGGCATGTGTAGGCACTTCTCTCACTTCAGAAAGGCCTTTCTGGTGTGAAGGTGAGGGAGATGCTAGGAGTAGTTACGAAGAGAGAAAGAAAGACTGAGAATAGATAATGCCGGTTGTGCTTGTACCAGGTAAAGTGGTAAATGCCAAGATCCAGCTCCTGACCTGAATTACTCCTGTACCTGGGGTCTGTGCAAGCATCTGGCTGTAGGGTATGCCCAAACTGTACATCTTTGTGCTGTTGGGAGAATAGATGCCCAGACAGGTACAGATACGGTCATTGTACTGCTGGCAAACATGACTTGTCTCAAAGTCCCCTTAATGGCTTTTGAAAAATGCAGGTTGTTACAGCTTCATGTCATTGCCTGAATGTATTTCTTGAGAAAAATACCTGAGTATAACATTTGCTCATTCTTCAAGGTGTATCTGGCATATAGCTACTTACTTGTAGTTGTTAATTTGGTTAGTCTGTCAGAGACTGGCTGAACTGTGAATGCCTCATTGCATTATGCTTTTAACAACTTCCAGTAAAACTTAAGCAATATATTATCTTTCTTATTTTTACCTAGCACAGCTGACAGTGTAGGGCAGAGCTGCTTTTGTCTGGTTTTCATGTTCTTTGAGCATAAAGAGCATTAAGAGCAGTTGGGATTAAATGTATGCGATATCCATGAACTTAAAAATTTTACATTGTTTTCTTCTCTGCCATCAATTGGAAACACAGAGGTGGATTGACCAGGTGTTGGAAAGTCATCTGGAAATACAAGTCAACCCTAATAGGGTGTATAGATTGCTCTGCCTGTTTAGAGCGACCAATGGGTTTGATTAACAGTAGAGCTCCCTCTGAATATTTCTGTGTGGTTTAACGACAGCATTTGTATTTTCAGCTTATGAAGGTCTTACTAACAGAAAACTTGGAAGATATATGTGACCAGTTGGATCTGAAGAATTTATCTGTGTTAGAAATGCACAAACTTACTTTTGTTAGTAAAGGAAACAATTTATGTCCAAATTGTAATGAGTAATAAAACCATTGGTACCCATCTAGCTTGTTGAGCTAACACTTATTTGCAGAGTTGTTAGTGTTTGAGCAGGGGAAATTCTGAAATGAGATGTAAGTTTGTCTCAGCTAGGATTCTGTTGAGTAGCCAAGGGAATTCTTTTTAAGCCCTTGTAATTTTTTGAGAAAGTTTCAAGGTATTGTTTTATGTGATAGCTTGTAATAGATTAAAAAAGTTGGATGGCTCCAAAAGGTCTCTTGAGTAAGGTTACAAAACAGAAGATTAATCCACGAGTTTGACTTAATGTAGGGACTGCTTTGGAGCTTGATTAGGATGGCCACAGTGATGCAGCTGTCCAGAGTTAACAAATCCCTAATGAATCCTAAACTGATTTGGGGAGTGAGGCACTGTGCCCTTCTGGTACTATGAGAGATTAAACAGAAGAGGCACCTGCAGGCTAAATCTGGCATCTTCCTCATGTTGGGGGTTTTATCTTGGTGATGATTGCTCAAACTTGTGAACTGATACTAATGAGTTCCCATGTGTTGTATTCCCTGAATCCTGCCAGGTATAGGTGTGCACAATATGCATATTCATTTTGTGATGATGTGACTCTTATCAACTTTTTTTTGTTTTAAAAATAGGTCGAGTAACTTTGTTGGGCCTGGGCAACAATCTGAAAGCATAGATGCTGGAGATAAAAGCCTGTATTTTTTGCCCTCCGTGAAACCAAGACCTAGTCTGTGCATTGAGAGGTGAGTTTGCCATTAGGAGTAGGAATGTACAACATAAGCCTTCTTTTGACTGCTTTACAGATATTATGCTCTTACCTCACTGATTTCCACATCAGATATTCTGAGTTGAAAAGATTTGCTTTCTAGCCTGCTTTGTGATCCTGTGTTGACCTCTGAATTATTTTAAAGTATGCTTTTCCCTTCCCTTTTCTAAGTTCACGTGAAGCGTGTAGGCTTTTCCTCATCTTACCTGGAACAGGTTGTGGCAAATCGTTCTATGCAATTGTTTAACATCAGAGGAAATCACAATCCATGCTCTACAGATCAGGTCTTTGGGTGACTTTGAATTTGTGTATTTACAAGCTGACAGAAACTGTCTCTTATGTTTTGCTCTAGTTTGGAATGAAAATTTTCAGCTATTGTAATTTCTAGAGTTTGCAGGTGGGTCTAATGGTGTTTCTTTTTCTCTTGTTTTCCAGCATGCCCTCAGAAATGCTGATGAAGATATTATCTTATTTGGATGTCGCATCACTGTTGGCTGTTGGCTGTGTGAATAAGCGCTTCTATGACCTGGCCAATGACAAGTAAGGAAGAGGGAAGCCTAAGTCCTAGTCTTAATTGTGCAGCAGTTGAGCTTACTTGATTTATGAGTCATTCTAACGCAGCTTTGCTGGTGTCAGAGCACTGATGCATGTGCTTACTAGCTGTTACGCAGCTGAAAATGTGCCACATAGCTCACAGTACAGTTGTTGTATGGAATTCTAGCTGTGTGAGCTCTGCTAAGTTAAATAGGAGTTATGAGGGGTTTTGAATGTTGCTGTTAGCATTTGTTTTGTTTGTGGAGTTTGCATGTATTTGTATTCACTTTCACCTGCACAGGCTTTCTGGTTCAGGCAATCCTCAGTGGAGTGTAGCCAGTAGCTTTGTAAACCTGTCCCAGCTTTGATGATTTTGAAGCCCTTCTTATTTAAGAGTTTCATCAGGTTTTTGCAGAAAGTTTGGTTTAGTTGAGTGATTCATTAGTGAGCTTTTACTGTTGCTCTTTCTGTCAAATTTTGGTGACTTCTAAATGAAAACAAATGTTGACCTTTCTTTTAAGCACTCACAAGTTGCTTCTACCAGGTTTGTGATCATTTTTTTACAGGTTAAGAGGAGAGACCCTGGCTGGTCTGTGGATGTATCCTTTTTTTAAAAATAGATATTCTGCCACATTAGGGTTGTTTGAGGAAGAAAACCTCTTTCTGTATAGGAAGTTGCAACATCTGGTATTCATTTGTTTTTACCTGTTTGCCAAAACTTGTGCTGTGAATCGGTTAACATTGGCACGGACACTCTCAGAACTGATGAATTTAAAGGGAGGGCCATAATCCAGATTTAGTTTTTGAGGCTGTCAGCAGGTGCATGATGATAAAAATTGTGCAGTTGACATAAATTATATATCTTAATATACATTTTCTGTTTCAGGATAGTAAGGCAGGATAGAATCGTTCTGGCTGTTCAAGGGAAGCAAGCTGATTCATCTGTCTCCATCTTAATGTCTGTTTCAATTTTCTACATCTTGACAGAGATTACTGTCTGTGCTCAAATGGGATTCGATGAAGAGATACTTTCCCTCATCTGGGAGATGGACTGCTTATGTCAGACTGGGGTCACTACTTCTTGCTGAATTTCCATGGACTGTCTTGAACTCCTAATTCTTATGGTGAATTAACAGGATTCTGTTTTTATTGAAGTCCTTGCATATCTGACAAATCTGATCTTGGTTTTTAGACAGAATATCTTTTTGAGGCTGTTTCTGCTGCCCTGGAAATAGTGGATGCCATTCTTGATGCAGCAGAACCATCAGTCTTTCATTGTGCTATCTGTGCTGTCTTATGCAGTGCTTTATCTTCAAGCTCTTCAATAATTTTGTGTTTTAACAGTTCTTTGGCACTGATGTTTTCACTGTAACTGCTGAAGGCAAGGAAATGTTTCTGACCTCTCTGCATCTCCCTTGCTTTGTCCTCTCTGTCAGGCAGTATGAAAAGCTTGTGTAGATGGTCTGTCTGAGGGTTTTATCACTAACAGAAAGTGCTTGTATAGAACAAAGTGAAAAGCCAGGGGACAAGAGAAGATCTTTGTCTTGCCCAGAAATTTTTGCCATTGTGGTTGAGTGTGGATGACTGTCATAATATCAGATTCTGGCATTTTAGTTGACAGTAAGAGGCTGGGTTACCATTGGAAACAATGTCAAATAATTAAGACACTGAGATTAATATTAAAACTTTGAGGCAAGAGTAATCCATATCCTGCTGTGAGAAGTTCTGCTTTCCTGTTGGATGCTGTTTTGTCTGCCCTGAATTCTTGAGAAATTTGGGATGAAGGAGTAGTTATACCTGCTAAACACTTAAGATTACAAGTTCCCTTTTTAATTCCCAATCTTGAATGAATTTGTAATCTTGAAATGGTTTGTCATCTGCTTGCACAATGTGGTTCTGGGAAAACAAGTAGCAATATGTAGCTGATGACAAGGAGAAGGGTGGTAAGTAATGATGGCAGGTTTGTATACATTCAGCTTGCATTGCCTGAGATTGTACCTTTTAAAAGGCAGTAATTGCCTGCTGCTAACCCCTATTTTTTTCTGCATTTGCAGCCAGATGCTCAGTATGTGTCCCCAGGAAAGAAAGGATGTCTGGGAAGGTGTTTCTAGTTCACAGTAGACAATTGTAGGAAATAATCTTACTGAGCTTTTTGGGGCTCAATAAGGCCAGTTGGGTGATACATAGCTCCGTTTTCCCTGATGATGTGTCAAAGACACCTCTCTTCTGTTTTCATCATCCTGCAATTCTTTGCTGTAGTTAAAAAAGAATCCCCCCTCTCCATCAGAAATGTTGTTCACTAGCTGGTAATGGGCTTGTCTTTTTATTTTCTGGTCTCAACATTGAAGTATTGTTGACGAATTACTGTGCTGCTTACATGATTGTTCTTCTCACTCCCCACTCTGGTTTGGGGTAATGGAAACTTGGAATCATAGAATCATTAGGGATCATAAGGGACCTCAAAAGATTATCTGGTCCAATCCCACTGCCATAGCAGGATCACCTAGACCGAGCTGCACAGGAACACATACAAATGGGTCTTGAACGTCCCTAGAGAAGGAGCCTCCACAACCTCCCTGAGTACCTTGTTCCAATGCTCTGTTACCCTCACTGTGAAGGAGATCCTTCTGATATTTATATAGAACCTCCTCTGTTCCAGCTTGCACCTATTGCCCCTTGTCCTATCCCTAGATGACCTTGAGAAGAGCCTGGCTTCATCCTCCTGACACCCACCCCTCATATCTTTATAGACATGAATGAGGTCACCCCTCAGCCTCCTCTTCTCCAAGCTCAACAGACCCAGCTCCCTCAGCCTTTCTTCATAAGGGAGGTGTTGTACTTCATCATCTTTGTTGCTCTATGCTGGACCCCTCCAGTAGCTCTGTGTCCTCCTTGACCTGAGGGGCCCAGAACTGGACACAATATTCCAGATGTGGTCTCACTATGGAAATCCTAATTTCCGGCCGCAAAACCCTATGGGTCTGTGTGTTTTAAATAGTTGAGTCAAAAAAAGTGGCAGTAGGTGATTGTACATGTATCTGCAGAGCAACGGGCTGGAAAGTTTATGCCAAATTCTTAAGGACATTTGTCATCAATAACAAAGAGCCTGGCTCTCAGCAGGTGATGAAGGGATAGTGATTTTCATGGGTAGGAGACACTGTGGGATGTTTTTTGTCCTGGAATGCTTTAATGCTTTAAGGGATGGGAGAATGCATTACAAAGAACATTAGTGTAACTTTGCCTGGGGATAAGTGAGGACCTGTGAAGGTAATCTTGCTGATAAATGGAAGAGAATTTCTCTTGAGAATTTGTATTTGCTGCTGTGTGTTTTCTTTAGCGCAGTTACATAGACTGTGAGGCTAGCACTTGTAAATTAGAAACTTATTGGAAACGTTTGTTGTTCAAATTCTTGCAGCTTCTTGTAGTCAGTGTTCCCTGAACTGTCCTAGAGATACCGGGGTGGGTGGGAATGTGACCTCATATATTTTGTAACAGTAAAGAGATTAATCCATCATTTGCATTGTGTGCCTCTTTGGTCTCTTCAAAATTACACCTCTTTAAGCTTTTCAGAGGAGTCTGCAGAAGGGATGGACATGGCAGTGGTACCATCATACACATATTTTAATTGTCCTCTTTTACCCCACTTTCAGCTGGATAGGTGTGTGGAACTTTAAGGGTCTGGCTGACTTTGTTGAGTAAGAGGTATTAAATCACTACTTCCACTAATGAAATTAGTTTGAGGGGCATGCTTCATAGTTTTGGGGTGGAATTTTCAAAAGTAAATGCTTAACCTTAATGACTTTTTGTTGAAGTTGTTGAGTATAGCTGGGCTGCTCCTCTGAGTGATATATAGATAAAACAACCTTTTCTTTGCTTCCTCATGGTAGCTGTCTCTAAGACTATATCCTGTTTTGGTTTATTTCTTTTTTCTTTGAAAGCTGCTTCACTGAGTGTCTGTGAAGGATGCAGCAGCATAAAGCAAAAGGGAGGGAGGCTTTCTAAAAAAATATACTCTCATTTGGTATTGATAGGTGTGAAATAGTGGCAAATTCCCAATATCTGATCATCCTAGAGCACTAGCTGAATATTCTTGGTATATGTAGTTGAGATGTTTGTCAACTTTAGTGACATATTGTAGCAATTAACTGAATAACTCATTTTCTGTTTCTTTGGGCTTTCTTGTTTGGCTTTTTTTTGTGTGTGTGTGTTTTGTTGTTGTTTTCCTGTTGTAGAACAGAAAGTCATGTCATTCTCATTCAGTTTTTATAATGCAGATCAAAAAATCTGTAATCTTTGTGAGAACCATATAAGTCCATGAAAAATGCTGACATTCAGCACCTTTTGGTTCCTAAGCATTCATGTTTGCATCAGGGAAACTGAGTTCGTAGATTTGTAAGGTCAAAAAAGGGGAAAAGTGTACAACGACGGCTTTGCTTTTTCTTGACCAGTTACCTGGGAAGCTATAGATTTCAGTCTTCTAAACTCCTAAGTTTAAAGCAAACTCAGTTTGCTGATAATCTAGGAGTTTACATTTGTTTGCCAGCATTAAGCTCGGTGGTAGCTGGGACATAGATATAAGGATAATTTAGTACCTACTCCTGTAAATCTTTGTTTTTATTTTCATTTTCAGTGGAATCTGGTGGAAGATCTATTCCAGTTGTTTTCAGCCAAAAAGGACCATTTGGAAAGTGAAGTCTGGGCATACAGAAACTGTATCCTTGCGCTGTGCCACTCAATGTGATAGGAGTCCTGGATACTGGAAGAAGGAATACATCTTCAAGCAAATAGCTGCTGTCAAAACTAGAGTAATGCGACTTATTAAGCCTGTAGATCCTTATACAGGTCTTCCATATAAAAACAAAGAAGCTATGAGGTAAGAAGTGCTGTCATAGAAGATGTTTATTCAAGAACAATATACAGAGTATGAAAGGCTTTGGAAATACTGGGGGGATGTGGACATAGAGTTACAAAGTTATAATGAGATGATACAATTAAAACCCATAAATGACAGCCTGAGAAATAAAAGTAGTAGCTAGTAGAAAATTAAAATTTCTAATGGAAGCATAGTTTAACTTGTGTCACCTCAGGGTCCTTTTTCTAAACACCCCTCTCAATTCCTAAATAAAGAGCTTCTGGCCTGAGTTGGGTAATTGTCCTGAAAGACAAGAACGGAAAGGAACATGTAATGGAGAAGGCAAACTTATCGTTTAAGGACACATCGGTAACTATACTTTGGTATAGTACAGAATGGCCGTGCTTAGACGTCCTGTCAACTCTCAAGCTCTTTGGAGTTATGCCATTGCTTCCTGACCAAAGCAGAGCTCCTAGCAGTAATGGGTGAGTTTTAACACAGGATTTTTGATGGGGTTTTCATAGTACTGGTTGATAATGTCCTCTGTAGATGTGTGACTTTGGTTTGACTTAGTAAGTTGTATATACCTTTCTTAGTAAGGCTCTCTGTAGTATTTATATCAAAGAGTGTATGTCATCTATTTGTTACTAGAGTTTTTTATCAGGAAAGGTATAAATCTAATCCAGGAAACAATATTAATTTATAGGTTAATGTCTGCAAGACATGGATAAATAGTTCCTGCCTTGGGAAGGTGAATCCAAGGCATAGACAGAAATGAGCATGAAGCAAACGTGTAAATCTGGGATAACTTAACGTGGATCATGCAGCTTGGAACAATTCATCAGTAGTACCTATAATTAGATATTCTGTTACTAACACTTTTTTCTAGATGTGTATGCAAATTTAGGGGACTTGGTACAGCACAAGTATGTGCCTATACAAAAAAACAGCTCACAGTGCAATATGCTGTTGTTTTGTAGCTCGTGTTTATAATGTTTTTTGCTGTTTTATTGTGGGGAAAATATATTCTAAGCTTGTATTTTGAGATGTTATGTAGTTGGGAACTGCCAAGGAGCTTTCCATGTGTGTTATGTGTCACTTCAGTACATGTGGTATGAGTTACATACTCCTTACACGAAGGCCCTGACAGCAGAACTCTGAAGAGAGTTGGGTTTCAACTACAAAAAAACACAGGTCTTCAAGCAGAAGCAAAGTATTTGCTTAAAAAACTAAAATCCAGAAGCCTTTTGTGTGAAGTCAGCTTAACAAGTCTTGTATTCAAGTTACGTGGGTAATTTGTTTTACTGAGATGGTGTAGGAAATAGTAAAAAAGTTATTTCTTGTAGGTCAGACTTTAGAGAGAAAAAAATTAAACTAGGCTGAACTTTTTCTCTTGATGCTGTGTTCTGTATGTTCTTGTTAAAGACCTCTACGACGTTCCTTAATTGCTGAATACCAACTTGCTAACCTGACTGCAAATGGTGTAGCACTCGGTGCTGATAGGCTTGTGCAGCTCTTTGCTCTGAATCCAGGACTCTTGGTAGGACTTTGGAAGGTAATGTAACAATTTGGTTTTCAGTTCTTTTTGTGACTTGAAGCAACAGATTCTTTTGCCCTGTACTGTGGAAACATAGGAGGTATTTTTGGTGGTTGGGGNCTAAACTCACAAGAAAGTACAGTTCAGGAGGGCTGTTTTTGTTACTGTACTCTAAAGAGCTGTCACAGGAGTATCTGTACTCCACTCTTAATTAAAAGAATAGCAATATGTCACAGTATATTAAGTACTGTATTTATTTATCTGTTCAGTTGTGATGTTTTTCCCTGACTTATGCTTTGCCCTGTGACTCAAAGTGATGGATTCCCACAAAGTAACCAGAGAAACCAATTAAAACCATGGAAGGAATTCTTGTGTCACTCTTACTTAAAGGTATTAATTTCCTAGAAACTTGAGACTGCTTGACCTGCCTAAGCATACTGTGTATGGGGTGTCTCAATCTATGAAAAGCTTTGATAAGTGAACAAGCATTTCATATATATTGGTATAAGTGGAGTAGATTGAGGTCTCTGTGGCTTTGCTGGTGTGTTATCCCTTCTCATGCTTGGAAAGATAACTCTTTCAGCACCTGAAAATGGTTCAATAATAAGAAAGCTCCAAAAAGATGAGAGCCTTACTCTCTAGTATGTTTTCTCTTGTTTTCTGAACTACCATTCCTATTCCATGTGGCAGGGTAGCGTTAGGCAGTTAACTGTAGATAAGTGTTAATGATGATAAATGCCACACAGCTTGTTTTTTACTGCATAGCTTAGCAGCATAACAGAAACTATTGATGGTAGTAGCCTTGATAGCCTAGGATAGGTTGTGTGGACCTTCAGGCGTTTGGATAAAGACTGAGAGACTCTATGTGACTAATAAATTTCTGTTATATCTTTTATACCTGTAATTTTGCTCTACAAAATTACTAAAGGAGTAATTGTAGTACAAGAGCAATGTGCCCTTGTGGCCAAAAAGGTCAGTTGCATCCTGGTGTGGATTAGAAGTGGGGTGGTTAGTAGATCAGGAGAGGTTCTCATCCCCCTCTGCCCTAGTGAGACCACATCCGGAGTATTGTGTCATGTTTTGGGCCCCTCAGTTCAAGAGGCACATAGAACAGCTTAATAGTCCAGCACAGAGCCACAAAGATGATTTAAGGGAGTGGAACTTCTTTGTTAGGAGGAAAGTCTGAGGGAGCTGGGTCTCTCTAGCTTGGAAAAAAGGAGACTGAGGGGTGATATTATTAGTGTTTATAAATATGGGAAGGGCCAGGCTCTTCTTATTGTCATCCAATGGTAGGACAAGGGGCAATGGGTGTAAGCTGGAACATAAGAGGTTTCATACAAGTATGAGAAAAAACATCTTCATAGCGAGGGTGACAGAGCATTGGAACGGGCTGCCCAGGGAGGTTTTGGAGTCTCCTTCTCTGGCAATGTTTAAAACCTGCCTGGCCATGTTCCTGTGCAACTTCCTCTAGGTGATCCTGCTGTGGCAGGGGGATTGGACTGGATGATCTTTCAAGGTCCCCTCCAATTCCTGACATTCTGTGAGTAGCTTAAAAAAAAGAGAGTACAAGCTGTAATTTTCTGTTTGGTAACACAGAGATGTAGTTGCCCACTTTGCAGATCAGTAATTGACTGCTGGCAGTGAATAATTCTCCATGACAGCATAAGGAGAAGCATCTTTACTCTGAGGGTGGCAGAACCCTGAAACAGGCTGCCAGAGATATTGTGAAGTCTTCTCTGGAGACACTGAAAACCTGCCTGGAGAGGATCCTGTGTGATCCTCTACAGGTGATCCTGCTCTAGCAGGTTGGGTTGGATCAGATATTCTCCAGAGATCCCTTCCAACCCTCATGATTCTTTGACTCTGAATTTTGCTATTGACTCTTGTGTTTACAAATGTAGGACTTTTAAGATGCAATTTTCTTAACAACAACAAAAAGGCTGAAATTATAGCATTCTTTCTGTGTTCTTGAAAGACATGCATTTGTCTCTGATTAGCTGTCACTGTGAAGCTCTGATATCATCTTAGAGGGGTGTGGACCTGTAGAAGATATAGAATCATAGAATCATCAAGGATCAGAAGGGACCTTGAAAGATCAACTAGTCCAATCCCCCTGCCACAGCAGGACACCTAGACCAAGGAACAGAACATTATGGACTAGAAGCGACCTGAAAGGATCATTTTTGGTCCAAATTGTTGGGCTGTTGGGCTGGGTTGGTTTCCTTGTTGGAGGAGCCTTTGAGGTTCTTCACACCCTGGTGCTGTGTAGCAGGACAATCAGGAGAACAGTGTCCTGGCTCCAACTGTCTGTTAAAAGGTTGTTAAGGACCCAGGCTTCAGCTCTTCAAAGGGTCAGTCAGGGAAGATCCCCAAAAATCTCGAGGGCTGGGGTGAGCCTCCGTAAGAATTGGGATCAAACTCGATGAGAACCTAGGACAACCTCTGTGAGAACTTGGGTCAACCCCAATGAGAACCCAGGTCAACCTCTACGAGAACTGGGGTTCTTCATGAGAAGCTCCATCTCTGGAACCGTGTCTCAACATTTACATAATATAGTGAGGACATCTGGAGTTTTACTTTGACATTGAGTATTTCTACCTATATGTTCCCCACTTACGTTAACCCTCTTTACAGATAGTTCTTTACATATGAAAATAAGCTCGATGCTTAATTATTTAGTAGCTGATAGTAAGTCCTGTTTGACTCTTTGTCAGTGTTGGTTTAGAGTTGTAAGGAGAAGCTAGAGAAGTATGGTTCAATGATTGCTGCTGCTAACTTTGGCCCCAGCATAGGTAGTTTTCACCCCTCTCCCTGTAATAGTCTTTTTTTACAGAAGCATTTACATTTGTGTGAATATATTATCTTTTACCTATCTTCTGTACTCCAGTGAAAAAACAGTAGCAGTCAGAGGTGTCCAAGTGTTATAGCCAGCCATTGTTAGCATTATTACAGTAAGTGGTGAGTAACAAGAAGCAGCATTTATCTATGAATTTTAATGCTCAGAAAGTCCTTATGGGGGGGAAAAAAAGGATTTCCAGATGAAAATGCATCTACTTTTAATTAACTTTTCAGGGGAGAAATGAAATTGCTTTTGTTATGGCGAGTCTCCATTATCATCAACTTCTTGAGAGAAGCACTTTGGGTTCTGCTACTGTGTAAGTTCTGGTTTTTCCTTTGTGGGTGATAAAGATAACCTTGTGAATAAAGCTTTGAGTTTATAGTTAATATTGGCTGCTGATGAGAAGTTTATATTTGGGCACTTGTTTATATTAAACATCTGTTATGGTGACTATATACAAAGCTGTAGAAGTCTTCTTGCACTAAAATGTTGCCATTGTTATGCTATTAAGGACGTAATTGAGCCTTATAAGTGTACTAGTACTTGCTGAATTGAGAAAATAGGCTGCCCAGAATTTCTCTTTTAATTCCTTCCTTCTATTTGAAAGACCTATGAAAAGAGGAAGACATTTTAGGAAGTAGGAAAATAATCTAACTGTGTAGGATGGTGATGGGTGTGGGTTGTGGGGAGGGAATATCAAGTACAGTGTTAGGATGCCTGCACTTATATTTCAGTCCTATTGAAAAGCTAGTTTGTTTTCCCTCAGAGTAATTGCCTTGATTGCAATGTCTAAAATACTAGCTATTTATACACTGTAAACTGTTTAAAAAGATGGAGGTTTTCAGCTTTTAGACGATGATTCGGGGGATTTAGTTTCCCCCCCCAGCTGACCCCCTCAGATACTATTGTATCTGCTGATAGTGTCATGAGCCTGTTGTAACATGGTGTGTGGACCTTCTTGCCCAGAGCATAGGACTTAGGACTGTATTGGGTAGTAAGGGAGATGGTGCCATATAGGACCTGATGAGTTACCTCTGGGATGTGGGCTCTTTGGTCCAACTTGTGTGCCATAGTTTCTTTTTGAGGTCAGGCACAGACAAAATTACTGAGTAACTACTGTTGTGGAGAAGTCTGTAGGTAGTTGGCCTCTAGATTTGGAGTTAATATGATGATTTTTACTTTTTTTTTCCCCTGCATAAACAGGTTCATATTTTGGAATTTACTAGATGTACCTTTTTAAAGTTGGCTGCCCTATTTTCTGCCTTTGGCTGAGCTGCATATCTTATTAGAAGCATTACATAGTTAGTTTAAAAGAAGTGTGATGAGCTAGAGGTGTTTGACTTTGGAAAACTTTGATAACAAAGAGAAGTTGTATTTTCTAGAATTTTTTTTTCCCCTCATATAGACTCTCTACAGATAAGTCTCATTCTTGGGCTATTTACAGTATCACTTAATATGGAGTTGTTTCCCTTTGTTTAACTCTGTTGTTGTTCTTTTGAAGTCAGTATGCCCTTCCCCCACATCAACCGATGGTGGATGATATTGACCCAGAATATGGAATGCATGGCTACAGTCTGCATCTGGATATGCATGGTGGGAGCTGCATGTACCTGTGTGGAACATTCAAGAATCTATTCTGCAGAAAAGGTAGAGCTGACAAAGCAGTAATGTCTGTTTTGAAAATTATTCCTGCTGTTATCCTTTCCCTCTTGTATCCAAAATATCATTGTTTTTTCAAGGGAGGAATGGATTCTGAAGAATAAGCTGTCTGTATTTGTTGTGTGATTACTTGTTATCTGCATGGTGAATAGCTTGCTCTAGGTGAAGTTTGCCTGCTCTTACACTGACATAGTGTCAAGCCTGATACAGTTGTGCAGATTGTCAGGATGTTGTTGTCTGGCTCAGTGCTGAGTTAATAATGCAATAGCACAGCTGGTGCTGGTTGATCTTCCTTCCACTGGTGTATAAGGGAGAATGAGTTTGTCCTCATACGTTCTCGACACCTGTTTTGTAGAATTCTTAAGTTTACTTCAGGTGCATTGACAGAATAAATGCATTTGTACAAGGTACTGTGTACTTTAAGATTTATAGGCTCTATTTATGTCAACTGAAGGTTGCTCTCTCTGGCATCCTTTTACAAACACTTGAGCAGTTTGTGAACACTTGAACTGTGCTGTTTTTCCCAGGTTTTAGCATCTCTTTTAATGAGGCACGATTAGTTCTCCTTGTTGTTCGTGTGCTGCCTAACTCAATGCTGCTGGGGCTTTGTAACACAGATAAGTGATGTCTTTCTCTTGGTAGAGACACACGGAAATACTACACTTAAACAATTAAAATGAAATGCTGTAAGTTAATTATTGCTCCCCAGTGTTTACCTGATAATAACAATAATGAGCCTTGTGTTACTTCAGAAAGTACTCTTTTGGATGAAGGCAGTAGAGGACACTCTTACCAGGCTCCAGTGCTTTTACAGTTTTAGAACAAATTTCCCCATGACCTTATTTGTAAAAAAATTTTTTCTTTCTATTTGATGACTCCAAGAACTGTCACTTAGACTGTAGTCTTGTGCACAGTGTGGAATGCTGTAGTCCTATGAATTTGAAACATGTATGCTTTCAAAAAACTTAATGCTTCAAATGAAGAAATAGTCCAAAACGATTTAGTCTATAAATTAGAGGGTTGGGTTTTGGTTTTGACTTGGTTTGTCTTATGTGTGAATCACAAAACACTTTGAATTGAAAGAGATCCTAAAGATCGCCTAATTCCAGCCATCTGCCATGTGTAGGGACACTTCTTGCCAGACTAGGATGCCTATAGCCCCATCCAACCTGTCCTTGAACACTTTGCAGGGTGGGGGCATCCATAGTTTCTCTAGGCAAATATGTTCTAGTGCCTCAGCACCCTCACAATGAGGAATTTCTTTCTAAGCTTTAATCTAAACCTTATATTTTTCATTTAAAACCATTACCCCTTGCGCTGTCACTACATGCTCTTGTTAAAAGACTCTCCACATTTCTTATATTCTCCCTTGAAATACTTGAAGGCTTATTAAGGTTTCCCAAGAATTCTAGGCTGAAAAACCTCAGCTCTCTTAGAGAATGTCTTTTTTTTATAAAATAAAGTTTTATGCTTCTAGCAATACAGCTGTACAAGAGAATGCAGTATGTGGCAAATCTTATTTGTTGGTATCACTTTGTTCTGCCACTTAGAAGCTGATTATGTTAAAGATTAAGCTGCTGTTTATGCAAATTGTAGCACATGTCCAGGAGCTTCATTGTGATGCCATCTCACTTTGTTAGAGAATCTGTTTTATGATCATGAGTGTTTTCGAACTGTCCTGGTTTTGGTGTCTTTTAGCTGTGTGACAGACACTGGATTCTGCTCTCACAGGACATCAGCCAGCTGCAGCCACAATTCTGCAGGCAATAGACTCATTCATCATCTAGTCGCTTCCATGTACTTGCACAGCAATTCCTTTTGGAAAATGCTTGATTTCCTCCATAATTTGTGTTTAAAAAATGATGTAGTGAGGCAGCTTATGGCTGCTTGCTGTCATATATCTTCAAAGTAATTTGTTGTTTGCTTTGTTCTTTCTGGTAAACATGGTGTTTCTGAATGTGGCCAAGAGCACCGCTTTGTCCAAGCTTGTTGTATTTAATGGTTTGTACTTTTTTTTTATGCTTTGTTCTAAATGAAGCTCTTTGTCCCATTCTCTGAGAGGGCTCTGAGGCATGGAGGCCTCTGACACAGTGAGATCTTGCTATTTCTCAAAAGTCTCTACCCAGTCCAGATTTTTTCTACTTTCTTGATGTAATGTGATGTGATAATGGCAGCATCTTCAACCTGAAACACAGACCAGTAGTCAGCTATTATACTCGGGCTTTACTTACTTGTTTCCATTAGGAGGTTGTAGATACTCTTGGTTTACCAGGAAATGCCCATTTGTTGTTCTTCAGAATTAACCAGGTTATTTGTCCATGTTTAGTTTGATTTGTCTGCTCTCTATACATGTTCATTAATGTTGTGCTGCTTTTTTAAATGGTTTCTGCAAAATCCTTAAACTTAAAAAATTGTATCACACTTCACTGAACCAAGTAGATGGATGTATGTATATGGTTTCCCATCCTTTTTTCCCCTGCTACTACTACTTGCACTGCAATAACAATATGTATTGCCACTCTGTGGGCTGTATTTTTGTATGCTATATTTCCTTCCATTTAAACACAATTAGTACTATGGTCTTGTTGACAGATTACTGTAGGGTGGATGTGCTAAATGCTTGGAAGTTGAATTGAAAGTATTAGAAAACTTTTCTTGTTTTCAGGAAGCTTTGCTAGGTTTTTTTATATGACTTGGAGAAGCCTGCATTACTGCACCTAGCTCTTTATAAACGCATGTAAAATAAATTTATTAGGTATTTCTACTCTTTAAGCTAGCTTAAACCATATGGTAGTCTTAGCTTTGGCTTTTCAGTGTTATTCATTGTTGATGTAATTGATGTAAAATTGATGTGCTTGCAAAATGTTATGAGGTGGGTGTTTAGACAGCTTATAGTACTTGTTCGTGAAATGTCACATCAAGTCTTTGAAATTGTATTTCCTGACTTTGAGGATTGATTTCCAAGTTGAAATGACCATTTCAGCACAGAAAGTCTGGAGGTTGCCATCAGAATTGCTATTAAGTGCAGCCTTTCCTGTGAAAATAGCAGTCAAATAACAACTTGCAACAAAGGGTTGCTTAGCAAAACCAACTGCTTGAGTTTTAGTTACTGTAAGTGCCTTTGAATTGCTAGGCTATTTGTTTCTTCCCCTGAGGTTTGTCTACATGATATATATTCTTTATTTTGCTATTCCCTTTATCAGGAAAGTATTTGTTCCGTAGAAATGTACTGGTTGGAGGGCTGCTTTGCTGCTACACATACTTTGCATAAACTCTGGACAGTAGATATTATAAGGGCATGATGAAACAAATTCTAGGTGAAGCAGAAGAAAGCCCTGTTCACTTTTGCTCCCTCTGGGTTTTCTTGCTATGTTTAACATCGGTTTCTCTGCTCTTTAATTCCCTTTTCTCATCTGACTGAGGAAAGGGTGATTTTTGCTTCTTGCTACTTCCTAGGCCTATTTCATACTCCTTCTGGATATAAGGACTGCAAAGGAGCTTCTATATTAATGACACTGATAAAGCCTGGATTAACTAACCCGTGAACAGGCTGCCCAGGGGCTTGTGGAGTTGTGGAGTCTCCTTCTCTGGAGATGTTCAAAACCTGCCTTGGTATATTCCTGTGTGACTTGGTTTAGGTGATTCTGCTGTGGCAGGGGGATTGAACTAGATGATCTTTTGAGTCCCTTCAGATCCCTCAGAATTCTATGATTCTATAATTAGCCATCAGATTCTTGATCTTTGCCACCTGTTTCCATTCTGGCTTAATAATAGAGGGTTTCTAACTTTCACCTTTAAGCAGGTGAGCCATGTAGCAATGCAGCAATTCATGTTATTGATGCCATGCAATAGTAGTGATGTTCTGGGCTTCATTAATTTATTAGCAGTATGCTTTTTTCAGTTTAGTTTCATTTCATTTGTTTTCCAATGAGTGAGAGGGAAAGCTGCTTCTGTTCAAATCAGAACTGCAGATAATTAGGTAGTCTTTTGGAAAAAAATCACTTGTTGACTGATATTGTTTAAAGTCTCTTGTATAAAAGCTCAGATTTAAATGCACGGTTTCAATGTTACCCCAGGTAAGCTTCACCATAGATCTAAAATATTTTTGTCTTGAATTGTATCTTGTAATTGGATTTAATTTACTGAGATTTGGAATTGACATAGTGAAAACTTAGTAACTGAAATTATTAAGCAGGTATTCTTTATTTTGGTGCTGTGTGTGTGTGTGGGATTCATTCTCCTGACACACACACACTGAAAGCTAAAAGTTGCACGCTTATACGGAGGGGTTACCTATGTATTTATAGGAAGGGAGATGTAATGCACATTGTTTTCTGGAAATTATTTATATTGTGATTTATATTGTGCCTGCCTCGATTGTGCATGTTGTATAAAATGGGGTGGTGATCTCTGGTGGTGGTTGGATGAAGGCTCCAAGTCCTCTTCATTGGTGAACCTCTGACCTTTTGCCGAATTCTGCTGAGCTGTGTGTCTTAAGCAGTCAGAGCTCGCTTTTGCGTTCTTTCCTTGTTGTATTGGGCAAGTTGCAACTTCCTTAGCTTTTCCTTCTCCTTGGTCTTAGTTGTTTCTTTGCCTTGTTTGTTCTCTGCCACTGGGTTTGCAAAAGGGCTCAGAAGCAGTAAAGACAGAGGATGATGATTATTAAATTCCTTTTATCAGAACCGAAGCATTTGGTTGGGTTTCAACTTAACTGTTTTTGCACTTTGAGCTGGGCTCTGAAAGTGAATTCTGCTTACATGTAATTCACTGCAACTTCACTGTGAGATCAGTGGGTATTGCTGTCTGGAGTGTGATGCATTTTCTTTCAATTTACATAATGTTTACAAACCAACATGGTGCAGTTTGACTGCATTCACACTCCTACTCCAGACAGCATCTGCCTTGCACAAACCTGCTGCCTCTGTCCTTTCTCATGTGCTGGGCTGCTTGCTCCACACAGTGGTTGGTGTCTTCCCAGCTCTGGTTAGTGTCCAGGCATCTCCTGGGAGTTGCTCTTTTTCTGCGGTATTTTGCCTCCAGCAATCTACCTTCAGCAGCCACCAGGCAAAGGCTTTTGCTGCTGCCTCACACAGGCATCTTAACTAAAAGCTGCCTTTCTGAGGTTGCTTTTTCTGTCTTCAGCCTCATGCTGCTACATGAGATTGACTGAGGGAGAACCATAGGCAAAGCGTTTCTCTTTTTTACTTTTGCCACTTGCATGTTAAAACTCTACAAGCCACTTCAGTTATCTTGCCATCCAGGGCTTGTTGCTGAATCCTGACAAACAGCATTTTCCTGGGAATCCCTTCTCTCCCTTTCTGTCTGTGTCCTGCAAGTGCTATACATCCTTAGTTGTGTTTTAGGTTCCTTTTTTTTGTCTCTCGATATCTCTAGTGCTTTGATCCTTTGAGTATTTCTTCTTCAAGAAAAGTTTTAAATGTGGGGGTTTTTTTTCTCCTGAGAATTCTACTTGTCTTAGCGTATGATTAATTTATTTAATTTCTTTGTAGTCAATGTTTATTTGTTATGATGCACCCCAGATTACACTTAGATTGTTTGACTCCCTGGTTAACCTTTCTCCTGTGATAGCAAAGATAAAAATAACAGTTATAAAAATACCAATCTCTTTGGGGGGAGAGAGAAAACATAGCAAAGAAGTATGCTTATATGTAGTAATATAATAAACACCTCCCCCCCCCCAATCACAAAGAAATCTTTATTTTGTCAAAACAAGAATGTGAGCCTTGGGAAAGTTATTTTAAAGATGAACTAATCAATAATTAAAAAAAAATGGAGTCAAGTAAAGGCATAGGACTTCTCAGTTCAAATGATGGATTATCCTTTCCTAGGTAGTTATCCTTGTACCCTGTTGTATGGAGTCACTTGAGTTATCAGACAGAGCAAGAGAGATTAAACAAAGTAAATAAAAATAGCATGTGTGTTCTCTCCTAATTTTTTTTCATGTGTTAAGTGTTGAGCTTGACTTCTGGGGACTGGGCAATGGTGGAGGCACTAGTGGCATGAAACTAGAACACTGAACATGGAAGTTAATCCTTGGATCCATACCTGAGGCCTTTAGGTGGCATTCAGGCTTTTATACCCACATGTACTAACATGTTTAAGCTCCTACTTCTGCTTTGGATTATAGAATTGAAGCATTGAACAATCACTTAAAATCTCTCTAATGTGCTTGCTATCTCACAGTTGGTTTATGTCAGGGTTCCTTACTGGTGAGTGGGAGGAAACTAAAGTCATGAAGAGAAGCAGAGAGAATATTTGCAGTGTATTCAGCTTAGTCTCATTGGCAATAATATAATATTGTTCATATTTCCAGGTGACATTGCAGATGGATATTTGAGGCTCACAGTTATAAGCTCAAAGGATAATACGAAGTACATGCTTCTTAACAAGAAGCTTGGTTTATCCTGGGAGACAGATGTATTTAAAGGCAACGTAAAGGTCAGTCAGAAATACTTCTTGTTTGTGAAAATGCTTGTCTCAAAGCAACTATATTAATTTTTTAGCAAAAGTTTTTGCATTTCTGGGAGGTGTCTGTAACTAGAAAATAAAACTTGGTTCAAGTATTGCAAAAATTATGTTATTTCTAAGGAAAAAAAGGTCTTGCACTTTCTGTTTTAGTGTCTAGATTATATGATCAACCTTTTATGCATGTGTGATGGATGACTGCAGTGCTTTCTGCTCAAAGGTGCTGTGGCTGAGCACACCTACTTGGAAATGCTGGGTGGAAAATGTACTGCAGTTGTGCTTTGTGTAGGGGGGTTTTTTGGTTAGGCAAAAGTATTGAACCCATAATGGAAATGCTCTGCCAGTTCTGGAGTAGCATGTGGTGCAATCAAAGTTACAAACTTTTGGAGATTGTGAAAATGCTGATGGACACAGGCAGGAAGCACAGCTGTGCAGTCATCACTGAGCTCTTCAGACATGTATGTGGGTCAGCTGGATTAACCATATTTTAGAGGAATTCTCACTCATTCTCTTGTATAACATGTCTAAAAGAAGAATGACTTTTAAGGAAGTTTTGGGAGCAGTTCTGTAGATTTTGCAGTCACGGTGAAGGCACATATTTTTAACTACTTCAGCTGCAGGAGTGTTTCACAAGTAACTAAAATTTGGATTAAATGTAACTTCAACACTGCTGAAAAATGATCTGGTTCAGAGCTTGGTATCTGTTTTGGCATTTAGCAGAAATGATAGCTTCATTACTAATCCTGCATCAAATGGAATAATATTTGATACCATAATAGTTTCCTCTTAGACCTAAACTTGTTTTATAGTTTATAGTGTCAGCCAGCTTTCCTGTGTGATGATAAATAAATATCTTAAAGCTTAGTATTGTACTAGGATCTGTTGGGAGCATCACCTACCGTTGAGCTTGACTCAGATTCCTTTTGGTCCTTCCTCTCTAATTGCTCACAGTGTTGTTCTCTTCAGATTCCTTGTTTACACAGGGACAAATCTGCTTATCTGTATTATTTCTCAGTTTGTATTAAGCTATTTTGAGTATTTTAGGTTTTTTGTTTTTTTTTTTTTTTTTCAAAGAAACAACAAATCCTTCTCATATGTATTATGTCCTTCTGGTACCTGAAGAGGACCTATAAGGAGGTTGGAGATGGACTGTTTATGAAGGCTTGTAGTGATAGGACAAAGGGCAATGGTTTCAAATTAGAGAAGGATAAACTTAAGTTGAATGTTAGGAAGTTCTTGAACACTAGGGTGGTTGAACACTGGAACAGGTTGCCCAGGGAGGTAGTTTCAGACCTATCCCTGCAGGTATTCAAGGTGAGGCTCAACAAGGCTCTGGGCAACCTGATCTAGTTAAGGATAGCCCTTCTCACTGCAGGGGGGTTTGACTAAATGACCTTTGGAGGTCCCTTCCAACGTGAGCTATTACATGTTTCTGTGTGTTGCTAAAATATTTTATTTTGGTAAATAGAAGAAATTAAAGCAAACAGGAAAATGCTTTTAAGATAATTAGTATGTTTGCAGTCTTTAATTGCCATAAATATTCATTGAGAACTGTAATGCAGAGTTGGTGCTTTTTTGAGCATTCTGAAATATGTTTGGCTTCAATTAGTTTATTTTGATTTTCATTGTGTATTATATTAATTTCATTAGAATACTTCCATGCTTAAATTTAGTGGGATCTTGGCACATAATTACAAAATATGCTTTATTTGCATGAAAAAAATAGGATGTACAAATTTTGCTGCTGTGTTGGATAGATATCAGAAAATGAAGGCTCTGCAGACACCTTATTTGAGGCCTATCAATATGTAAAGGAGGCTTATGAAGAAGACCATGGGAGAATTTTTACCAGGGCCTGTAGCAGCAGGACAAGGGACAATGGTTTTAAACTAAACCAAGATAGATTTAGATTAGATATAAGAATGAAATCCCTCTTCTTTAGGATATTGAGGCACTGGAGATAGGTTGCCTGGAGAAGTTGTGGGCAGGTTGAATGGGGTTTTGAAAAGCTGGATCTAGTGGGAGGCGCTGCTGCCAATGGCAGGAGGTTGGAACTAGATGATCCCACCCAGGCCATTTGATGATTCTATAAGATTTACAGCTGATCAACAGAGTTTTTGGTCCATGTAAATAATAATGAGTAGCACATAAAAGTCTGGAAAATGAACTGTCAGAAGACAGTGAGAGCTATGGCTGTAGTGTTTAGCACTGTCATGTGTGTTTATAGCCAAAGTGATACTGAATATTTGTTTCTAGGGAAAAAATAAATATAAACCTTTTATTTTTAAACACCTCACTTTGTGGTGAGAAACTGCCTGACGACACATAGCTGCAGTTAGAATTAAGTTTCTCAAACTCTTAAAACACATGAAAACTAAGTAAAAATGAGCCACAGCAGCAGAACATGCTACTACTTTGAGTTTATTTGATTTTTTTTCCAAAATTGTAAGAAAAAACAAAGCTTTTCAGAGTTCTGTGATTTTTAAATAGATTTCTGAAGAACAGACAGTTGCAAATACGTGGGGAAATAAACCCAAGGCTTAAGGCCACCTTGCTTTACTTTTCACTATCGGCCTTTGATATGCAAGGTGCCAGGGCAGAAAATGTTTTCTTGTTTCAGGTAAATTTATAGGTCATATCAATTATTAAATGATCATCAGATTTGGTTTGAATTTTGTGTTTTCAGCACAGCCTACATTAACAACCTTAGGAAAACTGTATTGCAACACTTATGTCTGTGCCATCTGCTCTGCAGTGTTTGCACAGTAGTGGTGAAAGAGCTGTTAAAGCACTGGAAGCAGAGCTAGGTAGCATGGTAAAATAAAACATCCCAAATTAGCTTTTTGGCATGGATTATGTGATGTTGGTTTGTTTATGCTTTTAGAGTGTCTCATACTGCTGGGAGTAACACGCGTATAGAGTGTAATGAAGATAATCTGATTTATTGACTCAGAACTCATGAGAATGTGGAGCAGCTGATGTTAACAATAACACATGCTTTTAAGGCAAATCATCATTTTGCAGGGACTGACATCCTGACTTTAGGCTTGGTGGAGGGAAAGCTGCTTGATAGAAATGGGGTGTTCAGTAGAGTAGATTATTTGGAGGATGAAAGGTTACAGTAATGTTAACTTCTTGAGAAACGAAGCTTGCACTAATCAAGATGTGATATGTCTCCTAAAGTCTACTTATTGTGCCATGACATAAAGAAATAATCTGTTATGTTTTGTAGGACTGTTACATAATGGATGTTACTCTCTTGGATGAAACTGGAAAGCCCTTCTGGTGTTTCAGTTCTCCAGTTTACCTGGAACTGTATTCCAAGACTTCCAGCCTTTACGACTGTATGGGGCCTGTCTATGCCACAGACTATGCTGATTCAGAGGGGAAAGTCTATATTGAGTTGGTGTGGTTGGAAGAAACCAAGGAACATTTTCTAGTCAATTTGGTACTTTATATAAGCACTGAAAAGGTAAATAATTGGTATGGAACAAATTACTGACTCAATTGGGTCACTGATGTTCTTGGTTTAAAAACAAACCAATGCCAAACACATCAAAATCTTGATGGTTAAGATTTATACCAGTGAGCAAGACTTCCTGCAAGTTTTCTAGTGACATGTGCAGTTACATAGTTTTGTTTTAACTTGTGTTGGAGGGGTTGATAGCCAAGTGTATAGAAATGAATGATTTTCTGTGTTGAACATCACATGTTTCATCTGTATACTGAAGCTACACTAATCCTTACATCCCATTTTTCTCTTAATGCCTCAGGATGTCTTGTAGCTGCTTTTAATGATTTTGTTAGTGTTCCGTACCAAAGACAGGACAATGTCTTTGTTGTAATTGCATCATTTATCTAAGTAGGAGGACAATTTCTGTGTGAGTATAAGCACTTGGAAGTGGAAAAAAATTAAAAGTTAAAGATTTTAGTTGTGTTTGTGTGTGCTTCAGGGATCAACTCATTGGAGCAAAAATAAAGTAACCACCACCAACTTTTCAATGCATGTCTTTACAGTTCTGTTACAGAGTACTTAAATGTTTTTTACAGGGTGATTTACCTGGTAGGCAAGCATAAAACCTATGTTACGTTTATTTTATTGCAAATATAATGTTTAATGACCACTATTATGAGTTTAAATTGCATTGAAAAAGAATTGTTTAATTTGAAAGAGTGATTTAATAAAAGGATTTTTGTGTGATTATTCCAAAGGAGGAGTTAACATTTAAATGTAGTTCTACTAAAAAGATAATCTTGCTGTTTGTCACTGTTTTGCCAGATGTTTGCTGGGTATCTAAATACTTCTGTGTTCTGTGCTCTTAGTTTTGTTTTCTTTTTCTTGAAAGCAGTACGTGTTCATTGAAGGTATTTTCAATTTGGAATTAATTCTTATTTTTGGGAACTTACTGTGACAATCTGATACAAGCTGGAACTTTGTATTGGTTTATATGAACTAAAGAATTGTCTTTAGCACTGCTGCTCTGGAATCACTGCTCTTTGCTGCGGTTGGCCTACTTTAGTAGGGGACTAACGGCAGCTATTTATTTCCAAGGTTTTTGTAGTGGAGGGTACACACTCTTTTTCTTCAAACTAGCCTTTCAGTTGTTTTGGTTTTGATTTTCCTACCTTTTTGCAATAGCTATTGTAGAAGGAGCTCTGCTTTCACAGTGCATTTCTGTTCCATGGTACTTTTGATCATGTAAATGAATACGGAATAGTCGTGTAGTCATTTACTTTGTGCTTACCATGTGGTCCAATGGACTTGCACCATTGAAAGGAGATTTAGGTGAAAGCATTTGCTCTTATGCCTGTCAGGCCTATTACAGAATGTCAGCTGATACACAGTGACTCACTAAGTTTTGATAACCTGAGCTCAAATATAAAACAGTGTTTTGAGAAATTAAGATCAAGCAACAGGTTTTAATATATGATTGTGTGTAGTAGATTCATAGAATGGTTCAGGTTGGAAGGGACTTTGAAGATCACCTAGTTCCAACCCCTTGCCATAAGCAGGGACCCCCCACTAGACCAGGTTGCTCGAGGCCCCATCCAATCTGGCCTTGAACACTTCTAGCCACAACCTCCCTGGACAACCTGTTCCAGTGTCTCACCACCCTCATCATGAAGAACTTCTTCCTGACTTCTACTCTAAACCTCCCCTCTTCCACCATGAAACCATTATCCCTGGTCCTACCATTCCAAGCCCTTGGAAACAGCTCCTCCCCAGCTTTCCTGTAGCCCCTTTCAGGTACTGGAAGGCTGCTGTAGGATTTCCCTGGAGTCTCCTCTTCTCTAGGCTGAGCAGCCCCAACTGAGGCTGAAGCCTGTTCCTGCAGGAGAAGAGTTCCATCCCTCCACTCATCCTCATGGCCCTCTTCTAGGCATGTTTCAGCAGTTCAATATCTTTCCTGTGTTGGGGGCTCCAGAACTGGATGCAGTACTCCAGATGGAGTCTGATGAGAGCAGAATAGAGGGGGTGAATCACCCCCATCGACTTATGGGTCACACTTCTCTTGATGCAGCCCAGGACCTGCACTTGGCCTTGTTGAATCTCATGAGACTGGCACTTGGTCCACCTGCCAAGCCAGTCCAGGTCCCTCTGTATGGCATCCCTTCCCTCCAGTGTGTCCACCACACCACTTGGTGTCATCGGCAAGCTTGCTGAGGGAGCACTCAATGCTACTGTCCATACCGCTGACAAAGATGTTAAATAGCCCTGGTCCCAGTACTGACCCTTGAGGGATGCCACTCATCACTGCTGCCACTGGACTTTGAGCTGTTGACCGCAACTCTGAGCGTGACCATCCAGCCAATTCATTATGAAGTGAATAGTCAGTTCATCAAGTCCATGCTTTTCCAGTTTAGTGATCAGGGTGTCATGCGGGACAGTGAAAAGTGCTTTATACAAGACCGGGTAGATGGTGTGGCTTGCTCTTCCCTTGTCCACTTGTGCTGTACTGCCATCGTAAAAGGCAATCAAATTAGTTAGGCAGGACTGGCCTCTGATAAAGTCATGCTGGCTACCACTCACTTCTTCATTTTCCAGATGCCTCAGCAGTGCCTTTAGGAGGATCTACTCCATCATCTTGCCAAGTACAGAGGTGAGGCTGACTAGACTAGAGTTTCCATGATCTTTTTTCCCCCCCTTTTTAAAGATGGGGGTGGTTTCCCCTTTTCCAGTCAGCAGGAACTTCACCAGACTGCCATGATTTTTCAAAATGATGGCTATTGGCTTGGTGAATTTCATCAGGCCTCATGGACTTGTGTATGTTTAGGTTCTTCAGATGGTCTCAAACCTGATTTTCGCTGGAAATGGTTGGGTTATTCTTCACCCTGTCTCTATGTCTACTGGGACTTGGGTGGATTGGTGGAGCCTTTGACGCTGAAGACTGAGACAAAGAAGTCATTTAAGCACCTCAGCCTTCTCCATATCACCTGTGACCTGGTTTCCATTTCCCTATGCAAAGGCCCTGTGTTACCCATAGCCTTCCTTTTGTTACTGATGCATGCAAAGAAACCTGTCTTGTTTCCCTTTATCTCTGGGACAGATTGAATTTGATTTATGCTCTTGCTTTTCTAATCTACTTTCTGTCTGCACAAATAAGTCCTCTGTACTCCAGTCAGCCTGTCTCTGTTTCCTATAGACTTTTTTCTTGCACCCAAGTAAGTCCAGGAGCGCCTTGTTAATCCTTGCTGGCCTCTTGGCATTTTTGCCTGCTGCCTTCTTTCTTAGAATGCACTGCTACTGGGATTGGAAGAGTTGGTCCTTGAATAATGACCACCACACTTAGGTGCCTCTTCCCTCCAGGTCTTCATCTCATGATATCCTGCTAAGTAGATCTCTGAGAAGGGTGAAATCAACAATCTTGAAGTCCAGGGTTGCAAGCTTACTATGCATCCTCTTAGGTACCCAAATAATCTTAAATCAAACCATTTCATGATCACTACAGCTGAGACTGCCCTTGAGCTTCACTTCACTCACCTGCCCCTCCTTGTTGGTGAGGACAGGGTCCAGGGTGGCATCTTTTCTTGTAGGTTCCTTTATTTGGATAGAGAAGTTTATCCTCAACTCCAGGAACCTCCTAGATTACTGGTGCCATGCTGTGTTGTAATTCCAAGAGATATCTGGGTGGTTGAAATACCCCATGAAGGACCATGGGTTTGGAAGGACATTCATTCCCTGTCCTTGTTTCTTGTCCCTTGCTTCCATCATAAATTGGAGTGGGAAATGGTAGTGACAAGGATAACTAGTAAGTTGCGTGTGGTGGGGAAAGATTTATTGTACTGAATGTCAAAACATTTCTTAGCCTGTTCTTCATGTTTTAAACCGTTTAGGAGTCTTTCTTGTGCTGTGCCTCTGTTGAAATGTCCATGACATAGGAGTAATAGTGCTTTGCATTAATGCTGCTTCAGATTGTCAAAGTGTTCATAGTAAAGCTGAAAACTGTAACTTTCAGAAACACCAAAGGAAACGAAAATAGGAGTTACTCTTTCTAGGTCAAAGATATCTATCTCTGTTTGAAGGGAAATGCGCTCATGAGTTTGATACTGACCATGTATCAGTAGGTGGATAACTTTTCTTCTGCACACAGACCACTTGTAATGCAAGTTAATGCTTTTTCTTTCCCGAATTGTACACAAAGTTAACTTCAGCTGTTCTGACGAAGCTTTATCCAAAAAAATGATGAGGTTTGCAAGAACTGTGTAACTGCAAGGTGACATCCTGTTTATTAACTGAAATGCCACAGTTGAGTCTGCAGGGATTGTTAAGTATTTAACTAGTAAACAAAAAAACCCACTGCCAAAGCTCTCAAGCTACAGGCAAATGCTTAGTTTATTAGAGTTCAGTGCCATCAATTTCTTCTGTACCAGATAAACACATTTTTACAAATATGTTGGAAAAATCCTCGTAATGATCAGAGAAATCTGGAAATAATGAATATAAAGCTTTTATCTTTATTCAGAAATACTGAAAACTTCCCTATATGTAGAAAAGCCTGGAAGTAATGAATAACATCAATGATCTTATTGTGATTATCAGTCATTCTCTTATTTCCTGTGGTTGATGCCACTTTGATTTAAAACTTGCCTCTTTTTTCTCTCTTGGAAATGTGTAAAGAAAAGTGTCCGTGTGTAACAAAAACCTTAGACAAGGAAAGGTAAGGCACTTGGAAGCTAAGTAACACCCGTCCAAGCTCTCCACCTGTATGAGATGGTAAGTAAAACAATGTTTTTGATGGAAAGAACCGTGGTAATGGTATTACATGACCACCATGTTTTGTTCTAAGAAAAGAATCATAAAATTTCAGTTTTACTTGTATTGTACAGTATATTTGTGAAGAGGATTTGTGTGTGTGACAAAGTTCCTTATGCTAATGCAGTGCTATCCTGAAGAGGCATTTAATGAGTAAGTAATAGAATACAGTTGCCTAGTGACTACTTTATTTCAAAATTTGCATCTGACTTTGTCTTTTGTAGGATATGTAGTGAAGACTGAATTGGAAATACTCCTTTTTCTTTTTTTTTAAGGGGCAGAAGTAATTGACATCTTGCCCCTTTTTTTTTTTTAATCTCGACATTTGGGTTGTACAGCTTGTATTCTGTCTTAAAGACCCCGCTGCCACAGATGTACTTGCATGGAGAAGCCATTAAGTTACTGAAAGTGGTCTAGAACCGTGCGTGTCTGAATCCTACCTCCTGTTGGGTTTTAAGCAGGTGATGATACAGTGTTAACAATCCATTTTCTGCTTCGCTTCTCCCTGCTTCTCCCTCCATGGTATCCTAAAGAAATCAATTATATACATATTTTCAAAGTCCCAAACCCAATTAAGATTTGCAACACTTTGCCGAATAAAGATTCATCTGATGTGAAATGATTGATTTCAGCTAATTGGAAACAGGCCTGTGATCAACCTGAGGCTGCTGGAAGTGAAGCTTGAGGTGAGAGTGGGATAATAAATGTGGCAGCCTGTGGGATTGGAGGGAGTAACAGAGTAGTAGTTTCCCGCTGATAAATTTATGCGAACAGAGTTTGGTATGTATAAACTGTGAGCACAGGGCAGTTATTTTGGTCTTCAGTTTTCACTAACTTTTGTATCTGCAGTAATTTTTGGATTCTTGTGGGATTTACTTGGTATTCATGAGGGATCAAAGCTCAAGTACAGTCAGGACTCCAGTTTTATCTATCTGGATACCTCTTCATGTATCATAGAATCCTCAGGGATTGGAAGAGACCTCGAAAGATCATCTAGTCCAATCCCTCTGACACAGCAGGATCACCTAGACCAAGTTACACAGGAACACATCCAGGCGGGTCTTGAACATCTCCAGAGAAGGAGCCTGTTCCAATGCTCTGTTACCCTCACTGTGAAGAAGTTTCTTCTCATATTTATATGGAATTTATATGGAACCTCCTCTGTTCCAGCTTGCACCCATTGCGCCCTGTCCTATCACCAGATGATCCTGAGAAGAGCCTGGCTCCATCCTGCTGACACCCACCCCTCATGTATTTATAGACATTAATGAGGTCACCCCACAGAGTCCTCCAAGCTGGAGAGACCCAGCTCCCTCAGCGTTTCCTCATAAGGGAGGTCTTCTACTTCCTTCATCATCTTTGTTGCTCTGTGCTGGACATCCTCCAGTAGCTCTGTGTACTTCATGAACTGAGGGGCCCGGAACTGGAACAAGATTCCAGATGCAGTCTCACCAGTTCAGAGTAGAGGAGGAGAAGAACCTCTCTCGATCTGCTAACCATCCCCCTTCTGATGCACCCCAGGATGCTATTGGCTCTGTTGGTCACAAGAGTACACTGCTGGCTCATAGTCATCCTGCAGTTTGCTAGGATCCCCAGGTCCCTTTCTCCTCTACTGCTCTCCAACAGGTCAGTCCCCAACTTATACTGGTACCTGAGGTTAAAAACCAGCCTACAGCAGTGGGGTCTATCTCAAAAACATGAATTCATAAATGTATCTGGTACTGAGGAGAGCATTTATACGTTGTTTTTTCTCATTAGCCTCCAAACAAAACTGGTGGAAGAGCAGTGCTAGAACATCAGTTTTGTGAAACGGGTGGCTCTTCTCGCATCTCCCCTCAATGACTGCATTGGATCTCAGGGCCTTCTCTTTGGGTAACTAAATATGTTTAGCTCTGTAGCTTTAATTTATTGGCACAGAATAATCTCTGAGGCTCTTCCTCTGTGCCCTAATCCCTCATTTTGCACCAGCAGTAATTTCGTGCAAACTGTCTACAGGAGCTGTCCAGTGCAAAGAGCAGGGTGTCTGCAAATTCTGAAGTCCTAATGGAGGCTTATCTGCTACTCAGATCGTACATCCATGTCTGCGTTACATGGGACATTTAGTCCAGGATTTACTAGAACCGGAGTTCTGGTTGGAGCTTTAGCTTGGTATTTTACGTTTATTCCTACAAATTCAACAGTAATTGTTTTTTCAATACCCGGAGATGATTTGACACTGGATGTGTCTGTCCTCCTCCTTCTGCCTCACTTTCTCCAATCCTTATTTCCTTGGGAGGCTTGTGCCACACCATCACAGCAGTTTTCATATGGGACACTAATTTTACTCCCTTCACTGACGCTTTCTTCAGCCCTGTGGGAGCACCCACTACCTTTTACTAGCCTTCTTGTGTATGTAACATTATAGGCAGCTCCTATGTAGAGAAATCTCAGTCCTTTCAGTTCCTTTTCTCATTCCAGTGTGATATATAGAATAACATACTAACTTGTGCAGAGAATCATTTTCATAGAGAAGGCCACTGTTTTTCATGTGGGCAGCAGCTGGCATCTAGGCAAGGTCATCTGCAGTTAAACAGTCATTTGTTTTCCTATCGTTAGGATGTTTTCTCTCAAGAAACCAAAATATAGCTATACTCTTTTGTAATCTGTTTTTGTTGACTGATTTGGTCTTATTTACCTGCTCTCTCCTTTCCTCTCTAGCTATGTGTATTTATGTAAATGTGTTATATGAGCAAGTAAGAACTTTACTACTGAGTAGATGTAGCATTGGTAATAACTGGTAACTTCTAGGCGAACTTTACTACTGAGTAGATGTAGCATTGGTAATAACTGGTAACTTCTAGGCCCTTGTTGCTACCTGTGTCTTCCTTCTAGCAGCCTAGGGCTTGGACTGGAGACCAGCAGTTTGCTGTCCCCTTCAGCTCCTCTCACGTACCTCTTTTTTTCCCCCTGAAGGCAGTGAAAGACTGAATTAACCATGTTCCTGCACTAAGTAACTCACTAAGGCGCATAAAGACAGATGAGATAACTCTAGGGACTTTTAATCTATGAGCTTTCTTGCTCCAAGAGCTATTAACGAGATGAGTCCCAAAAAAGCTGGTGCTTGTGTGGAATGCAAAGTCAGTAGGGATGGCCCATGGAACCCGTTGGTTGTAATCCTTACAGAGAGGTGAATTTCTTTTTTATTTCAGGATGTCTCTCAGAATGCTAAGTTTGCTGATGAGCAATCTACTGAACAGTAATTTACTGGAGTTCTGATGTAGCCCTTCCTGTGTTTTAATTGCACTGCTGATGATACCAGATTCCTGTGCTGTTGACCACTGTTGGGGCTTCAGGAAATGCAATGTACAAAACATGAAGCCACAAAATGGTAATATTCACAGCTCCTTGGAAAATGCAGCAAGACACTGCAAGAAAAGGTTCCTGTGTGTACTGGCATGTGCAAAGGGTGCAGCTGAAAGTGGAAGAAAGTTCTGTTCTTCAGACTTCAAGCTCTGCTTTCTCTTCATTATTTTTTTCCCTATTACTTTGCTTCTTTACCTGTTCCTTCCACATTCCTTTGCAGGAGATGCTGCCTCTGCTTATCTTAATGCAGGTAGTATCTGTAAGAGGGGATTAGGGGAATGTACCTTGCGTATTTACCTGCTGAGTATTCAGAAGGTTTGCTGTCAGAGGCTGCCAAGACCTTTGTTAGCTTCAACAGTGTCAGGCAGATGATCTGGCCGCATAGCGACTACAATAAATCCCATCTGATCCCTTCCCACCAGAATGGAATTGAATATTCTATAAAAGTGTGGGTCAGTTCCTGATGTCCTTGATGAAAACAACAGTAGGTGCCAGTGGATTAAAGCAACAAAGAAGATTCCAGTATAATATAGACATGTAAACCAGCAAAGTTTATACAGAATAGTCACACTGGTAACATCTGTTTCTTGCTGGCAGGATTGGGCAGGTTATAGAACAGGTTTCAGCCATTTGTAAGGAAAATGTGAACTGAGGCATGAATTTAATATATATGGTGGCTGCAGCTACCCTGGCAACAGGGACTTAGTGAACTTTCTAGCCATCTGTTCTGTAAAGGATATAAATCATGAACCAGCACTTTTCCCTGCTGCTTTCACTGATGCCTATTTTCACATTGCACTCCTGTAACTTTTTGACAGGCAGTGGGAGAAGTCACTCAGGCCTGTGAGATTTCTCTCGGCTAATGAAATTTCTGGGGTGTAAAACAGGGAGTGGGGTAAAGAGAAGACCCTCTTGTGAGAAGGTTTAGCCTTACCTCTGTGACAGCTTACTAGTTCAGTAGAAGAAATTGCATAGTAATCACTTAGCCTTAAGAACATTAATGCATCAGGGAGTTTAATGAGTTAAACTGAAAGCAGTTTCATAATTTGCAGTAAAAATTACACTGTTGTTACTCACTGGGCTTAAACTCCTGTTGATATTATAGGAGATGCTTTTCCTAATTTGCATTTGAAGTGAACTGAAGGCTGTGCAAAGTGATTCCTTTAGGCAGAGATAATCGAAGTAAATCAAGGATGGTGCAGCATGGGTGCACCTAGTGTTCATCAGCAACTTTATCCTGAGAATGTCACCTCCAGACACATGCAAGGAACTCAGCATTCGTGCCCTTTCAGGTTTGCTGCCTCTAGAGATAATAAAGATTCTGCAGGCAGTTGTTATCATCATCATCATTCAGAAATCCCATTCTACAGTAGTATGAACCCATAGTTTCATTACAACCTTCAGTTAACTCTGGGGAAAACAGGATTTTGACATGCAAGCAGTTTATATCTCTGTTGTCCGCTTTGCAGTTATGTGACTTATCCTGTTGCCTTGAAATAAGCATTGAGGTACTGTATCTTATCTGATAATGAAAGAAGGCTATGTTGAGTTTCTTTGGCTGGATTTTAACCAGCAACTTGAAAGGTACTTTCTACTACAAAGTCTTACTTTGAGTATCTATGCGTGCATCTAATTTGGCTTTCTGGGAATAAACTCACCTGTAGTTCCAGGTTTTTCCAGTGAGAGAATTGACAGAAGCCTATCTGTGGGAAAGGATTTGAACCCAGCAGGACTAGTGTGATAAGCATAGTTAAACGTGTGAGCGTGCATTTGAAAATTCTAAAGCTCTTCCAATACAGTTTGCTTTTTCTAGGCACGTTTCTCTTGTTGCCTGTGTATTGCTGTGCATGATGGAAAGGCAGAGAAAGAAATTCTCCAGCATTACACAGGAAGACCTGCTTTTGTATTGGAGCACTTCCAGACACATAGAACGCCTCTCCCTGTAGTGGCTCCTAATCAGGTGTGAGGTTGAGAATTAGAGATGGATATGGAGAAAAAATCTAAATGTAGATAAGCTGCCAGGCCAGTTTTGTTGGGCTTAAAGAGATTAAAGAGAAGTTCATATCCTTTCCCTTTTCTGCCTTGTAACCAAAGGATCTTAAAACTGCATCAGCCAATCGAAGGTAGTCACACAAATATCCTTTCCAAGTAACTGCTCTCCCCATGTGGTTACACCAATTGGCAATCTTTAGTTTGTAGGTCAGGTTTCATTTGATTACATGCGCTTGTTAATCACTGCCCTGGAGTCACTCACTGAAGAGCAAGTTACTGAGTGTGCAGGTCTAGTCTGTACTCATTAGTGACATTTGGGCTTCTGCACATTTTCTCTTGAATAATGTTTTTCCAGTAGCAGTTTAGCTGCCATTTAGCAGTTCCTGTCTCCTTGGTGAGTTCTGTTCCAAGCTGCTTGTTTTTATTATGCTGGGGTCAATCTCAGTGTTTCTGTATCCTGCTGCATTAATTTCTCTAGGATGTATGAAGTCCCTTTCTTTGGATGGAAGCATCGGGATGGTTCCACTGTGAAATGTGCAAGTGGGATCAGTGCTGGACTTCCTGCTAAGGCTTGCATGCGGGTTCTACTTCACTTCTTAATTAATTTCTGTGATTGAAACATAATTTTTCATCCAAGCTGAAGCAAGAGATTGCTTTGAAATGCTTCTTATGCCAGTAGAACTTTGATCAATGAACCAAGGATCACCAGCCTGTATAGATTTTAAAACTCTTCACTGCCTGTGCTCTGCAAGTGACTGTGTTTGTCTTTGATACAACAACAATGCTTTTGTCTATTGCTTTTTTAAAAGTGCTCAGTTCTTTGTACAGCATGAACTTGGGTATATTGTGAAAATGTTCCCTTTTACTTGAAAACCTTAAAAAGTGGAGCTTTTAGGGAGTAATCCTAAGTATTATTTTTAATACAGGCTTTGGAAGATCTAGTCATTTGTATTACAGCTTTGGCAGGTTTGTAGATCTGTGCAGTTTTGTAGATCTGTGAGCACATTCAAAGAACAATATAGTGATGGCAACACAGGGGTAATGTCTTCCAAGTTAATGGAGAGTCTTCCTCCTGATCTTTTAAAAAATAAGTAAATCTGCAGGGTGTGCTGCTTCTGGAACTGGCGTGCAGCCACTGAAGGCAGCAGAGACCCAGTCTGTTACGTATGTGGAAAGGTTAAATGAGACAACTGTAACTTGATACAGCTGTACAATATTTCTTGCATTTGATGGGCAAAGGTAGTTCAGGTTGTGTTGAAGCCCAGTAACATGACAAGTGAAGGCTTTTTGCGGGAAGCAGACTTCCTATAAGCAGTACATGGTACCACAGTGACAGTTCAAAGGTGAGCAGGTAGCAAGAAGTTTGATGTGTCTGGCAACAGCAAGCTTCCAATAAGATGGAAACTGAGTGGAATTTATTATGGCACCATGGAAAATCCTGTGGCAGCTGAGCAGCTTATAAGCATTATTATGATTATTACTATTAAGAAATTATGGTAATTGTTTGGCCACAATACTTCCCCAGAAATGACACCTTCTGTGTTCTATTGTTAGGGACTCTCTGCAAGCTGCATACTAAACTCAATGGAGATGCCTTTAATAGAGCATTTGCATGGCATGATTTGTTTCTAATGTCCTCTGTCGTGTTTATTTTAGCAGCTGGAAGATACATTTGAGTCTGTGGAATACACTGAAATGTAATTTGCTGTTGTCTTACATGCTGACGGCATTTAAAAGCTTTGATTTGTTCACAGCAGTAGATGTTCTTTCTAGGGGAGGCAGAACAATATTCTTGTTGTAGACTCGGTTGGATCTCTTAAGTGCACCCTCCTGGTTTTGGTGCGTGGTTGGATACGTGAATGGATGTGGACAATGCGGACTCCTGCCAACTCAGTCTGCACTACGTGAGACGCTGTAAATAATGTCTCAGAACTCTGTCGTCAGGCACTGTAGCATGTGAAAATTACTAAAATCAAAAAGATTAAAATGCAGTGTGAAGCAGACTGCCCTTTGCCAACAGGGAAGAGGGGTGTTTGCAGAGAACAAGAAATTGCATCAGAGATGGGAGAAGACTCAATGGAAACACAATCATGTCAATCAAAATTACTGCTGTGAAGGGGTTAATCTAATAATGTAAGTCTCTTACACAGTCTTTGGGTTTCTTCAGTATGTGAATCTTTCTCAGTGTCCTTTGCAGCCTTTTTTCCACCTGGCAAATTCTAGAGAAGGGAAGACGAACTGTTCTCTTACTTTAGAACAGACAGTATCCCATTTGCACTGATTGGAAGGGTTTATTTCAGTAAGAAGCTGTGTTTAGTGCTAAGAGAATAGTGTATGGGCTGTTAACACTAAATATAGGTAATATTTAAATTTACCCCTTACCTGAGCATATCTGTTCTGGGACCTATGGGAGGAAAGGATCCTGTTGAGAAGAATGAGGTAACCTGAGATGACTGAAAATTGTTTTGTGAAAGCTGATCTGAAGCCAACTCCTAACAAGGTAGTAATATGTGTTTATGAAAAGCAATTGGGTCAGGGCTGTGATAACTCTTCTGCTTGGATCCAACCACTCTACTGTCCAGGCTCTGCTGCAGGCTGATTCAACCGGTGTTATAGTTCTTGTGATGCTGATGTCTTCAAAGTGTTCTGATGGCCTCATGATAAAACACTTAGTGTAAATCTTTCACGTGGGTGGCTTTGTAAAGACCAATTTGTGGGGGATGGTTGTTTTCCAAATTTGCCATTCTCTGGAATGTCCAAATAGAAGTTAATGTTACAGCATTTCATGTAACATTCTTCAGCGCTGCTTTTTTGGTTTTGTAAAGTGCTTGACAGTAAAATGACTAAAATAATAATTCCCTCAACTCTTAAATAGAAAATAAAAAATAGGGTCAAACAGGTACATTTTGACACTTTGGAAATCTGTTGCATACAGAGCCCTGAAGTCTGGATGGCTGAAATAGTAAAATACTTGGAAGTAAGTAAAGTAAGTAAATCAACTTAATTAGAGCTTTGAAATAGTTTATCTGTGTTAAAAACAGCCCCAGTAAGATGAATTGACTCTATGGAGTCTGACCTTATGGAGGAATTAAAAATAATCTAACATCTATGTCTAGTAGATCTATATGTCTAGTACAATGCACACGGCGTCAGCACAACCCAGATTTCTTACTGCTGCTTTTTGCTACCCTCTGTCTACATTGCCAGTGCTTCTCTCCAATTAAAATCAATGTTATAGCAGAGGCAGGGAGCAAAGTCTTTGTATTGAGAGAGCTTTTATTTTTTAAAATGTATTTTAGTGATGAATAAATTGTTGGAGTTAGAAGCTAACTGCTGGAGGGGTGAACTGGCAGAGGCAGGCAGCAGATTTTTCTCCTGTTTGTCGTGCTCATGTTGTAGTGGTTGAGGAGAAAGAGTGAACCTCTGGAAGTCTTCATTGATAAGTTTTATGCTTCAGTGCAATTTGTCTGAAATCTTTAAAGATTGCAGATACTTCTTATATATTCCAATGATTAAAAGTTGTTGTGCAAATCTTCTTCCTCTTTGCAGCAAGTATTCACTTCTGCAGCATGGCTTCCATTCTGGTCACCTCAGCCTTAATACTTAAGCTGAGGGATGTTTTTCACTATGTTTTCATAGAATGTGTGTGTGCCTGACATCTGAATATTCCCAAAATTAATCACTACCTGTCATTTTATATGTCAGATTAATGCCTTAAGACTTTTTTTTGTAGGAGAATTGATTATGACACTATGAAATACCTTATTGCATAAAAATGCATAATAATGTATTTCTTTCTCAAGACCTTATAATTCCATTAACTCTTTGACCTTCCCTGTGTGATGCTATTGCTTCAATGGGGAATCTTCCTGCACAAGAAAGTTTGTTCCAATACTGAAATGTCCATGCAAATGGAGCTTCCTACAGTATTTTTCTTAGAGCTTCAGATATTTTTCCAGTTCTCTCAATTTCTGGTAATAGTACTTTGCTCACTTCTACCACCAAGACCTATAGAAGCTACTCGTTGAATATCAGCAAGAAGTAAAGGTCTGCTTGAGATTACCTCTTCAACTAGGCAAATGAATCAAAATAAAATTATAGTAATTTAGCACTCAAATTCTTCCAGTGCAGAGCAGAATTTTAGTCTCAAAACCTGCTGTTCTAATTTTAGAATTGATTAATTCTGAGCAGGTTCATTATTTATGCAACATGACTTTTCCCATCAGTAATTCCTAGATTATGCTAATTAGCAGAATGTAATAATTTGCATGTAACAGATTCAAGGTGGCACTGATACATCATTCCTTAGGGCAATGTAGATAACACTGATGAACAGTGCAGGAAAGTTTTTGGTGTCACACTGCATCAGGAAAATGAAGTGCTGGATCACTGCATGCTTAAGGAGTTCATGCACTGCATGAGGTACTGATGTTGTGTGAGACCATTATCCTTCAGGTTTAAATCGCAGCACTTGTCTGCACTGTTCATAGAATGAGCACTTCAGACAGCTGTTTGTCTGTGTTGCATTCTTGTCTTTGCAGCCATTTCTGCAAGTATTTCAAGGTTCAAGCTGGATTTGCAGTTCCCTGTAGCCTGAGTCTGTGAAAAAATGATGATGTGTTTATCATGAAATTACAGAAGAAAAAATAATACAGTAATGTTCCTTATATTGTTCTACTGCTGCTTGTGTCCCTGCTTGATTTCTTCTCTTTCCTCAGCCTTTTGTAAGTCTCTCCTGATAGTTCTGTTTCACACAGTCTCTCATCTCTCGATACAACAGCCAGCTTTGTTGATTAATTCATGGTATTGACTTAGTGAGTCACTCAGGCAACACAAAAATACCTCTATTTCAATAGAGTTTTTTAGGTGTGAGTTCACTTCTGGACTATGCCCTTTTCTGGTATTTCTCAGCCACAGCAGGATCATGTAGACCAAGTCACACAGGAACATTCAGACAGGTCTTGAACGTTGCACACAATACTCCAGATGGGGTCTCAGTAGTGCAGAGTAAGCAGGGAGCAGAACCTATCAGTTGGCTAACCACCCCCATTCAGATCCACTCCAGAGTGCCGTTGGTCCTCATGGCCACAAGAGCACATTGCTAGCGCATAGTCGTCCTGGTGTCCACTAGGACCCCAAGATCCCTCTCTCCTACACTGCTCCCCAACAGGTCAGTCCCCAACCTATACTGGTCCCTGGGGTTGTTCTTGCCCAGATGCAAGAATCTACACTTACCTTTGTTGTACCTCATTCAATCTTTCTCTACTCAGCTCTCTAGCCTGTCCAGGTCTTGCTGAATGGCAGCACAGTCTGCTGGGGTTCAAAGAAGGTCTTTAGTATGTCTGCTTTCTCTGTATCCTCTGTCTTCAGAGCACCCAACTCATTCAGCAGGGTTCCCACATTGCCTCTAGGTTTAGTTCATTTGAAGAAGCCTTTTTTGTTACCCTTGACCTCTCTTGCAAGGTTGAATTCCAAGGAGGCCTTGGATTTCCTAGTTGCATCCTTACATTCTCTC